>OX382182.1:9006551-9569051 GCA_947507545.1 Clistopyga incitator | reverse complement strand
CATTGTCCATCTCCTTTTACCCCTTCCTCCTACTCCACTTCCTTTGCTTTCTTTTCTCTTATACCCCCTCGCCTTTATCCACACAACCACCGGTTGATGGTCTGATTCTATCCTTTCTTCGATTACCAATCTGCTTAGCCTGTCAGCTAAATCCCTATTCCCCACCACATAATCAATTACCGACTCACCTCTATTCCCTAAATACGGCCATTGCCCTTGCTCATCTCCTTCCGTTTCTCCATTCAAAATTCCCCACCCCTTTTCCCCTAAAAACCTGCAAAATTTCCTCCCTTCGCCATTTACCACCATATCCTTAGACTGCCTACCTTCCCCCTCTCTTCCTTCCATCATCCCATTTCTTATTATTCCGCCCAATCCTCCTGTCCTCACATTAAAATCGCCCCCTATCAAGACTCACATTCCCATCCTTCTCCTCTACCCAATCTCTTAACTTTTCTAATTTCCTTTCTATGTCTCCGTTTACATAAATCCCTATCACCCTCCACCATTCCTCCCCCAGCCAAATTTTCCTCTCCAACATACCTTCTTCTTCCTCCTTTGCCTCTTCTTCCTTTCCCATACTTATCTCTTTCCTAACTCCTAATAACATGCCACCCCTCGCTCTCCCTTTCTTTTTATTCCTTTTTGCCCACTGCGTCTCCCACACGTACCCTTCCGGGCATTTCTTCTTTATTCTGTCCCATCCTTTCTCTTCTACCCA
Organism: Clistopyga incitator; assembly: GCA_947507545.1. Classification (NCBI taxonomy): domain Eukaryota; kingdom Metazoa; phylum Arthropoda; class Insecta; order Hymenoptera; family Ichneumonidae; genus Clistopyga; species Clistopyga incitator. The sequence goes on along the minus strand of OX382182.1, from coordinate 9,568,330 downwards.
TGTTTCACTTAATATCAATATATCCCATTCCTTCAAATTCACCCAAAAATCCTCATCCTTATTCCCTAATCCTGCCACATTCCAAAAAACTATTTTAATTATCTTTCCTAACCCCTCTTTCCCTCTCTCCTTTTTCCTGCCTCTCCCTTGCTTCTTCTTCTCTTTACCCCCCTTTACTCGTTTCCCGTATCCTCTATCCAACACTCCCTCACCTCATCCCACATTTTTAATACTCCTCCCACCCATACTTTCATGTAACCTATCTGTACCCTCTTCCCTTCCCTCCTCCATCTCATTACCTCCCCCTCAATTTTCCACCTCGCTCTTCTTTCCTCCCGTATCAAATCAGCTTCTATTCTTTCCCTCCTACCCCTCAACGCTTTTTTCTCCAACATCACTCTCCTTTTCTCCTCTATTCCACCCAACTTTATCATTACCATACCCCTGTTTTCCTTATCCACTCCTCCCACTCTCCTTATTTCCGTATCCTCCCATTTCAACCCCATTTTCTCCCAAATATCCGTTAATTCTTTCCTCCCATCTTTTTCCTGCAATTTCACCCCCTTCACTATTACATTACATCTCCTTTCCTCTCTATCTCTTTTATTCCAACTCACCTCCATCTCTCTCTCTTTCATTTTAAGTTTCTAACTTCTTCCTTATTTTCCTTTTTTTCCTTTTCACTCCTTTCCTTTTCCTTTCCTTCTCCTGCCGTGTTAAACTCCTTTTCTTTCTTTTCCATATTTGCCAATCTCTCCTCAAACCCATCTAACCTATTTCTCATTTCCATCCTTTCCTTCTCCCATCTTTCATTCCATGCTCTAAACTGTTCTCTCATCTCCTTCCTTTCCCCCTCCATTTTTTTTTCCAACCTATCCAATTTTTCCCCCATATCCTTTTTCACTCCCTCCCTTATCCCTCTCAGCATCTGTTCCAACTCTTTTCTGTCCACCTCCAACTTCCCTTTCGCATCCTTCTCTGGAGATCTCTCTACTAATTTACTTTTTTTAAATCCCTCTATCTCCCATTCTCTATCCTCTTCTAAACTGTTGTAGTCCCTTTTCACTTTTCCTAACATCTCCATAATATTTCCTGTACTCCCTGCTCTTTCCCTCGTTAAACTCCTAGCCGACGTAGGTCTACCCCTCTTATTACTTAACTCCTCTTCCAATCTCTCCATTTCTAATTCAAATCTCCCTCTCTTTCCTTCTCGTCCAGTTCCCACTATCCTAGTGACTTTTGTAGTTCCCAACCTCACCGCTCTATACTTCCCTCTCTCTATGGTCCCTGAACTCCCACTCCACACCGTATACTCTGTCCCCAACCGCGCCTGCTCACTACACCCTATTCCTCTGCGCTTGCGCTAACTTCTTCTCACCGGACCGTCCCCCCTTTACCCTTCCTTCTTTTCACCCGCTACCAAACCTCTTCCCTCTTGTGCCCTTTCCCACCCTTTTCTTTCTTTCCCTCTGTCACCTTCCCCCACTTTCACAATTTCCTACACTTCTCTACACTCCTACACTAACCCTTTCTCACACCAAACCCTCTCTACAACTTTTAACTTTGTTTTAAAACACTTTTATAACTCTTGTCCCGCCACACACTGTGCCCTCACCCACAACGGAAACGGAAGATCTCCAATTAATACTCAGACTCGTTTTTAATTAAATCATAATCGTTTATTAATTTACGTCCGTCTTCCTTGAAAACGTCCGAACTAACTAACTTCTCGTTGCTTTTTTTTTTTTTAATAAACAAACATTTAAACATCGTCTTAGCAACGCTTGCTCCTAGTTTGGTATTTTATATTATGTGCTACATATGTACTTCCCTAAATTCTTTTCAGAAAATTAATAAAACTTTAAAAAACATGTATAATTTTATAAATAGTTATAATTTTTTTAATTTCAAATTTGACAGGTGGCTTTAACGATGAAAGTGGCATGGAATGCTAAGACGCAATCGCACTGGCGACACTTGTGGTATACCAACGCCGATTTAAAAACGAAGGTAACCGAATTGCTTGCTACGAAACTCAACGCAAACGCAGAAGATAAGCAGGTAAGCAACAATCCTGATAGTAACGCTGCCCAACCTCTAGCCCCCATTGCGCCGTCGTATAAAAGTAACGAAATTTCAGATTTCAACAGAAAATACAAGGTAATCCAAATTGTTGGAGACGGTAATTGTTTGTTTCGTTGTTTTTCCCTTTGTATTTTCGGTGACCAGAAATTCCACGAGGACGTAAGGAAGAAAATCGTAGCGTACGTTGTGAAGAACTGGTCCGTCGAAGTCGACATGCTGCGCAGTACATGTGAGAAAATGAGTTATGAAGACGAGGTTGCGTACGAGAAAAGTATGGGCTCTAGTAGCACATACGGTACGGACTTCGAACTCGGGATCTTCGTCAAGTTGTACGGCTTTCCAGTCGCAGTCTTCCGCAAGACAACTCAAGATCGAGTCATACGCCTAATGGTCGTAAATACCGACGATGACTCGGAGAAAAAACCATTCAACCTGATGTTTTCCGGCAACGAACGCTCTGGTCACTGGGAGGTACTGGAAGAAATTTCTGGAACTTCACAGCTACGTCCAAACACACTCGGTACAACGCAGGAGATCGATGCCATCGAAATTGATCAATCTATCGATCACACCGCACGTTTGTTTAGCGCAACACGAGAAACCGAAAGCGTTATTGAAAATGGTACTTTTGAATCGGAACAGACTGGCAAGAGCGCATCAATAGAAGCAATTTCAGAAGCACAGCAACATGTACCAGAAACATTCGGTACAGAGCACGGCGAAGTCCAGGAAACCGACGATTTTACCGACTTAAACACACGATTGTCGAGCCCAGAAAATCAACAGACGATGGCAAAATCGAAAGTCGAAGTAGACCCTGGTAACTTTGATACGTTTGAAGTTAACGATAATGGACCTGCGACCACCGCCTCTACTACCATAAAACGAGCAGTTTCTAATATCAGACCACTGCATCCAAAAACCTACGGTAACACGCACGGTAAACGCTTGTGTTACAATACGGTTGAAAAAAAAGCTAAAAAAATCAGAGATCCATTTGAATATATAGGAAGTTCTGACAGCTCGATCAAAAATAGTGACGAGGAACCAGAATTTTCTCGGAAAACAAGTGGTAAGTATTCAGACGTAAATTACATACCAGACACCGACTCTAGTGAAACTGTGAATGCAGTATGTAATGAGAAAACCCGTAAGCGAAAGAGAGAGAAGATTTTCGTAGTGGATATCGGTACGGTCGAAGTACCATCAACATTTTTCAAAAGCCAACTCGGATTTAATGATGAGGATAAAGTTCGACAATCGATAGAGCGTATCATGTTATACACTCTAAATTGCACATGTACACTAGCATTTTATGGATCCGTTCGATACAATTTACGAGATTGCGTCGCATATGCAAAATGCAGAAAGCCGAATCACTTACAGAGATTCCAATTTCGAGTTGATAAGTTAGATGAACCCCTAGCAAGACTTGTAATAACAAGCAATGAAAAAATAACGGTCGTTCACGAGCCGAACATAATGGCGAACACGTTACGAGTATTGAAAGGCGAGGAGCGCAGAAAATGGCAAACGAGTGTGAGGCACCGCAGTGTTGCAAACTTCATGGCAGAAGTACAAAAAAACACGAGCACGGAAATAAAGAATGATGGACATATGCAAGATCTTCGTACACTTAACGTTGTGTATAAAGCCAAGTCAGAAGAAAAGTGCAAAGAACGCCTCACATTAAAATCATTGGATTTAGCTGATCTAACAGAAATGTGGATCCAAGAAAATAAACTAAAAGATCCTTTCTTGAGATACGTGAGTTTACCGTTGACAGCCATCATGTATACGGAGGAAGATTTAAATGTTGTACATCACGGAAAGCCAACAATACTTCATATGGATGCAACGGGATCAATCGCTCGCAAGCCGCAGGATTTGCTATGTAAAAGAATATTTTATTATTGTATAATAATGAAACATGATATCGAGTTACTGACCCTTGCTCATATGATAACGTCTGAGCATGGAATTCCTTCAATTAGCATATTTTTGAAAAATTATAGATTTTTTGTTATTAAATGTGGTCGAAAGTGGCCATTTGCACAAGTTATAACCATAGATTGGTCCTGGGCGTTTATACACGCTATTTCCCATGAATGGAATTTCATGAGTATAGAGCAGTACCTCTGTGTAATGTATGAGTTTTGTGTCAACGGCACATTACCTCCTAAACATATAATTATCTTAAAAACTTGTTACGGACATTTTATGAAGAGAGTTTCGCGAACTATTCATCGGGAATTCCCAGAGCATAGTCATAATAAAGCATTTATATTAGAATGTATAGGGCTTATGTGTATATGTAGGAATATCAAGGAATTAGATGAGATATTTAAACATTTTTGTACCATATTAACTACCAAGAATGAAGGTAGCGCTAACGACAGCATTATAGCTATAAATAATAAGATTAAAAAGAAAATACCAAGTGTAGTAAAGGACATCGATGATGAAAATAATGATGAAGAAGATTACGCTCCCGAAGAGCACCATTTCGAAGACATTCAATGGGATCACACAACAATTTTCAGAAATTCTCCATTTTACAACAGGTACAACGCAACAATGGTTCTTCTGCTTGATGACTTTGAGGAAGAAGGAGGAACAATTACGAACAAGTACTACGCGCCAAAATTTATGGAGCATGTCGTTCGGAAATATATGGCTTATGCTGTTTTATGGGCATCACTGGATTTGGATTTAATTGATCCATCCATATCGAGAATTAGCAATGCCTTTGTAGAAAGCGCAAATAAAGTGATGAAAGAAATGGTTTTCGAGCGTAGTACAAACTCGTCAATTGCTGATAGAATAAGACAACTCAAGACAGCTCGAGTGGATACAATGGCGAAGATCACATTGGACGTGCGTCTTAAGGGGAAACAAAAATCTCACCCGAAACCAAAGTATCCGGAAACCGCGATGAATCCGTTCGTACAAGAAAACTGGATGCGCACCAATCAGCATAAGAAATTGGGACACTTGGGAACATCAAAATTAAAGGATAGATGCGAACGAATAATTGGAAAGGGGAGACCAATTAATAGACGAAATAAAAAAACAAAGAAGCTGCATGAATATAATAATGAAATAGCTGCAGATGCAAATAAATTGAGTTATGATAATGTCCCGGTCATCGATGAAAATGCACTAGGCAAAATAAACGAAGTAGTCGCTGGTGATGCCACAGGCATAGATAAAAATGAAATAGCCAAAAGTGACATGAGCGAAATTGTCGTCGGTAGTGCCGCAGCTTCTAAGGAAAATGTAATTGGCGAAAATAAAAAGGACAAAATGGCGATGAAAAGAAGTTGTAATGTTAAATTACAAACATTTTATAATAGCCTTATAAAAAATAGTAATTTCTACATGGGATCAAAGTCGTCAACTAATACAATCGGAGTGTATAAATCAAACGATATCCTAGATATGGATACATTTCATTTAACAACAAAGGAATATGCAACACTTCGTGAAAATATGTGGATAGATGGCATTGTCATAGATTGCTTTGTAGCTTCAAATATACATAAATGGGATGATTTCAGTTACATATCGACTAACAATACGGCATTTGTAGTAGGGGATTTCAGTGGAAAGAGAATGGTAAATCGAAATATATGTAAAATAACTAATCAAATAAAAGACAAATTATTAATGCCATATTTATATGAAGGTCACTGGCGCTTATTGATTGCAAGCATTAAAGACAAAACATTAGAGTTAATTGACCCATATGAACATACGACGGATCTTAAACGAGCTGCAGAAGCATTCAAGAAATTTATATCGTGTTGTAGATCAGAATCATCGTTTAGCATATTCAGAGATATTGTTTGGAACGATTGCGTAAAATTACGACGCCGGGCATATCAGCATCCAAATGATGGCCATAGTTGTGGCGTATACGTAATGCATTACATGGAGTGCTTGGGAATTAACAAACAATTTGACATTAATTTCAAACCTTTTGAATATCGATTGGAAATTGCTCACAACCTACTATTAAATTCTGAGAATATGCAAGATACATGCTTACATTGCTTCACATCAGCTGTATCAGACTCATTAAAGTGCAAAATGTGTAACCGAAAATGCCATCATCATTGTATATATAAATCGAATGTAAACACTGATGATGAAGAAATAATTGTGAAAAAGAAAACGAAAAAAAGAAAAATTGCGAATACTATTGTGTCACAGACATTCACATGCAAACTGTGTAAAATATATTTTGAAAGAAATTAATGAATTTGTCAGATGAAAGATGCTAATCATCTTTCAGGTCTGACTCCACTCATCCTGTGCGTCCTGTCTTATGTACATTCGTTTGACAAATTAGCACAGCAAGATGGGAGCAGACAAAGAAGGTTCAAGCAACAAAATCACTTGTATAAACCACCCCAGGAAGATATATCCGCACGCGAGAGACTTCGCTTTTGGAACACCCTACCAACTGCTGTGCTAAAAAATTGTTACTATAGAAATCTTTAAGAGACGTACAATTTAGAATTAATAAGGCAAAATAAAACCTGATGGCTATTTGACATCTTCATGAATCATGCATGCTTATGACTGAAATTTATTTGCTTGGATACAAAGACAGAGGGCTGCATTTGCGCCCCTAGAGAGAGCGGAGCGAGATGCAAGTTTCCATATACTTTAAAAAGTATTGTAGGAATGAAAAACTAAAACAACCATCGTTTTGCTCCGCTCAACCTCAGTTCTAAACCAAGAACTAATAATGGCACTTCAGCGCCTCTGGTTGCAATGTGCGCCTCCGTATGCCAAGATCAATTCAAAATTTTTTTTTTCTTTATTTATACATATTTGTTAATTGTATTTGTTTTTGTTTATATTATTTACTAATATCTCATCTTTACTTTTGTATTTCCCCACTCAGATCCAAATTATTCCATCCTTATACCTACGGAGTCCTTATGTTTTTCTACGACGGAGGCTTCAAGATTATCACCAGATCATGCAAATTTCGAGGATGCTGGCATTGAGTGAGTTTTTATTATTAAATATAATATTTTGTGCAGTCTATTCGGAAATATGCTGGAGGCAGTGAAATATTTACATTTGAATGTCTAATATATATGTATGTTATCCGAATTTGTCTTTTGCTACCGCATAGAGGATTTTTTTTTCGTATTTTTGATGTCAGGAAACTCTCAATGGTCTCAGATATTCGGATATACGTGTGTGAGTGTATGTGTGTATCCATCCATGAAGTTTGCAAGATTAAAACTTCTGGATCTCGAGAACAATCATGACACAAGCAATTAATCACAAGCTTGATTGTCCTTTGACAATCAAGCAGAAATTTTGAATACTGATAGAGGATCAATGTCCCTTCCTATAAGGGTGCTTTCCGGAGATCGGAGAATATTGTTATTTTTTTCTAAGCTTCGTTTTATTGAAAGAAGTAATCTCGCATCGAAAAATTTTATGCAATATCGAATCTTTGAACATCATGAAATTTCTTATTCATTTCAACCCCCTGCAACAGTGCTTTCCGGGGTTTGAAGAATATTGATATTTTTTTCTAGGACTCTTATTTTTGATAGAAGTAATATTGCATGAAAAAATTTTATGCAATCTCGAAACTTTACGCACAATAAATTATTTTTCATTTCAACCCCCTATAAGGGTGCTTTCCGGAGTTCGGAGAATATTGCTATTTTTTTCTGAGACTCTTCTCATTCAGAGAAGAAATCTCGCCTTGAAAAATTTTATGCAATCTCAAAACTGTAAACACCACGAATTTTTTAAATTTTCAACCCCCTGCAACGGTGCTTTCCGGAGTTCGAAAAATGTTGTTATTTTTTTCTGAGCTTCGTTTTATTGGAAGAAGAAATCTCGCATCGAAAAATTTTATGCAATCTCAAAACTTTACATACAATAAATTACTTTTCATTTCAACCCCCTATAAGGGTGTCTTTCGGAGTTCGAAAAATGTTGCTATTTTTTTCTGAGCTTCGTTTTATTCAAAGAAGAAATCTCGCTTTGAAAAATTTTATGCAATCTCAAAACTTTAAACACCACGAATTTTTTAAATTTTCAACCCCCTGCAACGGTGCTTTCCGGAGTTCGAAAAATATTGTTATTTTTTTCTAAGCTTCGTTTTATTGAAAGAAGTAATCTCGCTTTGAAAAATTTTATGCAATCTCAAAACTTTAAACACCACGAATTTTTTAAATTTTCAACCCCCTGCAACGGTGCTTTCCGGAGTTCGAAAAATGTTGTTTTTTTTTTCTAAGCTTCGTTTTATTGAACGAAGTAATCTCGCTTTGAAAAATTTTATGCAATCTCAAAACTTTAAACACCACGAATTTTTTTAAATTTCAACCCCCTGCAACGGTGCTTTCCGGAGTTCGAAAAATGTTGTTATTTTTTTCTGAGCTTCGTTTTATTGGAAGGAGAAATCTCGCATCGAAAAATTTTTCGCAATCTCAAAACTTTACATACAATAAATTATTTTTCATTTCAACCCCCTATAAGGGTGTCTTCCGGAGTTCGAAAAATGTTGCTATTTTTTTCTGAGCTTCGTTTTATTCAAAGAAGAAATCTCGCTTTGAAAAATTTTATGCAATCTCAAAACTTTAAACACCACGAATTTTTTAAATTTTCAACCCCCTGCAACGGTGCTTTCCGGAGTTCGAAAAATATTGTTATTTTTTTCTAAGCTTCGTTTTATTGAAAGAAGTAATCTCGCTTTGAAAAATTTTATGCAATCTCAAAACTTTAAACACCACGAATTTTTTAAATTTTCAACCCCCTGCAACGGTGCTTTCCGGAGTTCGAAAAATGTTGTTATTTTTTTCTAAGCTTCGTTTTATTGAAAGAAGTAATCTCGCTTTGAAAAATTTTATGCAATCTCAAAACTTTGAACACCACGAATTTTTTAAATTTTCAACCCCCTGCAACGGTGCTTTCCGGAGTTCGAAAAATGTTGTTATTTTTTTCTAAGCTTCGTTTTATTGAAAGAAGTAATCTCGCTTTGAAATATTTTATGCAATCTCAAAACTTTAAACACCACGAATTTTTTAAATTTTCAACCCCCTGCAACGGTGCTTTCCGGAGTTCGAAAAATGTTGTTATTTTTTTCTAAGCTTCGTTTTATTGAAAGAAGTAATCTCGCATCGAAAAATTTTATGCAATCTCAAAACTTTACATACAATAAATTATTTTTCATTTCAACCCCCTATAAGGGTGTCTTCCGGAGTTCGAAAAATGTTGTTATTTTTTTCTAAGCTTCGTTTTATTGAAAGAAGTAATCTCGCTTTGAAAAATTTTATGCAATCTCAAAACTTTAAACACCACGAATTTTTTAAAATTTCAACCCCCTGCAACGGTGCTTTCCGGAGTTCGAAAAATATTGTTATTTTTTTCTAAGCTTCGTTTTATTGAAAGAAGTAATCTCGCTTTGAAAAATTTTATGCAATCTCAAAACTTTGAACACCACGAATTTTTTAAATTTTCAACCCCCTGCAACGGTGCTTTCCGGAGTTCGAAAAATGTTGTTATTTTTTTCTAAGCTTCGTTTTATTGAAAGAAGTAATCTCGCTTTGAAATATTTTATGCAATCTCAAAACTTTAAACACCACGAATTTTTTAAATTTTCAACCCCCTGCAACGGTGCTTTCCGGAGTTCGAAAAATGTTGTTATTTTTTTCTAAGCTTCGTTTTATTGAAAGAAGTAATCTCGCATCGAAAAATTTTATGCAATCTCAAAACTTTACATACAATAAATTATTTTTCATTTCAACCCCCTATAAGGGTGTCTTCCGGAGTTCGAAAAATGTTGTTATTTTTTTCTAAGCTTCGTTTTATTGAAAGAAGTAATCTCGCTTTGAAAAATTTTATGCAATCTCAAAACTTTAAACACCACGAATTTTTTAAAATTTCAACCCCCTGCAACGGTGCTTTCCGGAGTTCGAAAAATGTTGTTATTTTTTTCTAAGCTTCGTTTTATTGAAAGAAGTAATCTCGCATCGAAAAATTTTATGCAATATCGAATCTTTGAACATCATGAAATTTCTTATTCATTTCAACCCCCTGCAACGGTGCTTTCCGGGGTTTGAAGAATATTGATATTTTTTTCTAGGACTCTTATTTTTGATAGAAGTAATATTGCATGAAATAATTTTATGCAATCTCGAAACTTTACACACAATAAATTATTTTTCATTTCAACCCCCTATAAGGGTGCTTTCCGGAGTTCGGAGAATATTGCTATTTTTTTCTGAGACTCTTCTCATTCAGAGAAGAAATCTCGCCTTGAAAAATTTTATGCAATCTCAAAACTGTAAACACCACGAATTTTTTAAATTTTCAACCCCCTGCAACGGTGCTTTCCGGAGTTCGAAAAATGTTGTTATTTTTTTCCGAGCTTCGTTTTATTGGAAGAAGAAATCTCGCATCGAAAAATTTTATGCAATCTCAAAACTTTACATACAATAAATTATTTTTCATTTCAACCCCCTATAAGGGTGTCTTCCGGAGTTCGAAAAATGTTGCTATTTTTTTCTGAGCTTCGTTTTATTCAAAGAAGGAATCTCGCTTTGAAAAATTTTATGCAATCTCAAAACTTTAAACACCACGAATTTTTTAAAATTTCAACCCCCTGCAACGGTGCTTTCCGGAGTTCGAAAAATGTTGTTATTTTTTTCTAAGCTTCGTTTTATTGAAAGAAGTAATCTCGCATCGAAAAATTTTATGCAATATCGAATCTTTGAACATCATGAAATTTCTTATTCATTTCAACCCCCTGCAACGGTGCTTTCCGGGGTTTGAAGAATATTGATATTTTTTTCTAGGACTCTTATTTTTGATAGAAGTAATATTGCATGAAATAATTTTATGCAATCTCGAAACTTTACACACAATAAATTATTTTTCATTTCAACCCCCTATAAGGGTGCTTTCCGGAGTTCGGAGAATATTGCTATTTTTTTCTGAGACTCTTCTCATTCAGAGAAGAAATCTCGCCTTGAAAAATTTTATGCAATCTCAAAACTGTAAACACCACGAATTTTTTAAATTTTCAACCCCCTGCAACGGTGCTTTCCGGAGTTCGAAAAATGTTGTTATTTTTTTCCGAGCTTCGTTTTATTGGAAGAAGAAATCTCGCATCGAAAAATTTTATGCAATCTCAAAACTTTACATACAATAAATTATTTTTCATTTCAACCCCCTATAAGGGTGTCTTCCGGAGTTCGAAAAATGTTGCTATTTTTTTCTGAGCTTCGTTTTATTCAAAGAAGGAATCTCGCTTTGAAAAATTTTATGCAATCTCAAAACTTTAAACACCACGAATTTTTTAAATTTTCAACCCCCTGCAACGGTGCTTTCCGGAGTTCGAAAAATATTGTTATTTTTTTCTAAGCTTCGTTTTATTGAAAGAAGTAATCTCGCTTTGAAAAATTTTATGCAATCTCAAAACTTTAAACACCACGAATTTTTTTAATTTTCAACCCCCTGCAACGGTGCTTTCCGGAGTTCGAAAAATGTTGTTATTTTTTTCTAAGCTTCGTTTTATTGAAAGAAGTAATCTCGCTTTGAAAAATTTTATGCAATCTCAAAACTTTAAACATCACGAATTTTTTAAATTTTCAACCCCCTGCAACGGTGCTTTCCGGAGTTCGAAAAATGTTGCTATTTTTTTCTGAGCTTCGTTTTATTGAAAGAAATAATCTCGCTTTGAAAAATTTCATGCAATCTCAAAACTGTAAACACCAAGAATTTTTTAAATTTTCGACCCCCTGCAACGGTGCTTTCCGGAGTTCGAAAAATATTGTTATTTTTTTCTAAGCTTCGTTTTATTGAAAGAAGTAATCTTGCATTGAAAAATTTTATGCAATCTCGAAACTTTACACACAATAAATTGTTTTTCATTTCAACCCTCTATAAGGGTTCTTTCCGGAGATCGGAGGATATTGCTATTTTTTTCTGAGCTTCGTTTTATTGAAAGAAGTAATCTCGCTTTGAAAAATTTTATGCAATCTCAAAACTTTAAAAACCACGAATTTTTTAGATTTTCAACCCCCTGCAACGGTGCTTTCCGGAGTTCGAAAAATGTTGTTATTTTTTTCTGAGCTTCGTTTTATTGAAAGAAGAAATCTCGCATCGAAAAATGTTATGCAATCTCAAAACTATAAACGCAACGAATTTTTTAAACTTTCAACCCCCTGCAACGGTGCTTTCCGGAGTTCGAAAAATGTTGTTATTTTTTTCTGAGCTTCGTTTTATTGAAAGAAGAAATCTCGCATCGAAAAATTTTATGCAATCTCAAAACTATAAACGCAACGAATTTTTTAAACTTTCAACCCCCTGCAACGGTGCTTTCCGGAGTTCGAAAAATATTGTTATTTTTTTCTAAGCTTCGTTTTATTGAAAGAAGTAATCTCGCATCGAAAATTTTTATGCAATATCGAATCTTTGAACATCATGAAATTTCTTATTCATTTCAACCCCCTGCAACGGTGCTTTCCGGAGTTTGAAGAATATTGTTATTTTTTTCTAGGACTCTTCTTTTTGATAGAAGTAATCTTGCATGAAAAAATTTTATGCAATCTCAAAACTATAAACACCATGAATTTTTTAAAGTTTCAACCCCCTATAAGGGTGTCTTCCGGAGTTCGAGGAATATTGTTATTTTTTTCTAAGCTTCGTTTTATTGAAAGAAATAATCTCGCTTTGAAAAATTTTATGCAATCTCAAAACTTTAAAAACCACGAATTTTTTCAATTTTCAACCCCCTGCAACGGTGCTTTCCGGAGTTCGAAAAATATTGTTATTTTTTTCTAAGCTTCGTTTTATTGAAAGAAGTAATCTCGCATCGAAAATTTTTATGCAATATCGAATCTTTGTACATCATGAAATTTATTATTCATTTCAACCCCCTGCAACGGTGCTTTCCGGAGTTCGAAGAATTTTGTTATTTTTTTCTAAGCTTCGTTTTATTGAAAGAAGTAATCTTGCATTGAAAAATTTTATGCAATCTCGAAACTTTACACACAATAAATTGTTTTTCATTTCAACCCTCTATAAGGGTTCTTTCCGGAGATCGGAGAATATTACTATTTCTTTCTGAGCTTCGTTTTATTCAAAGAAGAAATCTCGCCTTGAAAAATTTTATGCAATCTCAAAACTGTAAACACCACGAATTTTTTCAAATTTCAACCCCCTATAAGGGTGCTTTCCGGAGTTCGGAGAATATTGTTATTTTTTTCTGAGCTTCGTTTTATTGAAAGAAGTAATCTCGCTTTGAAAAATTTGATGCAATATCAAAACTTTACACCCAATATTTTTTTAAATTTCAACCCTCTATAAGGGTGCTTTCCGGAGTTCGAAAAATATTGTTATTTTTTTCTAAGCTTCGTTTTATCGAAAAAAGTAATCTTGAATTGAAAAATTTTATGCAATCTCGAAACTATAACCACAATAAAATGTTTTCGTTTTCAACCCCCTATAAGGGTGTTTTCCGGAGTTCGAAGAATATTGTTATTTTTTTCGGAGACCCTCCTTATTGAAAGAAGTAATCTTGCATTGAAAAATGTTATGCAATCTCGAAACTTTAAACACAATAAAATGTTCTTGTTTTCAACCCCTTATAAGGGTGCTTTCCGGAGTTCGGAGAATATTGTTATTTTTTTCTGAGACTCTTCTCATGCAAAGAAGTGATCTCGCTTTGAAAAATTTTATGCAACATCGAAACTCTAAACACCACGAATTTTTTTATATTTCAACCCTCTTGAAGGGGGCTGTAATCCAGTCAAATAATTTTTTTTCGTGCTCATAGTCGCTATGATGTCTTTTTGTACCAAACTCCATCATTTGGCTAAATAAAATTTTTTTTTTTTTTTCGAGAATTTCGTTGAACTCCAACGATGCAAACTTCAACGTCATAAAATGAGTTCTTCCTGTAAGAGATACTGCGGTAAGTCTTCTTGGTCGATACGGGAGAAGACGGAAATGTACTTGTCTCAAGACGCTACCATGTCTCTTCATATGTGCTACGTGTAAGAAACAAATCGATAGCTTTTATTCTTGTCCCATTACACAATCCATTATTTATACTCAAATTTCTCATAAGACTTATTATAGAACTAATTTTTAATAGTAACTTGCGGATTGGGAATCCTAGAAATTGTTAAGAATCCAAATATTCTTTTGGATAATTTAAGTGCTTAATGGATAATTTAAGCATGTGCTTGATCGACCCCTTTATGTTTTCCGTAGTCGATGCTGTAATATGTTTTCTCCTCGCTGTTTATTTTTCCTAATATTATGTTATTTAATATGTAAACATCATCATTATGACAACATAAAATAGCACTACTTAATATTAGGTCGGGGAAAAAGAAATCCATTATTTTTATATGAACTTCAGGACTTTATTTAACATGCTTCGGATTGTCCGATTTGGGTCAAATATGCACCGTTTTGTTGTATGATTTGTTGCCATTTTAAAGGTAACTTCATAATGCCTCTCTCATAGAAGTCCTGGTCTCTATTTGAAAAAAACTCTAGTAGTCGATTTTCACAATCCTCCCTAGATGCCAATTTTTTATCATTAAAAAAATTTTGCAATGCAAGAAAAAGATGATAATCGCTTGGTGCCAAGTCCGGACTGTATGGCGGATGCATTAAAACTTCCCAACTAAGCTCCCGAAGTTTCTGGCGAGTCACTGTAGATGTGTGTGGCCTAGCGTTGTCCTGGTGGAACACGACACCTCTCCTGTTGGCCAATTCTGGCCGTTTCTGGTCAATCGCTATCTTCAAACGGTCCAGTTGTTGACAGTAGAGATCAGAATTTAGCGTTTGGCCATATGGAAGCAACTCATAATAAATAATCCCCTTCCAGTGCTACCACATGCATAGCAGAACCTTTCTGGCCGTTAGTCCTGGTTTGGCCACCGTTTGAGGTGCATCACCGTTCTTTGACCATGATCGTTTTCGTCCAGGGTTATCGTATGTGATCCATTTCTCATCTCCAGTCACCATCCGTTTAAGAAATGGGTCTATCTCATTCCGTTTGGCCAAGGCTTCGCAGATGGAAATTCGATCCATCATGTTTTTTTCTGTTAATTGGTGTGGCACCCAAACATCGAGCTTCTTTTTGAATCCAGCTTTGTGTAAATGGTTTTAAACTGTTTTATGATCGATTTTTAGCTCCTGGGCGACGTTACGACTGCTAACATGCCGGTCAACTTCGATCATTTCTCCGATTTTATCGACATTTTCGACGACCGGCCTACCTGTGCGAGCTACATCTTTAACATCAAAAACTCCTGAACGGAATCTACGAAACCAAAATTGCACATAATCGGCTGTTACAGTATCGGAACCATAAACACCATTCACAATTTTAGCCGCCTGGCTTGCATTTTCGCCTTTGTCAAAGAAAAACTGTAAAATGTACCGAATTTTCTCTTTGCTCACTTCCATTTTTAACACCCTGTAACTCACAACTGAATGCACCAAACAAAAAACAGCAAAAGAATTTTTTACTGCGAAATATCACCTTTCCAACGAGCATAAATCTGAAATTGTTTGATCGATACTTTACGAGAAATATATCAATACAGCCATCTACCAAAAAATAATGGATTTCTTTTTCCCCAACCTAATATATCATCATATTCATTGATAGTTGAACCATATATAGTTGTGCAAGCATCATTAGTTTTCAAATTGCCCCCTATTTTTATCGATTTTATTATACCTTTTTCAACTTCTAATCAAAATTTAGAAAAAATTTCATTGCACACGCATATTTTTTTCTAACTTCACAATCATGAATCGGTGCCATAATCTTGAAAATTTTATTTTTCCATCGATGATACTAAATTTTGTTCAATTTTTCCCGACTGAAACAGTTTGTCAGAAATCTGTACCTAATTATAAATTATTTAGCTGCAAATTGGAGATGTCCAATATTACAACAATCGCGAAGAGTTTTATCCACAATTTCTAATGCCTTTCTTGGTATCATTGTCGCTTTATCCTACGATGACATCACACTTTCGTAATCTTTTTTTGTAGTAAGATAGATGCAATACCCGCGCATGCCATTAATAATACTTTTTTTTTCGATTCCTAAGATATAATGAATTACTGTATTATAACGGTATGATTTCCCTGTACCTTCAGGACCCTCAATATAAATCATTTTTGTACTATTCTCTTTAGTTATAGCATCAAAAATCGTTTTTTGAACAGTGTTCAATTGTGCAATAAGTTCACTGGGTTAATTTTTGTGTAAAATTATCACCCCTCTTTCATTTTCAAACATTTTAAAACTTTGTGAATCTGGATTAGGTTGTGGGAGTCCGAAAACTGGACATCACATGTGTTCTAATTAAAAAATTTAATTTATTTCTAATAAGGGAATTTCTAGAGACCCTTCACTAAACGATTCTTTATGTTTATCCCAAATATGCCACGAAAATACAAAATTGTCAGAAATTACAATCGATGCAAAAAACTTGCGCACGTTAGAATCATAATGATACATGCTTCTTCGAAAATTCAAAAAAATTCTGCATCACTTTCGACTAACCCCTTAGCAATAGCAGTCTCTGTAGGAATTATGAGTTATATTTTCGTATGTTTCCAAATCTTGAAAACATCACGCTCCTCTCACACGATTTAATATCAATTTTTAATGAAAGCGTTCGACGTCTTTTGGACTCACAACTCGTCCTATTGCTATCGAACATAGACGACATTTTACCTAAATTTTTTTTCTGTATATCAACTATGTATTTTCGAGAAATTTTGATACACAAAGATTCTCTCAAGAGTTTGACTCACTGAGATATCTATGGAAAACAGGCAATAAAACGTGGTCATTCGGGAAAGAATTCGGGGGCGGGTCACGCATAACGTAGGAGAGATGAGATTGGAATGCGGGAACTGCAGCGAACAGGACAAAACCTAGGTATAGGGAAGGGAACGGGAAGTTAGAGTAAAGGTGCAGAGTGGACACCCGAGTCGAAATTTAAACCTTCTTTCACCGTCGTTCACCGTCGAAATATCGACACTATGATGACTGGTGAAGCGAGTGAAAGTTAGGCTCGATTCGCGTGTAAATTAAACCCGCCTTTTATTGTAAACTAGGAACTTATGTCCATTTAAGAATAGTTTACAATGAAAAACGGCGAAGAATACCCTCCACAGACCCGCCTCACCATCCACGAATAAAATGTTGCTGGCCCGCCTTTTATCGCTGTGAATCCTTTGACAACAGTGTATACGCGTATACACCGTTGTCATTTTTTTTAAGTTGAATTTTTTTTAATTCCTAAAAAAGTGAAAAAAAAAATATATTAGTCGCGAGGATTATTTATTTAGACATTGACAGTAGTATTGGATGGCGGGAAACAGTTTCCGTCAAAGAAAATTTCTACCTATACCGAGATTCGAACGGACGACCCTGCCTACCTAACTTCCTAACAACGCTACCGCTACCGACTACGCTACCGAGTACTTGCTGATTTAGAACGTCCAAATGGCATAGTTGGAGTGGAAGCAAGTGATAGCGAGAGATAGATGAAGAGAGATGGGGAGTCGCAGAGAATAAAAAGTTTATGTCCTGGCGCGGAAACTTCTAAGTGTTATAGAGAGAGTGAGAGCGCACATTGTTGCCTGTCTAAACGCGTTGTTCAGTTACATCGCGCTAATGCTTCAAGATGCACCGCCAACAGACTAACGCGCATCCTTAAGAGGGAGTGGTACTTCCCCCACCACTTTTCCACCAGAGCCCAAAATTTTCAACAACATTTAAGGTTCAGAAAAAAAATGTATTTTGGCAAGTCTGAACTTTACTTTTTCAAAAGTAAAAAAAAACTTAAGTTTAAATTTCACTTTTTTCAATGTGAAAGATTTAATTTCACTTGTTTGGAATTAACTCCACTTTGAAAGGAGTAAAAAAATATGTCACTTAAAAAAAAGTAAAAATTTTACTTTTTCAAATTTTTGGTAAAAACTTTACTTTTTCAAATTTTTAGTAAAAATTTTACTTTTTCAAAATTTTAGTAAAAACTTTACTTTTTGAAATTTTTAGTAAAATTTTTACTTTTTCAAATTTTTTGTAAAAATTTTACTTTTTCAAATTTTTAGTAAAATTTTTACTTTTTCAAATTTTTAGTAAAAATTTTCATCGACAGAAACCGTTTCGCCCCCATCCAATACTACTGACAATGTCTTAATAAATAATCCTCGAGACGAAATATATATATTTTCACTTTTTTAGGGATGAGAAAAAAAATTGCAACTTAAAAAAAGTGAAATTTTTAACTGTTTTGCAAGTGCATAATATTGACTTTTTCGAAAAGTCAATCGTCACTTTTGGTGAGATTCCCTTATAACTTTATAAAAATGTGAGTATTGACTTCGAAAAAGTGAATTTCCACTTTTTCAAATTTAGAGAGTAGATAAATGCTATCCGATAATACATTAATGCTTACGGCGGGTGTGGACTGCGTGTCTCTCTCGCTTACATACACAAATGTCACAGAGAGAATTTTTATGCGATTCCGGTAGAAAACTTGTGTGTAGTTTCTGTTTACGCGAACATCGACGGCCAAATTTTTATAGCATCGCCTGTAAATACTAAAGAATAGAATAAACGTATTGAAAAAGAAATCTGTCTTACCATATTTTTTATAAGTAATGCATTGAACAAGCATTAAATGTTTGATGCATACGCAGTTATCAGGTCGATTATAAAAAGAATCTGCAGATCGACATGCAACATATGTAAAAAATACGGTGAAATATTTGAAAAGCGGGTTATTTGAGTATCAGAGAAGCGTCGAGGGCGTAGACGCTGTAACACGGTATATAACAAATTCAAAGTACGGGTTTAGCGGGTCAATCAGGAGTGTATACGGTATATGCAGTGAAAGGCAATTCATAGTAAGGGTCTGTACGGCTGATGGAGGATATCTGAAGGTCCAGGCGTTCAAATGATGGTCTCTGAGTGTTTTTACACTCACTGACGGTTGAAAAATTTCGACTCGGGCAGTCTCGTTACAATAAACTTCACGCTCATTATTGAAGCATAATCTTCGACATTAACATGGCACTGATATTTTTTAAAAAATGTCTGGATCATAGGGAACTACCATGGAATTATCTACAGTGAAAGAATCTTCATTAATTGTTTTATATAAATACGTGTTCAATAGGGTGTGTCATTTTTGGGCAATTTTTTTTTTCGACTCAGAAACAGGTTGTATACTTTCAGGAAGGTAAAATAAGAAGCCTGTAAAAATTTTAGCTCTTAATATTAATATTTAGATGCGCCTCATCGCGAATTTCTATTTCCCATTTAAATAACATGGGAAAACATTTTTTTCATGTTTGGAATTTTATACGTTGGCAATGGCATATTGTTCGATGGAACGCAACACATATTTTATAGAGAATCGCACGCTCTACAAAAAAGATGTCTTGCATTTTTTCGATAGACATAGTCATTCTGATGATATTTGAGTTCAAAGTTCAAAATATACGAAAATTCATCTTTTTGTTAATTTTTAACATAGACATAAACATTTTTTTTTACCATTAATGGAAATAACGAAAGATATTTTTCGTGAGTATTTTGTCGATTTCTTTTGTAACTATTTATGATAAGTATCAGCCCATTAGAACCAGTTTCGTGACAGAAGACAGGTCTCTACAGCATTGAACAATTCACCAATAAATATTAATTAATCATGGATGAGACAATTTTCATGGTAAATTTAATAATTTACATAAAAGTTGATTGAAGATTCTCAATAGAGTCAATAGTTTCGCTATAATATTAACAAAAAGATGAATTTTCGTATATTTTGAACTTTGAACTCAAATATTATCAGAAGGGCTATGTCTATCGAAAAAATGCAAGACATCTTTTTTGTAGAGCGTGCGATTCTCTATAAAATATGTTATGCGTTCCATCGAACAATATGCCATTGCCAACGTATAAAATTCCAAACATGAAAAAATTTTTTTCCCATGTTATTTAAATGGGAAATAGAAATTCGCGATGAGGCGCATCTAAATATTAATATTAAGAGCTAAAATTTTTACAGGCTTCTTATTTTACCTTCCTGAAAGTATACAACCTGTTTCTGAGTCGAAAAAAAAAAATTGCCCAAAAATGACACACCCTAGTGTTCAACGTTCCGATTATCTCTGCGTCTGGATTGGAGAAAATCATTTCTTTCAAATTCCGTAAAATCCTAACACAGTTTTGAAAACTGTTTCAACCGATATTTTTTTCCTTGTCATAACATGGAGACCTGTATGAAGACCATGCACCATATGTTATATTACCAATTCTTGTAATTAATACAAACAACATATGTGCGTCAGGTAGGCCACATATACAAAATTTTATTGTGTACACATATGCTGAAATATTTCCAAACATCTTTCCACTTATAATATCTGCCAAAAGAGCACGTAATTTAGCATAAAATAACGTAATTTTCAGAATAGCATTATACGATGTTCCTGTTAGAAATTCCTCTAATACTCTCTGTAGTTCTGGCCCGTTGGATGCAAGTCATGGTGTTGGCGCTGTTACTATTTTCATCGCCGGTTTGAATATCGCGCTCTCACGGGTTCGTCGTCGCGTCGTAGCGCACGCGTTTAGGCGCCCGCGGTCTGTAGGCCCGCGTGCACGTCAGGCCCGCGCAGGCGATCACGTGGGCCTTTTGTTCTCTCGACGCGCGCGAAGAGAGGCAGATTCACCACACAGCAGCGATGCCAGACGGGCGAGAAAAGTCCCTCGGCGGGATTCTTCACCCCCCACTCTGCCGCCTGCGGGACAAGTAAATCCCGCGGGCCGCACGGTCGCGCAACTTCTCCCACCCGCGCGCCGCTGCTCGGTAGTGTCTAGTGGTAGGCCACGCCCACCGCCGCTCGCCGTGTGCTACCGCTACAAATCGTGCGGCGTGCCTGCTATCTCGGCGCGCGGGAGAGGGAAGCCGCCGGGTGGGGGTAGCCGAGGGAATTTTCTGCGGGAGCGCCTGGCATCACTGCCACACAGTCGATCGACAGCGATCCACGAGTGGACACCTCGCGGATTATTCTCCTGAACGTTCGGTCAGCGAAGCGACTATTAATCTCTTGCGTTGTAGCTTCTTCCCTTCGCGGTATAATGATTACTTTCGCGATCTAGTAAGTTAGTTCGCGTATTAGCCGATTTGTGTGTGTGTGTGAGTGTGTGCCTCGAGGCGACCGTAGCAAATTGATGGGGAACGGTGTCCACGTTTGATACGTGACCCGTTCCAGGGCGAGCGCAGCAAGCGGCAACACCCTGGTTGCCCGGGCATCACGCGTCTGGTTTCCCAAGACGTTGGGGCGCGCGTGGTGCGAGTCGAGACCATCCTCTGCGCTTCCCGTGACCGGCTTGACCACGCTTCGTGGCTCAACGCCGCGTTTAGACGGCTGGTTTGTGACGCCAGTCCGGTATTAGTAAGTACAACGAGATCTCTCGCGATAGGTTGCGGAATGATCATTCCATAGTAGTAGTAATCGTTCATGTCGCGCCTACAATATTGTCCGCGTTATAGATTCTCATTAAGTAATTAGTGCATATTTGTCCGACAACTGCCAGTCGATTGACTTTATTTCTTCGTTATTTTTTGTTGTAAAGTAAAGTTATATAAATAAAGAATCCGCTTTTTACGGCTTTTCCCTCTGAACAGTGAGGGTTTTTATGCCGTAACAAGTGTTTGTTATTTTCGCGAAATTTGTATTTTATTTGTAAACCTTTCACTCACTCATCCTCACCGATTCCTCAAAACTCACGATTTTAGATATATATATATATATACTTTGTAACACGGTGGAGCGTTACAATATTTTCCCCCCTCGGCCGGCTCGAAGGCCATCACACACCACATTTTATAACTGTTAAGAATTATTTTTGGTAATCAAGACTAGCGATATTTTGTGTAAGACTTCCTCCTTTTTGCCCCCCCCCCCCCCCCCCCCCCTCCTGGTATGAATGCGTATTAGATTGCCACTTGGGATTGCAACATCGCCGAGGCATCAAGGACCAACGAGAGACACTACGGCAGCCTAAGCAAAGTGACGTGGTGAGAGTGTGGGCTGGAGACGAAGAGGGGATCTGCCACGCCAACCAGCTGAGGAGTACACGCCGCGTCACACGAGGAGACTCCACTCGTGGGGACAAAGGTTGGAGTTAGCCGCCCAACTGCGTGCGTGTACTCGCTCTAACGATCGTCAGCGGCCATTCAAATCGCCCGCGGCGAGCGCACCGCCCAACTGCGCCACACCGTTCCGCCGCAGCACAACCCGAGCGCCACTGACCAGCCACACTCGATCCATCGATCGATGCGCAAGCGCCGTAGTGTTCTCAAGCCGAGAAATCCCGAGGATCTCCGAGCAGGACCGAAGAGCTCGGAGAAGAAGACGGACGACATCTTTCCCATCACTTCGAGCCCCGCCGTCGTCGCGACCCGTTTGTGTGCTAGAGAGTGACCGGGGGTATTGTCCCCGGTGCTGGTTTTGAGTGTGTGAGTGAGTGAGTAATTTTTATAATCTTTTTAGTTTCTGTTTTGCCCCCCCCCCCCCCCCCCCCCCAGCCCCGTATCTTTCGAGTTACTCCTTTTATTATCGTTTGTATCGAGAAGACCGTCTGCCACCACGTGGAGACCGGCGCCTCTGATTACCGCCATTTTGTATTGTCTTGTATCGAGAGGGCCGGCTGCCACCGCGTGGAGATCGGTGCGTAATTGTTTTTGATAATCATTATTGTATTTGCGTGCGAGGTAGTGTGGTGGTTCACCGCGACTATCCCGGCTACTTTGAGTATTTAATTTCTTTTTGCGCCATTTCCCCCCCATTATAGAATACCCCCGTGATTCACCCCCCCCCCCCTCGTTTTGGTTTACCTGACCGAGGTAATTATTAAGAAGCCAACGAGTTCGGGAATTCACCCCCTGAGACCCCTCGTCCCTCTACCCTCTAGCCGCGCCCCCATTTTCGCGATTATTATTTTTCTTTTGTTTTCCTTGTTAGATTACCGCGTCAAGTGACCGGTAATGTTACGTTGCTACACGTGACGTAGCTGGCGCCCAAACCCACATCCATTTTCTTGTTATTATTGTAACTGCTTTCTTTTATTGTTATTATTATATTAGCCTCGTTACTTAATTTTTCTTTTTTGTTGCATTAATTTTTATTTCTCACTGACCCCTTCCCAGTTCCTTAATTACCGGGAAGCCGGTCATAATATATATATATATCGTTACTTGCATGATCTAATAAACACATGGTAATAAATAAATCAGTTCTAGGAATTGTTCTAACAATGGCTATCATATCCTGATAGTTTTGCTGCATATTTCTTGGACTACCTAAATATGGTGACGGCAAAATTAAAACATTACCTTAACGCTCCGAAAAACTATCTAAAAAATACTACCTTTCGCGCGATCAACTACACTTTGATTACATTCGATGCGCAATTTCTTTCGATTACGAAAAAAAATTTATTCTATTATTTTCAATAACTGTGTATGCTTGAATGACATACTGTCCTGTAATGCAGCTACAAAATACAATAGGATTAAGATTATTGGGTCTGTATGCTAAACGTTATGAATGTTATTATAAAGCCGTAAGCCTTTTACAACTTTTATATTGTGTAAGTAATGGACTCCTTCCTAAATCCCTGTGTGTAAACATTCTCGCAAAAGTCATAGGATCAATATGAAAAGATAATTTTAAAAAATATGTGTCGGGGTCAACACCATCAGGTACAGATTTAAGATCCACACATAAATAAAAAATTGGAATTCCACCGTCCTTGGAAACTATTAAAACTGCATATTCAGCTGTGGATGGTATATTATAACGACGTTTATCTAATTTACTATTACGAATAAAATATAAACAATATTCATAATATGTTTCATCTGTAGCCAGTTCAAATAAATGCTTATACTCTTAAACATAAGCGTTGACCCTATTTAATACTTCTGATACAATGTTAACATGCTTTTTGGATAAATTCTTATTTTCCTTAAATATTTGCTTCCAAGTTGCATTATCATCGTGTATGTAAATTTGACCACCTCTCGGTAATTCACTCTTTTTCGTATGAATACTGTTAGATGCAATATGACAAACTAGACCTTGAACTTTAGAATTATAAAATCCTGTTCTAAATTCATCGGCTGCATTTGCATTGAAGCTAGCAAACGAAATATGACTATTATAGTATCGAATTAAAAATCTAAATTTCCAATCATACAATAAAAGAGCTTTCTATTTTTCATCATAATTACTCAATGGTGAGAGTTTAACTTTTTCGAAATGGCAATAACTTTTCTTCGAAAACTCAACACTCCAAAATATAGCCGAACAATGTGGGCAAATATAATTCATGTCTCCGAAATTTAAGTACGATGTTTTATGAGGCTCCATTGTATTGACTTGTTGAGTGGTTATTCTTTTATTAATACGATCAATAGACATATTAACAACTCTATCCCTTTCGCGTTTCGTGCTCAAGCAGTGGTCATTAAAACAGTAAGCTGTCTTCATCCATATTTTTGACTGTATCTTTCTTTCGTATCCTATTTCAAGGATCCTCGTTCATATTTTCGGTTTGATTCAAGTTCGTTTAATAGCTAATTTCGATTCAGTTGGACTTTCTACTTTTTTAAAATGATTTAAAGGCTCTTTATTCTTCTCAGTATACGCACGATTATACTGATTTTGATTTTTCCAAAATCAAAATTTTTCCAAAATCGACATTCGTACTTCCATAACATCATGATGGCTAGCATCGATCGCACCCGATAAAAGAATGATTAATTTTCCATTGAAATTTTGTCCTAAGATATTTGGTGGTGATCCATCACATCTATATACTTGTCATCGTACGTTGTACAACTGTATAAAGGATTGTATCTCTACCGCGCCTACATAGACACTGTTCATATGTGCCTTCTACATTCTTTCGTTACTTATCTCTACGCCATAGGACCGATCACCTATAGTAAACGGTTAACAAGCCAACTGATTATCTATTACATTAGAAATGATTCTCAAATCAATTTGCCTATGTTGTTGTTGATTGTTGTATAAAAAAGACGCAAGTGATCTGAATAAACCATTGCCATCGGGCTTGATCCGTTCCGTGAGATTGTATATACTGACATCCATTTTCCGAATAAACAGTTATAAATTTACAGAAAGATTTTACCTAGCTAAACATTGAATGAATGTATGCTGGCCTTTATAAAGTACGACGTAAATTGAAATAATTAATATGCCTCATTGAAAGAGTGACAGAGACTATCTGTGTTTGAGTAGTTACTTACTGTCGAATGAAACTTCTGGTTCCAGATACCCTTCTACTCCAAATGTACAAATTTCAATCGACACTTCCACACCGCCAAACTTTTTGAAACCCTTCGGTTCTTCGTGTACTTCTCCGCATCCAACTTAATGTCGATCACCGATTTCCTACAATAGTTGAACTTTTAGAACTCCCGACATTTGTTAATATCTCGCGTATTGCGTTGTATCTAACATGACAAGTGTCTCATTGACTTTTACTTTCGGATGAACAATTGCCCGTTGATATTTTGCAATGGACTTCAGTGCTCTTTCTCTAAATTTCCTGACTCTAAATTCACACACCCTGAGAATGATGTGCCGCTGTTCGGTCGATGACAATAAACTGTGATCAACAACATAAGGAGAATATTGACATTGCGGGAAACGGCAAAGCTCTAAATCGTTTCTTGCATTCACATACCACGTGGTACATGTTTTATATGGCTTCAATCAATTATCAACCAAAATCGGTCATAAAAAAGAGAGGCTTAGCAAGTTTTGTTGCCGGTGTTTTTGGTTTTCGTCAGCCCAAAAATATCGCAACCACACTAACCGTTGCTATGGCGAGCATTGTAATGGCAACGGTTGCTAAGCCTCGATTTTTGCACACGGTGGCGACCGGCTCAGAAAAAAATAGCGGCGGAAAAGTAGCCGGAAGACGCCGACAACAAACGGTTTCTAAACAAGTCTGATATCATAATTGAAAAGTGTTTATCTCTAGTATATATTCTATATGATGTATATAAAAAATTTTGTATGCGTCCTATAAACAGGTCAGTACGGGATGAATACTCGTTGATGATGGTTTACTAATTGTGTTAAGGGATCTTTCCAGTGTGACGGCCCCAAAAACAGCCGATATTGACGATTTTTTTTCGGACCGTTTCTGTAGGCCGGTCGGTCTGAAATTTTTTATACATATATGAAATATGAAAAATGAAACAAAATGATTTTCAGTAAAACAATTTTTATTGTTAATATATTTATATGTTGTTGAAAAACCGTTGTTTTTGTATGCGATTTGTCATCGCGTAATGGAGGCTTCATTTATTTTTTTCAAAATTGGCAAAATGGCGGTGGTTCGAACAAAAAGTGTCGTTTTCAGCCTTTTTTTTCGACAGTTTTTTGGTTAAAAAAATAGAAGATTTTTTTAAAAATCTTCCATAATGCGATGAAGAATCGGATTAGAAATATTCTCCGTAAATTTTGAGACGATCGGTTGAAAACTGTTCCCTGGGGAGTGTCCACCGTTTGGAAAAATCACGTTTTGAGAAAAACGTGTTCAAAGTTTCGAGTTTGAAAATTTCATATAAATACTGTACTTAAGACTAATCGGGGAAGTCAGTTTCACACAGTATACATTCAGCTTTCCCATTTTGCTCATTTGCAATATCTTATGTCGTCGTACTGTGCGAGCCTCTTTACTGTTGAAGGATCGTCCACGGTTCGCATACTTGGCAGCGAACGCTGCGGCTGCTGGATCAATTGTCGCACCCATCGTTTCCATAACTCTCAAAATTAGATCATAACCTTCGTCGAAGGTGTGAGCCATGATTTCCACGATTTGTTTCTCGTTGAGAACGTATTTTGGCGCTAATTTAAATTATTTTGCGTGTTCGCACCCGTACATCGCTCTGGCAAATCAACTATTGTTAAATCTTCATAAATTGGCCTCAGAATTTCTTAGAGGTATAAAGCAGTATATAGGAGTGGTAATGATGAGGATGATATTGAAATGGGGGAATATGCGGCGATTGGGATTAATGTGAATGTTGAATCTGGAGTTACACTGTAAAAAATGTTTGGGTTCTTCCGATATATATGTATATGAATTTCCCGAAACCTGGTATAGAAAATCGAAAGTAATATGTTTGCACAGTAAATTTCATACAGGTTATTGAATTTTGATAATCCGGTGCGTGGAAATTACCCGACATCATTATTAAATCATCAATTACTAAATGAGTACATGAAAAACACCATGAATTTTCGGAATTTTCGTGACTGATTTATAATAAAATATACATTGGTGCCTTAAATGTAAATTGAAAGTTACGAAAATTTAAGGTTCTGGTATTGAAAAATATCAAAGTATTTGCAGCTTCGTCCACATGAGTGTATTAGGTTTCGAAAAATGTTCGCACGTTTCCAACACAAATGTTCAATTAATTCACAAATAGGAAATAAATAATAATATGGTTGTTTGGTAAATTTAATATGCAAAAATAATTTTCATCGAAATATCGGTAAGGGTGGACCGGTAAAGTACAGCTTGATCTCAAGTCAATCTATGGTTCCTGTGGAACGACTGCCGACTGACAACCCGAAGATTCCGAGTTCGAGTCCCCGATGGCACTTTTTTTAGTACTAAATATTTGTTCAATACCGTTTGCATGGAAATTCAATATAAATGGTTGTGAAGGTTAACACGCAGCGTAATTATACTCCAGGACTAAAGTTTATGAATTTTCATACCCATTCATCGAAAAATATCTTGCTGCGATGGAAAAACCAAAAACAGTTGTACCGTAATATTATCGACCGTCACCTTATTTTTCATACCATTCATACGAAAATTCAATATTATTGTTTATACATTTTTAAATACAGTCTATGCATATGATGCTTCCGATACCATTATATTAATTTTTCGAAAGATTTTTTTTACAATGTAAATACGGTAAGAGTAGCACCAGTGCTGGAATTAGTGATGAATATGAGATGGGCGACGATTACATGGAAAGCGACGCAGATTGTCACGAATTTCCTGAGATGGATGGCGTAATGAGTATATGCGTGTGGCGAAAGAATACTGCGTGTGTTTGGGTGGACGATGAAACTATGCGTTTCGTTGGATAGGAGAAAGATTGTGAGAAAAAGATTGTAAGTGGGCATCAAAACAATATGCGTGTTTGTTGGCGGAAGATTGCGCGTGGTTGTGCCGAATGATCATGTGTGTTGGTTGATTATGCGTGTATCTGCGCGAAAAAATTTGGGTGTTATTAGGCAAAAGTTTTGGTGCGTTTTTACGTCGAAGAAAATGTGTGTTCGTTGATGGATAATTATTAGTATTGAGCGTGTTTGTAGACGAATGATTGTGCGTGTCTTTGTGTGGAAGACTGTGCGTGTGTGCATGCGAGCACCCACATTGCAGAAACGACGGAAATTTTTTATTTTGACGGTGTATTCATGTTTGAACACTAGTATGTTTTGGCGTCGATTTCTTTTCTTGTTCCTGGATCTATGCTTTCGCGTAATGCCATGCCCGTGATAGAGAGTAAGGAATTATCAAATTAACTGCTCATATTTTATTCTTATGAGTTTTTCGTCTCATACATTTTCCCTCGGCTATTTTTCCTAGCTCCTATGGCGACAACAGTGAGATCTTTTTATATTATATATGAACTCATATTGTGTGAACTGTACACACATTGAACTCTTCGATGACTATTGTTCTAATGTCTACGATTTGTCGTCAGTAATCAGTGATCAGTGATCATTATCAGCAGTGATAGAAGTGTACCGTGAAAAAAAAAAGTCAGTCAGCAGTAAAACAATGAAAACAGTGAAACTATACAGGGTGTATTGCAACTTCTAGCACATCGGGAAAATCTAAACTCAAAAACTCTTCTAAGAACAATGGCGCTACCGTAAAATATGAAAAAAATTATTAAACGAGTTATTTGAGTTTATCGTTATTTAATAAGTGGACAATCACGGCACAGATATAAAAGAAATTGGTGCATTACAGCGACGCCACAAAACTTGATACAACTTTGCCAAATGACAGTCGACGCTGAGTTCAAGCGGTAAGTGAGGCCCTGTCGATCCGAAGCTCGAGAGACTGCTCACAAACGTCATATGCAACGATATTGACGGTAAAGGAAGCAACATGGTCAGCTGATCAAGTTTTACTTGTCACCAACGCTGTTGGTTAGGATGCCTGGTCATGATACTAACCAGCTACAACTCATCCAGCCATATTGTGAATTTATGTACTAAAATCCGTGCCTTTCTTTTGTGACAATGTTATGTTTGAAGATTATTTATTGTTGCTTTAGCCGTTTACGTAAAATATCTTTCGAAACATGATTCAATGATACGCCATTTCCTGAAATCATCCGATATGATGCTGTGTCGGTTGATGTGATAAATTATCATGCCAACTTCCAGAGGAATAAAGAATTGTCCATTCATTTTCAATGCGTAACAAGTTTCTTTAATTCTCATGTGTTACATTACATTGTTTTTTATGAATTCATGGATCTTGGTTATCCAGTATAATTAACTTATATTCTTATGTACTCTAGATTTTTGAAACCTGCAAGATATACCATGTGAGAAAAGAGTTGATTTATATTTTAAAGTTTGTTGCAAGCCGGCAACCCTTTGTTTTTCATGCTCCGTGTTTATTCGATGTGAATTCAAGAATTCACTCAAATTGGTTAGTAGGTTCGTCCTAATATTTCTTTTGCAGTCTGCAATTTCTTAACACTTTCTCTTGAATAGTTTAGTCCATTATAGTACAAAACGACAGTAATTGAGGAAAAAAGGAATCAATACACATTTTATGACGCGTTGCAGTTTTTTTGAAAACATCTTATTTTTATGTAATGGTTTTTTAATTTCATACAATTTGAAGGAATATGTTTAATAGCAGGGTAAATATTGTAACAG
This sequence comes from Clistopyga incitator, assembly GCA_947507545.1. NCBI lineage: Eukaryota > Metazoa > Arthropoda > Insecta > Hymenoptera > Ichneumonidae > Clistopyga > Clistopyga incitator. Next base: position 9,538,165 of record OX382182.1, on the reverse strand, counting down.
CTCTGACATGAAATCAGCACATCAGAAGTAGTATTTTGATAAGAACTTTATTTTTAAGCTCATTAATCGGCATTAAAAAAGTCGTATTACATTTCTTCGTACTTGGCGAGTTTGTAAAATCTAGTAAAGCGTTTCATTATTGTATGTGTATGGTACAACGTTAATTCGCCAACCACTGAGGTCAAATTGTTTCTTGCAATTTAATTATCAAAGCAGTTTCAATTTCGATTGTTTGCATTTTTCAAAATTTCTTTTTCTTTCGTTACAAGAACTTACACTTTTTGTTATTGTTAGTATGTTCATCATTTCATTATTAATATAAAATACCACTTACCTTTGTTTGCATATTTTTTTACCGTCACTTTCAAGAATATTCCGAGTGCGGGCCCACATAGCACATAATATTTCCAAAATATTGCAGGAATATTTCGAATAGTTCATTACCAAAGAAATATTATCGATACCATCTGGGTAAATATTCAGAAAGATTCCATTGCAATATTCCAAATTTGATTTTCTGAAATATTGCTGAATGCAAAAGAAGTTTTTGAAAGGACCGAAAATATTACACAATATTACGCGTGAAATATTGTGTTTGTCATTTTCAACAACATTTCACAAAGTTTCAAATAAACTGTTTCCGATGTAGTTACAGAAATGTTCAAATGTGATATTTCTAAAAATATTCAATACGAACGATTTATACGATATTGTATGAACGATTCTATGATATTTCTAGATGTTTCTCATGGCGGATTTTAGCAAATTCGCCTCAATTCTTCAAGTTCACATGTCTTTAGACTAAACGAATTATCATAATCTATCAAAATCTGATATAAAACTCTGATGTAAATGAAATAGTTTCATTTTATTTACACAATAATTCATGCTTATTCACGCGTTTCTCTTCTCATCGATTCATAGCTACAGGAAATAGCTACAGTTTATCATAGTAAAACTTGAATAGGATGAATATTTCAATCTAACGATTTTTGGTTAATACTTTTTTTAAAATGAAAAATGTAATATTAATAATATCCCAGAAAAATTATTGTATATAATAATATCCAATGGTATTAGTAGATTGTTCTGTTATCGTAAACTATTCAAATACAAAAAAAATAAAACTTTCGGTAAGGAATGTATACGTGCAGTATTCTTTAAGAGTTAACACACACACATATAAATAACTTAGTAAGAAAGATACTAAAAAACCATTCAATTTACTGTTACACATAACTACGTGAATCGGCTTATATATCATTGATCTCTATAATCTTACAAGAATATGGTTGGATGAAAAAGTTAGGCGGTCAATCAAAGAATATAAAAGTTAAGCAGCTTGAACTGCGGTCACTACAAAGATGGGTGACCGGGTAAAAATACCAATTAGCGGTCTATTTCGTTTTTTCTTTCTTTTTTTTGCTTGGAATAGTACATTATGGGTGTATACGTAGAATCGTATATTTTGATTATCAACTTTCATAGATTTTTACCAGGGAATATAACGACCGAAGGGAAGCAAATGTAATATTTACAAAATATTGCTTAGCATCTTTTCAAGAATATTACACGGGCATGTTACAGCAATGTTACATGTGCTACGTTTAAAGCGGACATGGCAAGATTGCTGCAATATTTAAACAATATGTAATACTCATTCCACAATATTTCTGTAACATTACAATATTGCAAGGAAATATTGTAGCAATATTTTAAAAATATTTGGGTGCTATGTGTGGGGGGGGGGGGGGGGGGGTAGTCAACCATCCAAGTCTCGGTCATGGTAGTCAGAACTAGTAATGCTTAACATACATATACTTAACATGACATGTTATAGATGTTTTCAGATTATTTCACGACTTTTTGTACATGCAAATATAGACAATATGTTGCTGAATTCTTTCAAAAATTTATGGTGCATTATGGGGCAGAATACCACTCATGTAAATGTACTTGTCTCAATTTTATTACCTTCAGGGCACTTTTTGGGCGGTTTTAACCTAGAAGGCAAAACCAGGAATACGTGTAATTTTAATTAACGGTAATCATAATATTCCTTTGTGAGAAATTATACAAATGTCGTTGAATATTTTTTATTTATAGGTTTGCGAAGACTTCTAAGCGCAAGCAAAAATAGGGAAGACTGAAAAAAATGAAGAAAACTTGAAACAAAACGTATATTTCGTTCAAGTCAATATACACAGTTCCGACTAATAAATCCATTTCATTTTAATTTGACGTTCAAATTCAATATTTGTAGTTGTAAAGGATGGTACTGCGATAGGGTAGCCGACGAGATGGTGCAAGAGAATGAACGGAAACTGTGGGAGAGGTCAAAGAGTGTGAGAAAGAGTGCGATGACGGACATGGGGGTGGGAGGGCAAGAAAGGGCCACAGTCAGTTTAGAGGGGTAGAATGATGCCCTCTCACTCATTCTCCTTGTACCCCTTCCCTCGTTTTTAGGGCTCTTTCTTCTCTAAATCACGTTTATAAACGGCGACGGTAGCATTTGCGCCGTGGCGGGGGCAGAATGAAGAGGTGGAACGTTGGGTTTGGCTCGGTTGTACGCGGAGGATTGTAAACTCGCGTGCAAGCGTAGAAGAGAGAAAGGCAAAAAGTGCAAGTGAGAGGAAGCACCAGGAACCAGCGGATATTGATTCCCATGAGATGCGCGCGCGGACCATGAGACTCGGAACTTGCGACCCGTGGTTCGTCCGTGTATGGCTCTTCTCAGCGTATCGTTTTTGTGAGTCCACATATAGATCTATGTATATATGTTATCAATATTATATCCTAGGCTTCACGTGCATGAGCGTGAAGAGGAATGATCCACCGACACATAGATGATTATTATCTGAAATCACACTACTTTCTATAGTCTAGGGTGTTCGAACAGAGGAGTTTGGTAGAAGTTGAGATTAAAAGGAGGCAGCCGTGAGAAAAAGGGAATAAAGAGAGGGCCATGCTGGTCGTAGGTTTGTACGAGTTCCAATATTGATGCCATTAAGCCAAGTTTAGTGTAACCAGAAAATTACCTACCATTAATTCGAATTTAGAAGTGGAAACCGCACTGGCTTTTCCACCTCCTTCCTGTCTCTTATCTCAATTCCAATTGATACAATAGTACGACACGCTGTTGCTTGGTGTCGTATAACTGGGGCAAATAAGCCCAGATTCATGTAAAAATATGAGAGCCCTTTCCGTGTTTTTTACCTCTATTTAAGTTTGGAAACAGTGTTGAAAAAATTACGTAACTTACTCAACTAACTTTGTTTATACTCAGGTCATAAAGGATGCAAATTAAACGAACAGACTATAATTGTCCTTGCGGCACGTCTATCTAATATTCGCTTCGCTCAGCACTCATAAAATCTAAGTTTTTATATTTGTTGTACTGCATCCAGCAAGTGCAATATCATACTGGAACTTCCGGATCAATATTTGCGTACAGTATGCAAGTATCACTTATATCGATTTGTGCGGTTGATGTCTGGAATGTATAGCCTGTAGCCAATGAAATACATCCTAAGGACTCGAGGCTTTTATACTCGTATATCCAAAATATATCATATGCAATAAGAATGGGTGACATGATTAAATATTTTGATTTAAATATTATTTTGGTTCGTGGAAGCTCAAAAATATAAGATTCAGTATCGGCTATTTACTAATATCAACCAGAATGAAGTTTTCTGTGGTACACAACAAAAAAAAAATTCCAGACGCAGTCCGGGCGGAAGTCTCACCCATGTGCGAATTTTGGCATACAGCCAGAGTTATCAGCACGGTCCAGTACTGAAACGAATTTTGCTGCTAAGCGTTTTTGATGAGTACCGTCACAGTATTAATTGAATCAGTATTCAATTGCTTTATTCGGCGCCATTTCTGTGAGCCAAGTACTACCAAGATGAAACAGACAGTACTCAGTTAAGAGTCGCCTAAGTACTGGCCGCAGAAAAGGCCGAACCTTGTTTTACCGTTTGCCAGCATTTGCTGAGATTCGACTGTGTACTGGGCTTATACTGTCCCAACGTTAATGCTTATACAGGCAGCAAAATATAGCCGATGCGGGGTTTACGGACGTCCAAGTATTGGCCGTGAACTGGGACGACCATAGCCGTGGTGACGGCATACAGATTTTGCCAGAATTCGACCGACATACGACTAAGTACTGGGCTCATACTGCCCCATACGTTTTTTTGTCCCGCCGTCGACATGTCAACGACAGCTAAAACACAACGATATGGGGTTGAGATTGGTAATTAGAGTTGTCTCAACAGCCCAGAGCACTATATATCATAAAAATGAAGTCATTGTTTGCATTTTTTTGTATTCGGCTATGTTGGCTATGTTGGACTCCCCATTTTGAATTGATTAATTCAGTGTTGAGTTTTATAATAAACGACCTCAAGAACTTTCATGTACCAAATTTGATGACAATCCATCCCATAGACTTGTGGCTGTTATTTTAGACATCATTATTATAGACTTATAGTATAAGGATTTCACATAGTCGGTTTGGCCCAGTGGTAGCGTGCTCGTTAGGTAATTAGGTAGTTAGGTGGGTCGTATAGGTCTTCAGTTCCAGTTTTGGTTGCATTTTAAATGGAAAATTAATTGTTGAAAAAAATTATGCCGTTTATTGGCAAGCAAGGTTCGCTTAGAGATCTTGAATCAATGTTCGGAAAGTTTCTCATGGCTATGATAACAGCAATTGACATTCTTAACATCAAGAGACCAGACACAGTATGTAAAAAATAATTGTCAACATACACGGATGGATGCAAGATGCGGAATCTCGTAACAGTGCCCTTTACAACATATTACTAAAAGCTTGAAAAGTTTAGATTGAGGATCGACGATAAACCTTTAAAATTTGATATTGATGTGTACCACAACCTTCGCATGCTGAAACCTCACGCTCGACCAACTATGAATATTGATAAAAAGAATTTAGAGCTTCGAAAAAGTCTCCATACCTTGTTTTGAACAATAATTACATAATTGTCGTTATATTGTTGGTCGTAAGAAGGGTTCCGTCTATTGTGGCAATCCACAGTCAAGATACATACCTCATCTCGTCAACAAGTAGATAAATTGAGATGGTAAATGGAGAACTTACATCTAGAATATAACAAGCCATTTGTTTATAATGCAGAGCCAATCTGATGCGCGAATAAATAGAATTCGGCGTGGCTCTAAAACGATCGTCCAAGTAAATTTGCTAGCGATACTCTCGAGATGCTCGGCGACTGCCTAATAATTCGCGCTTCAATTCTTAACAACTCTTGTCTTGAGCCTACTCTTTCAGACTCTCAGTCGTACTCTGTCAATACTCGAAATCATACTTCTTACAGACGCTAAGTCATACTAATTGATTCTCGCACGCTATGCCGGGTCACGCGTGTTTTTCATCTCTCTCTATCGGGTGCGTTCGGCGCGATTTCTTCGGCTATCATTTTCTTCTAGTGATGGGCAGCTTTCTGTTCGCGTCCTAAATTCAAATATGCGGGACTCACTCCAAGCGATGAGTGAACTGCCGTGTTATATGCGACCTGAAATTCTGCGACATTCTGCAAAACCGACTCGCCATGATCGTCGGAAACGTAGCTCGATATCATCGTTTTTAAATTCCGGTTCACGCATTCCACGGGGTTCGCCTGCGTGTGGTACGGCGGCGTCGTCCTGCTTTCTATACCGTACTCGCCTCCGTCTTTTCATAGTCTGGTTTACGTATTCAGTCCCATTGTCGGTTAATATCACGCACGGTGTGCTCCATCGGCATAAGAAGCGTACGCGGAATGCTTTGACGATCGTTTTTCCTGTGGTGGCCGGCGCCGGTACACACTCGATCCATTTCGCGAATAAATCCTGAAATACTATTAAATATTTGTTACCGAATTTTGATTTCGGGTACGGACCCATAACATCCGATGCCACGATATCTCACGGTTGTGCAAGTACTCGCGGACTCATTATTTCGATCGGTCGCGCCTGATTAGCTTTGTGCAGCGCATACGTATTGCATTTTCCTACGTTTAACATCGCAGTACATGCTTGGCCAGTAGTAATCGGTCGCGAGACGTCGGTACGGCCGAACGACTCCTGGGTGTCCCGCTTATTCGCTATCGTGCGCCAGTAGTAGCATTTTCTCGCATTCTTCCGATGGTACTACGAGTTTTCACGCATATAAATCGTTTCCTATTGTTTCTTTCATCGCGTTGGATCGGTAGAAATACATCGCCTTTCCTTCAATTACCGATTCGTGAAAACTGCTCGGGCTACGACGTATGGCCTCGAACCGTTCTCGATACCAGTCGATGTCAAACACGTCTCCCAAAGAATCTACTTTCGCGTTCCAGTCCGACTGTACATCTTCGAACATTCTAGAGAACGCGTCGGCGGTTTCGTTTTCCGTACCCTTCCCATATTCAATTTTCATTCGATAACCCATCTCGCTAAACGTTCTATCGGGTCGACTAAATTATGTAGCCACCGTAGGCTACTGTGATCCGTTACCACCGTAAATTCATATCCTTCTAAGTATGGCCGAAATTTACGAACTGACCACAGCACAGCGAGGCATTCTTTCTCTGTCACCGTATATCGAGTCTCTGGTCTGGTCATTTCACGGCTCGCGCATTCGATCAACATTGCCCTTTCCTCTCCCTACTGCATTAACACTGCGCCGATCTCTATGTCGCTCGCGTCGGTATAAACAATAAAGGGGATATTAAAATGCGGGAAAGTGAGAATTGCGGCGTGTAGTATCTCATTTTTCACTGCGCGAAAAGCAGCTTCCTCTACTTCGGTCCATAACCACGGTCTTACCGGTCAGACGGTTGAGTGGACGTACAACGTGCAAAATATTTTTCAAATGGCGGTGATACCGATTTTCCATGCTATTGAATCGATACATTTCTGTGGCTTTTCGCGCCCGCGGGTACTCTACTATCGGTCCAATCTCTTCGGGTTCTGGCCGTAACCCTTTTCGGTTCATCAAACATTCGAGATACCGTACTTCGCTACGACAAAATTCACTCTTATCAAAATTCAATATTAATCCGACCTCACGAACAATACCGAGGATTCTCTTAATCCACTCGAGGTGATCTTCGAACGTACGATTAACGATAATAATATCGTCGAGATACGCGAAGGCGTGCGGTTCGAGCTCTGGGCCGATAAGACGGTCCAGCATCCTTTGGAACGTGGCGGGTGCGTTGCATAAACCGTAGGACATCCTTCGAAATTGAATCAATCCCTTACCTTTGACGATAAAAGTGTGAGAAAAATACTATCACATTCGTGAGTTTTGTCCACTCACGCTCGATCGTCTATCGACCGCCGATAACGATCGAGCGTACGCTCATCCGCTCTCATCTCTACTCTTGTACGTCCGACTCATGTATTTTAACGTAATCTAAGTTCTATAGCTACACAGGTGAGTGCGAACTCCCACTCGTCCAAGTAGTCCGCGAATTTTCAAGGAGATCACGCATTGCTATTCCGTATATATACATAATGCGTTTTGGAAAGGCAGCAATTTCGCATAAAAAGATACATAGGCGACAATATTAATATTGTAAATGATAATTAAGGCGTGAAAGTGTTTTGAGAATCGCAGAAAGGGCGGCTGGGGAAAATAACGATTCTTAAATATATATCTCTCTATTGTAACGGGACATCTCGCGATGCCCCCACTACAAAAGAATACATTTTTTTACGCAAATTATTCAGAAAATTTTTACGGAAATTATTGAATAAAATTCAAATTATCGTCTCAAGGCCACGAAATCTAAAACGATAATTGAGATGATATTTTGACTCGGCGTGTGTTTACACGACGAGGACTCGCAACGAGCGAGAGAGCACAACAACTGCCCACACGTACGGGAGCTGAACTAGTAGGTGTGCGCCGCTGTACCTCCAGTAAATACCACCACGCGCACACAACCTACGTAAAGCCACCATCACCGACAACGTTTGGTACAGTGAGCGTAAGCGCACACTATAACGTCGCCCTAGCAACGGTTGCCATGGCGTAACTGTTCGCGAATCCCCTATCCCTCGGGAATCCCCCATCCCTGGGGAATCCCCCATCCCTCGGTTGCCATGTATACGACAACGGCGCCAACAGCGAAATCTTTTTATAATATAGAGATATATAAATTTTATTTTCAAAGTTTTTAATATTCTTTTCTTCTTTTTGGTTTTCACATAAATATTTTTGGGATTTTTGGATTTTACATACATTTTGCTTCCTCATAGAGGAAGCTTAGTTTCTTTATTTACAGCTTATAAATGTTTATGACTTTTTCTGTCAAGAAGAGAACTATTACAAGGGCTTTCTTAAAAACAGGGTTCACAAAAATATTTATCTTTGCATTTCTCGCAAGATTTCGCACTTCTTACTTTGCATTCCGAGAAATATGATCGTTTAGTTCTTTATGCAAGAAAACAAAAAAAAAAACAGAAAAAAAGTGATCAAAGGTTTCCAACAAACGCTCACCTTCACGTGGTAAAAACCGCGCAACGTTACATTCAGCGATAAACAAGAGTATTCAAAAAATTTGAATTAGGATAGGTATAGATATCATCTTTTCTTATTTCATTGTTTGAGAACAAAAAATCATTTGAAGAATCAAGTTTTACGATGATAGGTATAAAATTTACATATAAAATATAATTTGGGCTTTATGGGTCTCAATATTCATATCAGGCTCAATTTTGGGACTACCAATAGGAAAGCTTCGGGTAATGTGAAACTTACTTTTCATGAAATCTGAGGTATTTTTTATGAAAAACCGTGATTTGGGCCTCACCGGACCCCAAAATTTATCGGGCCGCAATTTTGGGTTTATCATTCAAGAGATTTGAACGAATGAATCAATTTTTGTAATTATGATTTTTTTATACAAATGCACTTTTCACAAGTAAATACATATATTACATTATTCAAAAGACATCACATGTATCTGAAGAGCAACTATCGATGTCCACGATAGGATACTTTGAAGCATTATTTTACAGTTGTATCGAAGTGAAATTCCCGTTTCAATAAGAAAAATTCTAGTAAAATTCGCATTTTTTTTAATCATAAAAAAACTATTGTTTCAACTATTTTTTTAGTAAATTTAATCTCGAATTCGATAAGGGGGGATCTGAAAATATTAGAAAATATGCTTGCAATTATTATCAATTATTTTTTCGATAAAATATCAGGCGTTAAAGGGTTAACTAATAATAGACTAAATCTCAAATTCAAATACAAAAACAATACAACAAAGACTCGAGTCCGACATTTACTGCGATCCTAATTCACGTGATTCTTCCGGGAACTCACGATCTTCACCAGAGAGGCCGGTCACGACGGAGGACGACGCTACAGTACACGGATTACTTATCAATGGTGTATCACGTGCGCCTACTTTCTTTTCCGTGCATCAACGATTTGCTCGCAACGCTGCTCTCTCCCTGGATCCGCGGGTCCTCGCGTACTCGTTCCTTTTTTCCGAACTCACTAACTGGCCCTACTAATTTCCACGGCGGAAGCCCGTGTACGGGTCCATCGCAATTCGACATACGAGACTCTTGTGGTGCAACCATCTATGCGCGCGGATGTAGATTTCGGCGCTTGTTAGCTTTCCAATCAAATTCAGTACGAGCGCGTAGGCGTCTGTGCACAGCTATCGATACTCTCGAGGTGCTCGGCGACTGCCTAATCATTCGCGGTTCAATTCTTAACGACTCTTGTCCTAGGCCTATTCTTTCAGACTCTCAGTCATACTCTGTCAATACTTTAAATCATACTTCTTTCAGACGCTAAGTTATACTAATTGATTCTCATCACCTCGTCACAAAATATTGAAGACGAAATTCCCATGTGCCGCCGGCAGTTTTTTGTAGACACGTCGTGATGTATACTGCCGCTATGACATTCGAAATGCTTAGAAGAACATAAAAAATCATCAAAAGTGACTGATCTGTATTTTTTTATTCTTTCTTTTCCAATGTATGGCTCTCGCTCTTTACGGTTTTCCCTGGCTTTTTCCTGTTTTCCTATCATTCCTTTCCTGCACTTCGTCAAGCTAACCTAATCTCGGATATGTCCGCAGCCGACTTAGCTACACTGTATTGCATTTGCCATGGGTACGGGAAAACGGCGAAAAACCCGAACCGATACAGATGACCGTATATTCTTTTGACTTCCCGGTGTACTACCAGTATCGGTTGACTGATCTGTATTATTTATTATGAAGTAGTGATTCGTATTTGTGCAGCACATTTGTTCATGTATCAGCATTAGAAGAAATGTGAGTGATCTTGTCAGTCAATTTATTTGTTATTTCCTTGTATTTTTCGATTATGTAATGTAATTAATTATCCATTTATTTTTGAGATACACAATTACTAACAAAGTTATTTATAATATGCTATAATTTGACTTGCAAACAATATTGTTGCTTGGTTCATTACAGCTACTAAGAGGCCCCAAACGTGGAACCACATATTCTTGAGTGATAATCTTTGGATCTCATTTGTCGGAACTTCGTTTTGAACATATTTTGCACATAGTTCAGACCAAACTACTAGGCAGATTGGACTAGTCTCATTTTCTTCTTTATGACAACATACACCGACTAAGCGGAACAACTGTTAAAAAACGGTAATATTTACAGAGTAATATAATTATTACGAAATAAATTTTAAGCTTTTTTCTAAATCAGTAAATAATTTGGAGTTCAAAATAGGCCGGGATTACCGGGATATCCGCCCGGACTTCATCCGGGATTCAAAAAAGGTCTCCCGGACTCCGCTCAGGACTCCATCGATAGAATCTCGGCGCGACTTGGTTGATCCGGTTCTCGGCACACTATCGGTAGAATTTTAGCGAGAATCGATCGATTCGGACGGATCTTTGCCCGGACGCCTGACCGGACTCCCACCTGGAATCGAGTCCGTCAGAGAGTCCGGCCCGAACGCCTGACCAGACTCCATTCGGGACGCAAAAAAGCCCTCACGGACTCCGCTCGGGACTCCATCGAAAGAATCTCAGCGAGACTGTATATCTGAAAATATATATTTTGACGTCACAAGCGAAAATTATGACTTATAGATAACAGTAGTAAGGTACAGGTATAGGGAGCCGCCATCCCCCACCCTTCCTCCTGTCGTGTGTCTCCCCCCTCGGCGGAGGGGGTGGGGGTGAGTGCGGTATAGGGAGCCAATGAGAGGCCGGGGAATGTGCTAGTGATATTCCCTGAGCTGTGATTGGTCATGGGGGAATTCCCCGAGCTGTGATTGGTTATGGAGGAATTCCCCGAGTTGTGATTGGTCGATGGATTTTCGTGTGTGAAAAGTGGTATACTCTATTTTCTCGATTTTCTCGGTAAGCGGGTAAAGATGGGTAGAATCTGCCGATTCTGCAGCGGTCGGTAATGTCAGTGTGCTTCTCCAATAGTAGGTAGCTCCAAGTAGATTCCTTGTGTGGGTGTTTTTGAAAATATCGGTAAGTGGTGAGAAAGACATAAGAAGACCAAATTGTCGGTTACATACGTTTATTTATATTATAACCGGCTTCCCTTTAATTAACGATGGGGGAAGGGGTTAGTGAAGAATAAACAATAATCGCCAAATAATAAGAATGGCAATAACAAAAATTTATTACAACAAAAGAAAAAAAGTACGGGGTTTGGGCGTCAGCTACGTCACGTGTAGCAACGAATGGATTACCGGTCACATGACCCAGTAATCTTACAAAGAAAATAAGAAAATAATAAAAAACAATAGTTTGCAAAAATAGGGGCACGGCTAGAGGGTAGAGGGACGAGGGTTCTCAGGGGGTGAATTCCTGAACTCGTTGGCTTCTTATTTATTACCTCGGTCAGGTAAACCAAAACGAGGGGGGGGGGGGGGGGGGGTGAAGCACGGGGGTATTCGATAATGGGGGGAGGGGGGGGGGTAGAAATGAGAAATGGCGCAAGGGGGAATCAACTATCAAATGTGGGCGAGCTAGTAGCGATAACCACCACACTACCTCGCACGCAAAAACAATATTAATAATAAAAACAATTATGCACCGATCTCCACGCGGTGGCAGCCGGCCCTCTCGATACAGAATATTACAAATGGCTGCAATCAGAGGCGCCGGTCTCCACGTAGTGGCAGCCGGTCTTCTCGATGCAAAAATATAATAAAGACAATAAGTCGAGCGATACGGGGCTAGGGGGGGGGGGGGGCAAAACGGGGACTAAAAATATTACAAAAATTACTCACAATGTCTCACACTCACTCACTCAGACAGTCCAAAAGCAGCATCGGGGACAACACCCCCGGTCACTCTTTATCACACACTCTATCGACACGGGTCGCGACGACGGCGGGGCTCGAAGTAACGGAAAAATGTCGTCCGTCTTCTTCCTCGTTCTCTTCGGTTCTTCGGGCATCCTCGGGAATCCTCGGCTTGAGAACACTACGGCGCTTGCGCATCCATCGATGGATCGAGTGTGGCTGGTCAGTGGCGCTCGGGTTGTGCTGCGGCGGAACGGTGTGGCACAGTTGGGCGGTGCGCTCGCCGCGGGCGATTTGGATTGCCGCTGACGATCGTTAGAGTGAGTACACGCACGCAGTTGGGCAGCTAACTCCAACCTTTGTCCCCACGAGTGGAGGCTCCTCGTGTGACGCGGCGTGTACTCCTCAGCTGGTTGGCGTGGCAGATCCTCTATCCGTCTCCAGCCCACACTCTCACCACGTCACTTCGCTTAGGCGGCCGTAGTGTCTCTGATCCGTCCTTGATGCTTCGGCGTGTCTTGACGGTCGTACAACTAATCATTCATACTCAGAAAGGAGAGGGGGGGGGGGTAAAAAGGGATGAATCCTACACTCTATATCGCTTCCTATTAATTATCAAAATAAAGCTTAACAGTAATAAAAAGCGGTGTGTGATGGCCTTCGAGCCGGCCGAGGGGAGAAAATATTGTAACGCTCCACCGTGTTACAATATATATATATATATATATTGTGAGGCATTTCCCTGGCGGGTCTCACAACCCCGGCTCCCCTCCCCTCGACACGACCCACAACTTGAAATCACACTAAGCCACTAAACCGCTTGAAACTCATCTTTAATTGATCCATTAATTCCAAAACTTAAAATGATGCGTGGATCCACCTCACGGCCGACTGGACGCCAGGTATCTAGGTACCGCCGATTCTCATCGACTTATATTGTCGCCAATGAGGTGGAGTCAAAAGCGGGGTCGCGCGAGGACGCGGTGAGAAGCCACAAGGCACACGACTAGCTCAGGCTCCGCGAGCTGATATATGGTAGAGGGGCTGGACGAAATAAGGTGACAAAAATAGAATATTAAAGGAATTATTTGGTTTATTAACCCGTTCCCGGGCGTCACTTGACAAGGTCAAGGCGCATTTACGATGACATGATGGTGGATAAAAATGAGCGTAACACTACGGGGAGTCGATATAAAATAAATAAATTAAAGAAACCAAGCAAACAAATTAGTCACGTGAAGTTAAAGGTAGCGTTAACTTGAAGCGGCGACTTAAGCAATAGGTAGCGTGATTAATTATAATTTGGATCACCAAATAATAGCCGCAGACCAAAAGGTAGCTTGAAACAAATAATATTTAATGGATCGCGGAACATAATCATAATAACTCATCGGCGGTGGCTTAGATACGAGAACGAATTCGGGAAAGAAAAACATAAGTAGAACAAATAACTTACACAAGCCAAAAGGGCAAATCAACAATCAAAATTATCCAGTAATTTCTCGCACGGAGGATCGGCAAAAATCTGAAGGAGGGGCAACAGATAAATCTCGAGTCCTGAAAATATAGCTAACGCAATAGTAACATAATAAAATAACAAAATAGTAATAAGGTAATCATAAATTAAAAGTAACCGACAAAACGCAAGAGTCAAAGATTATAAGGCGTAGTATAGGTAGCATACTATAGGTAGCATCAACGACAACGAGCTTCATAATATCACAGAATAAAATACGCAGGTAATCTACAATAATACAAAGCGGTTAATGTTCGAACAGCTCAGACGATGATAGTAAGGTAAAGTAGGGGAGGTAGCGTGAGCCGAACAATACGCGCAAGATGTAAACAACGCGCCGGTCCGAATGACCTTCGGCGAGTACCCCAACGGCAAATAAGCAAAAGACAGAAAACTAAGCATAGTAAATTTACGCGCATGAAATATTACGGCGTACTAACACAAAATTAACAAAACTTTAGAGAGCCCAACTAATACAATAAATTACGCGATCGGGAAGATAGCGTAACGGAAATTATTGAATCTTAAGAGCGAGACGGTAGCACAATTGACTCAATCAAAAGCGAACGCGATTACACAAATAATGTTGTTGATTAACTGAACGCAAAACTCAGAACAAAATAAATCCAAACCAAAGCTAACCAAATTTACGACCAATTAATTGTCGGGCGATCTTTACTCCCGGCACGCCGCCGGGGAAGGAAGTGACCCGAGTCCTCCGTGAGTAACTCCACGCAACATACTCAAATACAGAAATTCATAAAGGCTAAAATTCAATAAACTCAAAAACAAAACTTACTCACGAGGCCGGATCACTAACTCCTACAAGATCGCTTGACTCACAGTAGTAGAGGGTGGGCCGAGTCTCACCGGAATCTCCTTCGTCCCGACGATGGTCGCGATGTCCTTATCACCGATAGTTGGATATTCACGGGCACCCGGTCAGCAGCAGAGAGTGAATTTTCGCGATCCCTCGTGGGCCGTTGATCGATAACCCCACTCCGCCCGCTCGCCGGCTACCGCTCGCGCACGCGCTCCGATGGAGAGTGGCTCCCACGGTGTTTGGGAGGTGCGGCGGCGCACTGCGAATCTCGCGCACTGGCGGGCGCTTCAAACGATGGTTTGACCTTTCCGCTGCGCTTCGGTTGACGTAGTGGCCCGCACCGTTGATATCGCCGTTTCCCTCCAATTTCTTCTGGGGCAAATTACGACTGGAGCGTGGGTGTCTTCCCCTCGGATCCGGTGGCCCCAGTGGACGAGGGCGGAGTCCCTCACGCCGGAATTCGTGGCCACGATTCATCGGCGGTATTGGACCCACAACAAAAGGCGCAACACTGCAATTAACTCGTTCCACTGGTGCTCCTAGACCCTTTCTTCATGAGGCGCCGGGTTGGCCGGACCGCGACAGTCCAAGCTCCAGGGGATGGTCTAGCGCCGGGCTGGGAAGTCGTGGGGAGGCGGGTGGCACAGTAATATTTCGGCCCATTTTCCAGCGCGCTCCCCGGGCATCCATAATCCACGGGCACTGTTGTTCGGTGCCCGCCCGCGATTCTGATCCTCAGAATCCCAGTATCCAAAACTGGAGTTTCGGGCCATAATCCATAACTCAAAACCAATATCCAAACAAAATACCCGAAGTCCCTCGGTGTAGGGGCACGTCGGAAACGTAAGAGAGCGATAGGCAACGGTACGAGCGGTCGGCGAGCGCGTGGGCGTCAGGTAGCGGATTGCAGGCGGAGGGGTAGTCCCTCGGTGGTCGTAGGTAGCTGGGGTGAGACTCAGTATATGGGAAACAGAGCGGTTAAAAGAATACTAAATATCCGGTGGGATGGTCTAGCGGTTAGAGTACTAGCCTCTAAACCAGAACATCGGTAGGTCGCGGGTTCGATTCCCGGTGCCGTCGATTTTCGTTGAGAAATGTAAATACGGACGCGATGAAGCTCCAGATGTATACGTGGGACACACACAGGTACTCTACCTGTGGGGGTCACATGTATACAGCTGTAGTCCGTGTTTGCCTTCTCGACGAAACGTGACGTAGCTCCGGTGCCGTGAGGCGATCTCGAGACCGGCTACATCGGCATAGGTTTTCCGCAGTTTTCCTATGCCCATGGCAGCAATGCCATGGCAAATGCGATGTAGAGGGGGAAGTCGGATGCGGCCGCATGGGGGCCTGGTTACTAATCCGGACCAGGTCCCCAGGGGGGACTGGCTACTGACCCGGGCCGACCCTGCAATAGGCGCAGTACCTGCAGGCAGGGGGAAATGCTAAAATAAAAAAAAATAAAAAATGTCTAATCAAAAACGCTTAAAATTCCGATCGCAAGGTAGCTCTGACGAAAGTAAGGTAGGGAGCGAAAATAGAGAGCGACTCCGCTGTTGACCCGCGGTTGGTAGAAGCGAACGTGCACCGACCCAAGTGTCGTAAATCCGACACTCCTCGCCGTTTACACTTCGCGCAGGTGACGTGGCAAAAAATCACGTCACAATATATATAGTGACGAGGCGCTAGTGCGCGCTCGCAGCAACGCGCTAGGCCCCGAGTGCTCGTACACCGAGAGCCCCGAACCGCGTGGCAACAGAATCGCTCCTCGGCGTCAAACATGAATAATGAACGTTTGACTGCCGTGAGTATTGTCCCACAGGATTCACGGAATTAGAGCGACAGCCCGGGAAGACGCGCATGGATGGACGGAGAGAAGGAAGGCGGAAGGAAACGACGATCGACGAAGTCGATCGATGTCAGGCCGTGACCCCCACCCCGGACGTCCGAGGCCCGCGTAACCCGGCAGAGCGTGCGAGACCGATTAGTCTAATTCCGGACCCCGTATTGATGAGAGATCTGAGATATTGAATTGAGAGTCGAATTCCCGTCGGCATATTAAGCAGTCTAATGGCTGATCCCGAAAATTTGAGATATTATATTGAGGAGTTTAGAGATTGTATTGAGAAGTCTAATTGAGTAGTTGGTTAGAGAGTTCGAGCTGAAGTCGAGTTTTGTGTCTTATATCGGAACCGAGCAATACCGCGTTGAGAGGAAGCTGTCGCCGCCCACAAAGACAATTATTCGTGAATCCGAGCAGACGCTATCGCGAGGAGATTGCCGTTGCGAACGGAAGAGATTAGGCTCTCGCCTATAATAATATAAATAACTCGCCACGCGCGGACCGTTTACCACGAGAGTCTCGTGATTATAATTTCAATTGACCCGTGCGTGTGTGTATCCGCCGTGGAGGAAGAATTCTACCATCCAACATAACCGAGACAGAGTCGAGGGCCTGCAGGCCAAGGAGAAGGCAGCGTTGCGTAGAAGCAGACCGTCCGGAGAATAAGGTAGGCGCACGTGGTGCACCAGTATTTCGTTATCTCGTGTAGCTCAGAGTTGTCCTCCGTCGCGTCCGGCTTCTTCGGCCGCCCCCGTAAGAATCTCGAGCGAATCGGTAATTAGGACCGCATGATTTGTCGGACTCGAGTCGTACTGTAAACTTTTGTATTCGCGAGAAAAGAAGTCGTCTTCTGTTATAAATAATTGTTAGTAAGTTTTGGACTTGGAAAGAAGCACGCATTTTGAATAATTATTTTCGCATCAAGTCCCCGAACTGCACCCCTTCCAGCTAGCCGGAACCGAAAAATTATTTACTTTCGTGCGTAACGAGTGACCCTGGCTGTCGGGTCAAAAAGTAAATAGCCTGGCGCCCAGCAATCGGTACAAAACAGGTAAGCATAGGAGTAATTGTGGAAGCAGATCAATTTATATTTCTGTGGGCGTCGTTATATTTGGTCGTGGCACCCCGTGTGAGTCATCCGAAATACTCGCACGAGGGGCTTGTCACAATATATATGTACAGTACGGGGCGTTTATGGTGTCCCTCGGTGGAACTAGTGGATAAGGGTGGCGAGGTAGGCAGACGGCGTGAGGTAGAGGTAGTGGGAGAAGAAAGGTAGTAGCCTTCCCCACCAGCCGAAGTCTCTCGCCTTAGGTCCGCTCGGTATAAGTCGTCCGAGCAAGAAGACCCATAAGAGCTTCTCGCTCGCACTCACCATGCCTGCGACTGGAGGCATCTCGCTTCCACTCCCAACCACGTGCCGAGTGGAAGGGGTAGCTTTCCTCTCCGACTCGGGACACCATCAATGTCACGAGCCGTCGACGTCCCGTATAGGTCTGTCTCAACTTTTTCAACCTGTCTTTCCCATAAGGCTATCTCACTTGCGGCTAGAGGAGTCCGCTCGAGACCCTCGCAGGGCCTGTTCTCTAGAGCAATTGCAGGATCTCGCTTCCACCCGCAATTGCTATCGCTGCAAGTCAAATTGGGAGGCCCAAAAAGAATTGAATAAACTTAACATCTGTGTTACAGAAATAATCGACGATGCGAATTCTCACAAGACGCTATTCATTTTATCTTGCTTTTAAATTCGTTATTAATAATCCTATATTATTAATTGAACAAAAAATCATTGATTTGTTTTTTCAAATTTTTGTATTAATTTTTAATTTTTGTAACTACCAGACAAATTTATATTTTCGAAAATTAAATGATTATTTTTGTGGTAAATTTAATGCTCTACAAAAAAGGTGTCTTAAAAATTTTCAGAAAATTCACTCCTTCAAGAGTTATTCGAGATTAAAATAATTAAAATCGACATAAAAAATGTCGAATAACTCTTGAAGGATTGAATTTTCTAGAGGCGTGTAGAACGTTGACGCATTTGTCTTTCTACATAAGTGTCTTTTGACTGTCTGCACTTGTTTCTCGTCGCACTGAGCATCGGCGCCGAAGTCACCATTGTTACTGGTCGATAAGCCCTTAATCCGGTGACACCGCGGATTATTGACCCAGATTTTCCCCCCGATTTTTTAGAGCGTTTTATTATGGGGAATTTTTCGCGTCGTTTTTGTGTTAGCGAATTCCGGAAAATTTCGTCAGTTTTCGCCGGGATTGGTTCTCCAATCATCCGGAAATCAATCTGGTTGAGTGGCCTGCAAAATCTCCCGATCTTAACATTATTGAAAATGTTTGGGCCGAGTCGACACGCAGGTGGCAACCCGCGCGGGAAAGAACGAAAGCAGCGTTAATTGAGCACGCTCAAAGAGTCTGGGAAGAGCTTCGGCAAAACCGAGACTACTTGGCACGCTTAATCGATTCGATTCCGAATCGATTGGCTCAAGTAATCGAACGTGACGGTTACTGGACAGACTACTGAGGTCTGGAGATCTCAACCCCGACCGAATTAATTTTATTTATTCTGGTGTTTTGTATGGCAAAAAATAAACAAAAATTTATATCTGCATATACTCTTCATGATTATTTTTTGTTCAATTAATAATATAGGATTATTAATAACGAATTTAAAAGCAAGATAAAATGAATCGCGTCTTGTGAGAATTCGCATCGTCGATTATTTCTGTAACACAGATGTTAAGTTTATTCAATTCTTTTTGGGCCTCCCAATTTGACTTGCAGCGATAGCAATTGCGGGTGGAAGCGAGATCCTGCAATTGCTCTAGAGATCAGGCCATGCGAGGGTCTCGAGCGGACTCCTCTAGCCGCGAGTGAGATAGCCTTATGGGAAAGACAGGTTGAAAAAGTTGAGACAGACCTATACGGGACGTCGACGGCTCGTGACATTGATGGTGTCCCGAGTCGGAGAGGAAAGCTACCCCTTCCACTCGGCACGTGGTTGGGAGTGGAAGCGAGATGCCTCCAGTCGCAGGCATGGTGAGTGCGAGCGAGAAGCTCTTATGGGTCTTCTTGCTCGGACGACTTATACCGAGCGGACCTAAGGCGAGAGACTTCGGCTGGTGGGGAAGGCTACTACCTCTCTTCTCCCACTACCTCTACCTCATGCCGTCTGCCTACCTCGCCACCCTTATCCACTAGTTCCACCGAGGGACACCATTAACGCCCCTTAGTGTACATGCGTAGCATAACGCTGAAGTCTTCTGAAGCGCTCATCCACACACACCGAGACGTTACACAAACCGTCAAATGTCGGTTTTTGCATTACTATGGCCGGTGAATAGTTTTGCTTTTTCTTCTTCTGCGGTGGCTCCAACGGTGTTTGCTCATCGTTGCCTGCATCAGCATGGTCAGGGGTGTCAGGCGTCGCCTCGGTTACAGCACGGTCGAACACAATGGATTTTGACCCAAACGCCGTTGAAAAGAATACCTCAAAGTCTTAAATTTTCATTGAGGTATACGCGAGTGAACCCGCCCTCCACGCGCTACTTACGGGGCCTCCCGTGAAATAGCTGGATATGTCCTCCAAACGATCCTGTAATTTAGTCCATGCTGCTGACTCGAAGACGATTCCACCTGATGAATTATTATTTTGCAGCACAACTACGGGAACGATATCACCATTCGCTCGCGGTTGAAGCCCCGTGCTTATTTTTTTGGTCCCTGAATAGTTCAGTGGATATGTTGTTCCCAGTAGCAGCGGAGCCTCCAATTTTTTCTTTTCATCGTTTGACAAAAGACGATACATGGTGACAGTATTTAAATCAGCTTGACTCATGGCCCATGAAATATCTAAATAATAAGATGACCGTGTCTACTCAATATTGATATTGCTTCTATCTTGTCACGGACCTGACTGCCGAATAAATTCTTCCGCTTCATTTTTTATATACTCGGTTACAACCCTATATTACGTATGATAAGTGGGAGGGGGGTATTGGGTGGACAAGAGCTGTTATGACTCATCTTCAAACTATTTTTTCTAGATATGTTAATTGATTTCCGGTATATATATTTTACCCGGATGTCTGGCACGGTGTTATCTATAGAATTAATACGATACGCGGTCGGTAGTCGTTTACATAGAAGTCTCCGAGAAAATAAGAAATTTTCTTATAAGAAGACCTTCATAATTAAAATTTTTAAATGAATATATACAGTATTTTATTACAAGTGGTTGTAGAAAGTTTGGTTGCTTTTCCAACAAACATCCAACCGGATATCTTTAGTTTGCATCAGAGTATAAACAGGTTGAGGGTTTGTATTTGAATTATAACTAGTCATAAATTATTACTAGCTTTCGTTTTTCCGAATTTTCCCCAAAATTCTAGCGTTGTTAAACTGTACACTGTTACCACTGTTTATACGGTAGTAAGAGTAGATCGTGCACTGTATTCAAATATATGTAAATATTTGTATACACAGACTTTTAAATTACGGTCTACTGTTTGACAAGTGCATCGGTGAAAACGGGTAGAAAAATTTACCTGCCTCTGGAGACGAGTTTAGGTAATAGTTTGGATTTACATTTCAAGCCCTATGACCGCTCTCATGCTCTATCGTTTTGGTGACTTATATTTTCTTCTCTTTTGCAATTTCTACCTCTGTCTGTCGCTCTATCTTCCGTTATGTTTTCACCTCACTCTTGGTTCATTTTCACTAAATTTTACGGTGAGTGAGTCAAAGATGTAGAGGGAGGTTTGGCAAAACTATAAATGTGCAGCTCACGAAAATTGTTCTCTAATTCTGTCAAGAAACTTCGTAGCGTGAGCACCTTGCGTATTTACGGTCTTTCGACGTTGAAAAAAGTTTCCCGTTTTTTTCAACGTTTAAGACGGAAGTCAACAAGTGGAAGAACAGTCTTCGTTTTCACTTCAAACCAGTTTTTAAACTTTTTTGTGTGTTCGTTAAATTCAATTAAAAATTGGAAAATACGCGTGTCCGTTTTTTGAGTGCTGTGCGTGAGACGGCTCGAGTATTTATCCGAGGTGATCGACGGTTGGAAAGAATTTTTACTGAGCTCTGGTTTGCCAGCATCGGCAACTATTCGTACCGTCGATTAGTGGCCGTTTTCGAAGCAGTGCTCGAAAGCGGGCACACCCTTTCGATCGCGGATGCCTATTTGCGCGGGGTGTTCCGTTATTCGCTGGAGGCGCAACAGCAAGTGATCGAGTTTTTGGCATCCAATGGGCGTCTCTCCGGTCGCGGTCATAAATAAAGAAATAGATATTTTTTAATATTGTTTTAAAACTAAATTAATAATTTTTATTTAGCTCGGCGCTCGTTACGCCGTAGCAGTGACAGCGAGCGTGACCCTTCGCCGGTTTCTGACCCGATGTCCGATATGGTTGTTGACAACTCAGATTCTGAGTGGTCAATTTCAACCATAAACATATCGGACGACGAGGCGGAGATGGACGCCGACGACGAAGGGGATATAGATGCCAACGATGATGAGGTCGCTGACGTGCGGGAGAATAATCTCGCTTCGTCACCCGGAGTCGACATGCTCGATTTTGGGGGTGAGGCGGGTTATTTAAATCAGCGCCCACACAACGTGGGTGACGCCACAACGGGCAGTGACTCTGGTGAGTAAAATTAACAATAATAATTTTTCCATAGATATTAATCATTAAGAGTTATTTATTAATTTTATATTATTATTTTTATAGATGCTGGCTCTGAGTTGGAGCGATTCTCGGATAATCGGCAGGTTATTGCCGAGAGTCCAGAGTCTCCCCCTCCTCATGAGCAGGGTAGTACGGTCTACCAGGAGACCTATGGGTATTTGGAAAGCCCGGAGTCTCCTCCCTTGATCGATCAGGGGATCCCTGATAGTCCGGAGTCCCCACCTGCGCACGAGCAGGGGATCCTGGAAAGCTCTGCGTCACCCCTCGCTGATAATCAGGGAACCTCTGGTGGCCCGGCGTCGCCACCCGTGGACGATCGCAGGTAGACCGGAGGGCCCAGCGGTACAGAGGCCTCCAACGCCACCCCCGATGACTTATGAGGAATATATCCAGCTCACCGATATTGAATGTTGGCTGGATGAACACTACGGCTATTGTAAGTATAAAATTTTATTCTCTCAATTTATGAGAATATAAAATTGATTCTTGTTATTGACTTTAACAAATTTTTCAGATCTCATCGATCTACACAATAGAACTGGGGGGGCTGGTGTGCCGCTGCCCCGCGAATACTGGGCCATCGAAACGAACCAGCAGACTAATTGTAAGTATTTGAAATATATTTCTCTTAAGTAAAATCGTAAAATAATAAAATATAAATTTAATTATGTTTCTATTTTTTCAGACGCAAGATTCGTCATGGCAAATTTCAATACGGAATATAACAGCCGCCAGATACGTGAAGCTCGTAAGTAATATGAAGAATTTATTAAGATGTCTGAATATAATAATAATTTTAAATATGTTAGAAATTTTGTTTTTGTTTAGAAAATATATCTATTATGATATTTTTTAGTGGGTGCCGATGTCGCAAATCCCGATATCGCGTCTTCGAGTGACGACGACGACGAGGAAATTGAGTACGAAGTCGCTCGTCCTGAGTCACCCACTCGGAATTCGTTTTGGACAAACGATTTTGGGTGGGTAAATGAGGGGACTATAGTCCCTTATTATGACGCACAAGGACGTGCCGGCAGCGAATCCGATTTCCTCGACGAAGACGACGATTTAATAATAAATCGTTATCGGGATCTACGCAATGGATTCGGCGAACGCGAAGAGTAATGCTTCGCTACTAATGCTGGCATTGCTTTTCGCAGTGAGATGTCCACAGCTTGTATCACCGCTTACTGCTACCCAGAGCAGCGACGCATCATTGGCGGACGACAGCGATAAGTCCTCCAGCACGGGAAATTCAACGATTTCGCGGGGGCTGTCGATATTGAGCAGCTCATCCGGTTCAACGCGGGTTTCATCGATATCGAGAGCGTCATGCCCGTCGGTAAGTTGCAACTCTGGAGGATCGTCCGCCCCCAGCATCCCCGTCATCTCGTCCGCCCGGTCAGCTACATCATCGTCATCGTCATCGTCATCGTCATCGTCATCGTCATCGTCATCGTCATCGTCATCGTCATCGTCATCGTCATCGTCATCGTCATCGTCATCGTCATCGTCATCGTCATCGTCATCGTCATCGTCATCGTCATCGTCATCGTCATCGTCATCGTCATCGTCATCGTCATCGTCATCGTCATCGTCATCGTCATCGTCATCGTCATCGTCATCGTCATCGTCATCGTCATCGTCATCGTCATCGTCATCGTCATCGTCATCGTCATCGTCATCGTCATCGTCATCGTCATCGTCATCGTCATCGTCATCGTCATCGTCATCGTCATCGTCATCGTCATCGTCATCATCATCGTCATCGTCATCGTCATCGTCAGCATCATCAGTAAGGGTGACGTACCCTGAAAATGTTTTTCAAGTAGGCGGTAGCATAATAGATGCGGAGAAAGATAGTAAAAACGGTAGCGACAGTGCAGGTATAGGCGCGTCCGATATCCGCGATTATGTAGAAAACAACGAGGAAACCGGGGACAATTTAAATTCAATACTACCTCCGAGAAATCGATTCAAAATCATATCGTCAGAACGGGAACATTATTTAAAGCGTTTCGAAGTTTTAGCACGACAACTCGATCTTGCGTTAGAGACACCTCCTTCTAGTGTAAACCCTGTAGGATGGATACGAAACGCAATACGTGATATACATCACTATTTCGTGTCAGATCGAGATGCTACAGACTTGATAGGGATAGGATTTGTCACTGACGAAATGGTTGACGGATCCGCCGGGATATCTTTACGGCCATATCTTTCATGCTCTCATTGAAAGAGTAGGTATAGAAATCCCTGAGGAAGGTTGTGGTATACCTGAGATCCAAGCTTTTCAGGAATATTTCAAACTTTCTCGTGTCGCTATTGTGGTATACGATTGGGAATCGCTCGGTACGGGTGAGCCTCCGATTTTTGATGGACACTCGTCTTTTCAAAATACGAAGGCAAGTGAGGTTGTTAATATAGCGTATAGTACTGATTTAAAGCACTATTCGCCTATTAGCAATCTCATGGGCGCATCGGGCGGTCGCAATTATTGTATACCCTGCAATAAAACGTACCGTTGGGATGCTCAGCATCGGTGCACGAGTAAGTGCCCCCGTTGCTTTAGCATACCTCCGTGCGTGGCTGATGCTACCTCTGCGGTCGACGGAAAACCCGTCCCTGGCTCTTCATCGACCGTACAACAGGTAGCGTCTTTTACTAGCGATGACAATGAGAGTTCAAACTTCCTATGCAACAACTGCGATCGTTTGTTTCATAACGCTCGGTATTTCGCGAATCACTTAAAACCACGCGAAAATAGAAGAAACGGTAATTTCACGCAAAAGTCAGTTTGCGGATGCTACTGTTTTTGTAAGACTTGCACAAAACTCATAAACAGAGAAAGCAAGCCTCACGAATGCGGTGTTGGTTACTGTAAGTTGTATCGTACCACTCATGGTCACAACGAGCAGTGTTACATGCAGGTAATTAAATCGCGTAAAGATAGCCCGGTAGAAAACCCCGAAACGCTTTTTATATTTTACGATTTCGAGACAAGACAGGATCAACAATATAACGGTACCACTTCGGGCGAGGATATTCGTGAGCATGTAGTCACCCATTGTGTTGCACAACAATTGTGTGAAATTTGCTTAGCTGCGGTGTACGATCGTTTGCCTTCGACCGCGTGTCCCTGGTGTGGAATGCGGGAGTTTGTTTTCAGCAATGACCCTGTCAAATAGTTTGTCGATCTGTCTGTGCGACCTTCTACGAAATTCCGCAATATAGTGTGCATCGCACACAATGCTAAAGGCTTCGACGCACAATTTATATTGCGGGATATCGTGGAACATTGTACGGACTTGCCAACGCCCGATCTAATTTTGACGGGTAATTCAATCGTTTCGATGCGTGTAGGGCACACGACTTTTATAGACAGTCTCAATTATTTTCATATGAGACTTTGCGCGCTCCCCAAGGCATTTGGGTTTGATGATAAATTTGAGAAGGGCTACTTCCCGCATCTTTTCAACACCAAGGATACACAAGAATATAACGGTCCTATCCCTGCAGCAGAGTATTATTCACCCGATACCATGGGTGAATGTGAACGAAAAGAATTTTATGAATGGTACACTGAGCAAGTTGAGAAAAATTCAACTTTCCACTTTCAAACTGAAATTATTAAATATTGTAAACTCGATGTAGATATTTTGCGTCGCGCTTGTTACGAATTTCGAAAAATATTTCTATCTGTTGGTAATGTATGCCCCTTTACTGAGGCTGTTACTATTGCATCAGCTTGCTCAAAGGTATATCGGCGTAACTTTCTTCGTCCGCAAACGATTGGGTTTATACCTCCTGGTGGGTATAGGCGGGCGGAAAACCACTCGCAACAGGCCATCGACTGGCTGCTATGGATCGAGCATGAAATTGGCCAAGAGTTTATTCATGCAACTCGAGGCCGAGAGTACATGCTACCCGAAGGACCGCGTATCGATGGCTACCTAGAGGTGGACAATCGTCGTATTGTATATCAATACCATGGTTGCTACTGGCACGGCTGTTGCGAGTGTTTGCCGAACGACCGTTCACGAAAGTCTCTCAGCGATAAAGATAGTCTTGTCTATCGTTACGAACGTACTATGGCAACGAGTTAAAAAATTCGTCGCTATGGTTATGAGCTGGTTGAGATGTGGGAGTGCAACTTCAACGCACTCAAAAAAATGATCCATCCATAGAAGAATTTTTAAAAAATCATACGCGTCGCGTTTCCGATTCCTTAAATCCACGGGAGGGTTTTTACGGTGGACGCACAGGCAATATCGTAACGGCTTACGATGTTGCATCCCGTGAAAAAATTAGTTACATCGATATTTGTTCACTATACCCCTATATATGTAAGACAGGTCGATTTCCCATAGGTCATCCGAAAATATATGTTGATTCCGAGTGCGATTCGTTGTTTCAAAATTCCTACGATGCTCTTGGCGTTACGGTCAACGGAATGATAAAGTGTACTGTCGTTCCGCCACGCCAACTCTTTCACCCAGTTTTACCTGTTCGAATGCATGAGAAACTGTTGTTTGCCCTGTGCCGTAAATGCGCAGAGGAAATGACACAGGGCTCATGCAACCACGAAAATCCCGAGGATCGGGCTTTCACAGGTACCTGGGTGACCGATGAGGTCCGTAAAGCCATAGACGTGGGATACAAAATCACGAAAATTTTTATTATTTGGTCGTATGATATGACAATGTACGACGCAAATACACGTGCGAGTGGTCTCTTTGTCGAATATGTAAATACGTTTCTAAAGATGAAACAAGAAGCAAGCGGCTATCCCTCATGGTGCATTGACGAAGCGAGTCGTCAAAAGTACATTAAAGATTACGAGTGTGTTGAAGGTATTCGTCTGGATTCCTCTGAAATTGAGAAAAACCCAGGATTGCAATCTGTCGCAAAACTGTGTTTGAACTCGTTTTGGGGGAAGTTCGCTCAGAGGGATAACCTTACGCGTACCGTAATCGTCAAGACTCGCGAAGAGTTATTGTCATATTTATACAACAATGACATAGAGGTGAAACGTCTATTACCGGTCAACGAAGATTTACTATACTTGACTTGGGTATCTCGTGAAGAAGCTGTAGTACCGAGCCCCTTGACAAGTGTAGTAATAGCGGCGTTTACAACAGCTCTGGCCCGTCTAAAATTGTACAGTTATCTTGAGCGTTTGAACAAACGGGTCCTATATTACGACACAGACTCTGTTATTTATGTTAGTACGGGTGAAGACGGTGAGTGGACACCCTCGGTAGGAAGTCTTCTCGGCGACATGACCAACGAAATGTCCTCCTTTGGGCCAAACGCATATATCAATTCGTTTGTCTCCGGGGGTCCGAAATTTTATGGTTAAACGGTGACTACTACCGAGGAGCCTGACAAAGTAGTCGAAACTGTCTGCAAAGTGAAGGGGCTCAGTTTAAATTATGTAAAAACGAAAAAAATTAATTTCAATAGCATTAGTGAGCTAATAAAGACTGAGTTAGCTCACGAAAACAAGGAATCAGTCAAACATAAATTTTCTAGTATTCAAAAAACGCCTCTTCACAATGTTATCACCCGTACCATGTACAAAACATGTCGTGTTGTATGTCGTAAACGTCGCCACGTTAGTCATACCCTATCACTACCGTTTGGCCATCGAAATGATGACGAGCAATAAGATGCGTAATTTTAAGTTTTTGTAAAAAATTGGTTTATTACTCGTAAGTTATAATGTATAAAATATTTAATATGTATATAAAATGTCCAGTCAAGTAGGAAAATTTGTAAATAAATATTTTTTGTGACAATGTTCCTATAATTTTAATGTATGTATGAATGTTCAAATGTTGATTGTGATTGTATGATATTTAGTCAAGTAAGAAAATTTGTAAATTTAAAAAAAAAATTTGTATATAAATGTATATTTTTAAACATTTTTCAATATTTATTAATAAATGACAAAATATTTTTGTAATTATGTTGTTGCTGTTTCCTATCCTTCACAACCTCCCTAATGATTTTCCACAATTTGTTTTTATTTACTTTTTGCGAAAAATAAGTTAGAATATCCGCGAAAAGGTAAGTTGTGCGAACGTCCGCAAATCAGCGTATAAAACACACACTCGTTAATAAGCTCATCAACGAGTGTGTGCGCGTCTGTATAAGCTGATCCGCGGTCGCGCGCGGACGTCGAATAAGCTTACGACGACGTCCGAGTCCGCCGCCGCCGCCGCCGCCGCCGCCTGCGTATAAGCTATTAAATAATGGATTCACGATGGAAGCATCCCTGGACATCTTTAATATGCGGGCCTACTGGATGTGGAAAAATGGTTTTTGTTCACAAGTTTTTGAAATTCCTACACTCTATGAGTGACGTAAAATTTGATCGAATAATTTTTTATTACAGCCATACACTTGATCCGAGTATACGCACTCTTGAAATAAATCCAATGGAAAATTATGAATCACCGAAAATCGAATTCAACGAGGGTTTGCCGCAACCCTCGGATTATTCCAGCGATAATAAATTAAAGAAATTAATAATTATAAGAATCATAAGAATATAAGCGTAACCTTTATAACACAGAATATTTTTCACCAAGGCCACGGACAACGAGATATTTCTTTAAATGCTAATTATATAGTAATTTTTAAAAATCCGTGTGATCGAGCACAAATACGTCATCTGGCACGTCAGGTTTATCCGGAAAACCCAAAGTTTTTAACGGAGGCATATCACGATGCAACAGCTAAACCACACGGATACCTTCTACTAGATTTAAAACAGTCGACACCAGATAATTGCAGATGTCGAACAACTATATTTGCCGATGACAAACGTATCCAAGTTTACATACCGAAAAACACCCGTCAACATATATAAACGTAACGCACAAATAGATAATCACCAGTGAATGAAGTGCGTGTTTTGCGTCTACATCTCTCGACGTAATATACAAAGTCTCAGCACATGACTACAATGAAACGCAATAAAGAAACCAATCGATCGAAAAAAATTCCATTCAATAAAAATTGTGCGGCATTACTAAATGCTCTATACCATGGGAATAGAGAACAACGCAAGACTTTGCTACGGTGTGCCGATAAAACTCTAATAAAATGTATTTGTGAATGTGTTCTAAATATTTTGCATGGAACTGTCTCATTGAAAAATAGTATAAAAAAGCGTTTAAAAAAATACAAAAACGTGCTTCGTCGAATTGCCGCCTCGTGCGTCACAAAACAGCATGGTGGTGGTGGTGGTGGTGGTGGACGCAGATTCAATTGGAAAGCTAAAAAACGTTTAATCATCCAACAAGGAGGTGGTATGTTTATTCCTCTTTTATTAGCTCCAATAATCTCGACGATGGTTAGTCGTTTGTTTGCCGGTGGTGGTGAAGCAACTACCTGAAAAATATGGAATACGCGAAAAAAATGACTCTAATACCGATTACCAACGATGACGACAATAATAGCGAGTGTCGAGAATCGATGATCGGCGGCGGCGGCGGTGACGTCGATAATGTCATAGATACATCGATGAAAAAGAAAACAGTGCAGACACCTGGTAACAGACTCTCGCGACTCGATATTGAACTTTATAAGATTTGAAAATCAAGAAAATAGGGTGAAAACGATTCACGTAAATGGAAAGACTACATGCAAGTGTTGCAACACTATTTGTTTCTCAATGGAACGCGATATAAACCTGAAGAATCATCAACGGTCGAATCATCAGTGGCGGAAACGACACCAGTGCCTCCATCAACAACAACAACAACAACAACAGTACCGGATGACGTAATAATTAGTAGCGTCCCAGCAAGGTATAGACGTGTTGCATCATCACTCTTGAGATATTTACATAATTCCGAGGAGATTAAGAAAAATGTGCATTGGGATGAAAAAGGTTGTGTGACAATAAACGGAACTTTATTAAAAGATTCTAATATCATTGACCTTATCAATGACGCTGTACGATCTAGAAAAGGAGTAGCTGTAGCTGGGCGTCTACAGTTAATCACAAATCTTCGAACTAGTGGAATACCTCGTGAATTTATTGGAAACGATACTTTGTGGCGACTGGGAAAACCGCGTTCCGCTAAAAAACGGCCACATGCGAGTGATACTGACGAAATCAAGAATGAAAATACATCGGACAACGAGGATAAACCTCATTTTGGAAAAATAAAAAGGATCCGGAGAATAACCAAGAAAAAACCCACCGCTGGATTCACCAAATGGATTTCTGTTTAAAAAATACATATAATGTCTTACGAAAAAGTCTACTACAATCCCTCAAACTCTGCAGGTTATGCGGGTGCGAGGCGATTAATTAATGGAAACAATAAAGCAGATTCTGTGTACGACTGGCTTACTCAACAGGATACCTATACCATTCATAGACCCGTGCGACATCGTTTTCCTCGTTTACACTACAATATCAGTAATATAGATGATGTCTGGGAGGCCGATCTCGTAGACCTTCGTTCACTGAAAAATTACAACGACGACATTTCCTACCTGCTAATGGTTATCGACGTTCTCAGCAAGTACGCTTGGGTCGAACCCTTGCGAGACAAGACCGTGCGCGAAGTAACAAAGGCCTTGAAACGAATTTTGGAGCGAAGTGACGGTCGTCAACCTATCTACCCGCAAACCGATCGAGGTAAAGAATTTCTCGGTAGCGAGCTCCAAAAATTTCGCAAAGAAAATGATATTCGTTTTCGTGTAGCTCGCAACCCCGACATTAAAGAATCAATTCTTGAACGTTTTAACCGTACGCTCAAAGAGCGCATGTGGCGCTACTTTACACATAAAAACACTCATCGCTACATTGACGTATTACAACAATTTGTTTACGCATACAGTCACGCCACTCATTCAACGATTAAAATGCAACCTGCTGCGGTAACATTATACAATGCCGATATTGCTATGCAAAATATGGTCCACGCGGCTCTAAAACGACGTGATAGGAGACGTTTTACTACGTATAAATATAAACGGGGTGATTACGTCAGAATTAGTCGAACAAAAGACACCTTCGAGAAGGGTTACGAAAAAAATTGGAGTGAAGAAATATTTTGTGTGATAAAAGTAATAAAACGTCAAGGATTGTATATTTATGCATTAAGTGATCTAGAAAATGACCCTATTGAGGGTTTTTTCTATCCCGAAGAATTGACGCATGTTCATAAGCCGCGTGTTAAAAACGATCAAGAATTTAAAATTTATAAAATACTGCAAACTAGAGGTCACGGTGACAAAAAACAATTTTTCGTTAGTTGGATAGGGTACCCTGCGAAATTTAATTCGTGGATACCTGCATCGAATCTACGCAAACTCACCTAACTATATCAAAATGCACGACCAAGAAAACTTTTATCTCGTACTACCGAGCAACAGCAGCATGAAATATTTTCCGGAAGATACAACGACTTGTTTTACCACTCAACTTCAGCGTGAAATATCTCTCAAAGGAGAATGGACCGTGGGATTGGCGGAAATTCATATATCCTCAACAATCACTCATTTGCAAGAAACGGATACAGAATTTGAGTGTACACCTTGAGATTCTGTGAAATCTGTAATTAAAAAAATACCACATGGGCTGTATAATAATCATATGGATTTGCTAAATGAAATAAACCGTTTACCTGGTATAGACAAGGCTGGCATTCGATTCGATGAAACAAAAAATGCAAAAGGCTACGTATCAATTTATGCGGAAAATAAAGATATCTGTCAGTCAAATATACTACCTAAAAATATATTACGAATGAGTCATAAAGTGCAAAAAGTTCTAGGATTTGAAAAACGCTTAGTACCGCAACCTGACTGGCAAACCGCTCGGGGTGTTTACCTGCGCTTTATTCGAGGTGAAGAGAGAACGGGGGACGTACCAGCCTGTATAAACCGGGCCCTACCCGACCAACTCTTTGTCTACAACGACATTTGTGTGCCCCATACAGTAGGCGACACACAAACAACGCTACTCCGGATAGTTAATTTGAATACAGCAAAGTATAGATATGGTGAGACACAGGTGAAATATTTTTCACCACCATACTATATGCCAATCAACTGTTGCAACAACTGTTTCCGCTCCATTGAGATTGACATACCAGACCATCTAGGAAGAAGTATTCCATTCGAGTACGGTACATTAACCCTGACGCTTCATTTGAAGAAAGTGCAACATTGAAATATTGTGTAAATCGTGGATCGATTCTGAATAATGATTTTCCAAGACATTCTGGATGATCGAAAAAATTTATATAAAAACTGCCACATTGTGTACATCATGCATTCGTATACGAACCGTTGACATTGACCCTTCATTATGAAGTGAGTATTACGGTATGGACCATTACACTAATTATTACGAAAACCAAATTGGAGGCGGTGGAAAGATACACAGCGTCTTTGTTGGTGCCCCTCATCAACGTGGGCACGGGATCGGTAGCTTTCTCGACGGTCTCTTTAGAAGTATATTACCGCTGTTGAAAAAGGGCGCAAAGGCAATTGGGAAAGAGGCTTTACGCACAGGGTTGCACATCATAGAAGATGTAAGCGGTCATCAACAATGCTTCAAAGAGTCGCTACGTCGACGAATGACAGAATCGGGTGAAAATTTACCACGGAAGGCGAATGAAAAAATTGCTCTTCTCATGAACGGGTCAGGATATAACGCGAGGAACACTAGCAGATTGATGCAGTCGCTAACCGGTCGTGCACGTACATGCACGCGACGAAGAAAACGTCGCGGTGCTATTTCGAAGAAATCACACGGTATTGCAAAGAGAAGAAAAAAGAGATCGGTAACCAACAAAAAGAAGACTATAAAAAAGAAGAAAAAGCGGACAAGTGTAAAACGAGTGAAAAAACGTAAAATAACTGACATTTTCGGAAGCGAATAACAATGTCTTTCTTACATACACACTCTTGTGAATGTATGAAGTCTGAACTCGACTTGTTTACTATTCTACCAACTCAAACATCTATAGAAGGGTCACAATGGGTTCACTACAAACCCGTCTCATCTCTCTCGGACGATGGCCCACTCGAATTTGTCGTGCCTGGTCATGGTGAAGAATATTCAGATCTCGCTCCCTACCGAACGTATATCGAGATTTACTTAATTATAGACCGGCAGCGAAGAAATCTCATCTAACAACCGCTCTTTGGTATGCTGATTCACCTGGCACATTTAACGTACTCCCAGAAGGAAAGACAGGCACGAATATAGGTCAAGATATTCGTGAAGCCCTTGCATTGAATGGACGGACCATAGATATGATTGGTCATTTACATTGCGATGTTTTTAATCAAGATAAATTTCTACTAAACGGAGTGGAAGTACGCTTACGGCTCGTACGCTCAAAAGATGACTTTTGTTTGATGGAAACTGCTGTTTCTGGCGCTACACACTCCATACAAATAAACGAAGCGACTTTACTTGTACGTCGTGCAAAAATTTCTCCAGGTGTATTAATTGCTCATGCTAAAATGCTTGCAAAGACAACCGCAAAATATCCAATAACACGTGTAGAAGTTAGAGCGTTTACAATGCATAGCGGAATAATTGGAGATACATTGGACAATGTTATTCTCGGTCAATTACCAAAACGTATTATTCTCGGTTTTGTGTTCAACATAGCGTTCAATGGCAGTAAAGCGCTAAACCCCTTTTATTTTCATCATCAAAACATTAATTTCCTATCTCTATACGTGGATGGTCAACAAATACCCAGCAAGCCACTTCAACCAAATTTTCACAGTGACACATGGGTTGAAAGTTATCAAACTCTTTTTAGTGGCACCGGTATCCACTTCCAGAACGAGGGATTAAATATCGACCGCCATGAATACTCCATGGGTTACTGTCTATTTGCATTTGACCTGACTCCTGACTTGTCTGCAAGCTGTTTCAGCGACTGGAATTTAGTGAGACACGGAAGTGTGAGGGTAGAAGTACGCTTTGCTAAACCACTAACAAAGACGTTGAATTGTGTTATTTACGCCGAGTATGATAATGTTATCGAAATAGATTCTACACGACAAGTCATTACCGATTTCAGTGCGTGTGAGGGGGGGAGTCACGATGCACCATCACCATTCGAGTGGGTATTTAAACACGAGAACAGCTACACATGCTACATCAGTCTGACTCAAACTCTTATAATAGACGTTGTAGTAGATATTCAAGCACTTTACGGAGTATCCGGACAATTTCTACCGGTCACTGGCTTATCGAACCACCCTACGACTTTAGTGTACTGCCTAAATATATACGTACAAGCAATAATTCTCTAACTTTTTTTCATCACGGGCTTGAGTGAACCGATGGTGATACACCTTTACAAAAAGTTTATACAAATCTACGAATTATGTGTCGTTACACTCTACATATTTATATGCGCGGAGTACAAAAAGCTGAACTTTTGCGTGGTGTCTTGGGACGTGAAATTATTAATCTTGAAGATTACGAGACCCCATCGTTCAAAGACATGCCAAGTAGCAACGTTTACTGCCTTCATCACGGTGTATTCCGAGAATATGCCACAAAGTGTGCTTTAAACAATGTATCAAAAATACGTACTTGGCTGAACATGCATGATCGCAAATTCACGAGTCCTATTTATGCACAACCACTGACTACATCAACACCAGTCGATAAGAAACCATCTGGTGGCGTGGCTGTTAATAAAAATAAAAACAGGAAAAATTCTCCAAAAAATTCTTATCGATCCAACAAAGAGAATATATACAAAGAAAATACAACGTGGTGCAGCATTGACGAACCAAACAACGATACGGGGACTGAATCGGCTAACGAAGAAGTCGTTGCACTTTTTCGAAATAAAGAGATCGAGGCCCTACCATCTCCACCACCACCCCCTCTACGACAACACTCGCGACAGCCAACACCAGCACGAGTTGATAATCAACAGCAGAAACACAACCAATCACAGAGGCAGCTATCACCACAAAATGAACAGTCTAGAGTTACTAGAAGCTCTACAACTGCTCAGTACAAAGGAGTCTATCCGGCCGATCGCATCCCGAGTCGCTGGTCTAGACCTACCGCATTGATACTCAACACAGACGAACATAATAAACCTGGAAAACATTGGGTTGCCATCTACGAGGACAAAAATGGACACGGCATCTTTTTCGATAGTTATGGATTGCCCCCGCTCGTCAGTCAACACCATAACCATTTACGCAGAAACACCGTCACCTATGAATGGAACACTCGACAACTACAATCACTCAAATCTAAACTATGCGGCCAGTACTGCGTTATGTTTCTTGATTTTATGGCTCGTATTCGTGGTCTGTGTGCTTTCATACAAAATTTTTCATCCAATAGACTGAAAAATGATCGCATCGCAGCACGATATTACCAACGAATGAAACATAAAAATTGGAAAAATAAGAATCGAAAAGACTATTGTATCAAGGGTAGAGGATATAATAACAACACATGTGTTCAAACTTGTACTTCACGTTTCGGCTGCTATTTGTGAATAAACAAAAAATATTTGAATTTTCTTTGTTATCATTTATAAAACCTTTTCCAAGCACTTCCGATAAAACACCTGTAGACTTCATATATAATGAAGAAAACGCTTCCTCCTCCTTGTCTTACACTATAACATACACCTGACGGCTATATATATACAATTAAGAGACCACTGTTGAGACAGATCAGTTGATAATAAACCTTGGTGGTGACAACCCTACCGCTATCGTTCTCACCGACACATAATGGAGTTTGCTAGTGATGTAATAATTATTCATTCCAACAAGAATGCATGGGAGCTCACTAGGAAAGATCTCAAGCATATTCCGAAACCTCTGATACTCAAATATTGGGTTGGATGTATAGATATTCTGTGGGCGAAACTACCCGACTACCTGAAGCGTGATGCCGAGGTCAACTCGTACCTGAAGTGCTACCTGCACTACAATACACCATCCATGAGGGATCACATTGACGGACCGCCACCACCACGTCGCTTATGCTCAGCATGCATCGTTGCAGCACAAGAAACGAATTCGGAACAGAATGAAACTGTTATTAAAATGTCAACTGCTGCACACGACTCAACGGCTTAATTAAGGCGTCTTCTCACTTTAGGCGCCTCAAAAATAGGCTATTTTCGCGATTCTTTTTCGAGGATTTTTGCTCAAAATTATGGGATAAAACGGATCCTATGTAATAAACACACCTTTCAAGTACATGAAAAAATTTAAAAAAATTTTTTTAAACAATTATTATAATACAACAGTAGCATCGAAAAACCCGTGTAAAAACGTTATGGTCGTGGCTTGTTGATGGTATCTCCGAGACGGGTCATCTGAAACAAAAAAAATAAAACTGTTTTAGATTCAGTATGTCAGTGGCTATAGCGCATATCATCAGATTTTTGATATTCGCGAAAATACCAAAATGGCGCACGTTTTTCGAAAAAGTAAAAAAAAAACGCGATTTTTTTGCAGTTTTTTGAAAAAAAAAAATTCTTAAAATCAAAATTTCAAAAATCTGATGATATGCGCTATAGCCATAACTATGAAGAACATGTAATTCAAATTTCATGACAATCGGCCGGATAGTTTCCGAAATTTCGTCAACAAAGCACCGAAAAACCTTGTTTTGAGATAAACGCGTTTAAAGTTTTGGTAGCAGAGAAATCATGAAAAAACCTTACCTCGGGTTAATCAGCGATGCCTGCTCCATACAATGGACCTTCCGATTCTTCGTAAAAGGTGTGTTCGTCCAAAATAGCTTCCCTTCGTCTCGACCTAGTCTCTTTTGAAGCGTTAGAGCTGCGGCGGTTCCCTACGCGTACGCGATCAGTGTCGCGTTTCTCGGCGTATTGAACGGCGATTGAACGTTTTGATACCACTCAATCCAACACCAATCAAACGCATAACGTACACTGAACGACGATTGATTTCGTACCCAGTTGAGATTAATGAGCATGAGTTAATATATTTTTCTTCGCAATCACAAGTCACACAAATTTTGAAACCGAGTCCTAGCTGACCGTACTTTGTAAAAGAAACATCTTTGTTACAAACTTTACACTTCACATATTGTTGTAATACAGAAAAAACAAGAAGAAACTGAATAATACTATATCCAGCCGTTGGATCGATGTGTACATCGAAACTTGTATCGTCAGATTTTTTTAATTTTGCTGCACTCGCACTAGCATGAATCGTATCTGCTTCAGATTGGTGTGGAAGCACTCTATGAAATTTTATTTTTTTAGATTTCGAACTTGGACGTCGCCACGTGGCACTTTGTTGCGAACTCTTTTTATCCATTATAACAATCCTGAGCGCAGAGATGTTGCCGTTACGAAGTTTCAAATTAGACTGATGAAATAACAGTTTAGCATCGTTGCCGAGTGATTTTCTTTTGAAAAATACACGTGTTAAGGTCTTATTAGATGACTATAGACCCGAAAGCAGAATGTACCTAAGCAAGGGGTACTACATTAACAAAAGAACACGACTATTCAATTGTATAGAGTCAGGTATGCAGGGACCGTCCGAGCGGCGTGAAAGGGATCGCCGGGTGCTCTCAGTTAGTCACCTAACGGTCGCCAAAAAATGTATTTAGACTCGTCCGATCTTTATGAAATTTCGATATGACATTTTTGAAGATATGTACTTTCCAAATTAAAAAAAAAAAAAAAAACAATTTTTTTAGATTTCCAAAGTGAGAAGACGCCTTAACAAATTTATTTATAATAAATGAACGTACAATAACAATTCGATAAATAACTGTTCTTTACTTACCTTCACTATATAGAACTATTGAAAAACATTATTAATACCATTCGTAGAGGATAGTATATTTTTGTGTGATAATAAAAATATAAAATAATATGTAGAGGCGTGAAGGCTGTAGGTTAAAACATTATTACCATCCGGGAGGAAATATTTTAGCACATTGAAGTATTGCTGGCGTGAGCGGAAAATGGTAAATTTTAGGGCATAATAGGTCATCAGTAGAACCATCTGTAAGGCAGGTAGGAAAAGGGTCATCAGTAGAACCACCTGTAAGGCAGGTAGGAAAAGTTGCGGTGGCGGCGACGGTAGCTACCTGTGACCGCGTGCCCAACCTTGGCACGCGTCCACGCTAAACCACCCGCTGCGCGCGCATCATGAGTCTAGTGAAGGATGAACGACGACAACGTACTCAACTCTAAGCTCGCGAAAAAGGGTGGGGAAGTCTGGAAGCCAAGCTCGGGCCTAGGGACAGTTATCGCGAGAAAGGGGAGAGGGCACGTGGTTGCGCGTGCAACGATAAGTTTGCCGGGAGGTTGGGGGGGGGGGGGAGGTATGCTAGTGGCGCACGCACCCGCACCCTGCGTGGAAGAGACCGTGGGTGGGAGAGGCGCGGTAGGGCACGCATGCGGCGTCAGTCGTGTGCTGGACTTGTGTGGGAACGGACCCACTAGCGGTGCGAGGGGTGCAGACGAACGGACACCCCCAGGAGCGAGGGTGGGTGGCAGATGGGTCCCCCGGCAACGCAGGTGTGTTAGTGGTGGTGGTGGTGGTGGGGTAGACGGGCCCGCGAATAGGGGAGAGGGTGGGCATGATACCCAATCAGACCTCGAGGACGGGTATCGCGAAAAGGGGAGGGGGTGGATGAAAAGAGGAAAGGGTGGGCATGATACTCAATCAGAGCTCGAAAACGGTTATCGCGAGACATGGGGGCGTGGCCTACGGGCGCCACGCCCTGTCTCGCGATAACTGTCCTATACTACTGACGTCCGGTTCTTCGGCGTTGGAGATCGCAGATCCAGCGCATCTCAAAACGTACTCGTCATTCAAAGCTGAACCGTCATGATGAACATGGAAGTCTTTGAAGACCGCTGTAAATAATTTGTACATTTATTAATATTCATAAATTGCGAAAATATTAATTGTAATAAATTGAACATATATTAATTGTATTGAGTTGTACATATTAATTGTAATACATTTTTACAATTAAAGTATAGAAATTTAATTGTATACCTAGTGTGCAGGTATACAATCACTTCAAAGTTTGTTGTTGTCAAGAAAACTTTATTTGACATCTTTTTCATTGCTGTGAAGCCCATTATGACGTCCCGTTCAAAGAATTTTCGAAAGATCGATGTGATGCTCTTGGTCACATCGTGTTTTCGATCGAGTAGCTGATTTAGTGATGAAATCTAAAATAAACCCCATGTCAGTATTAACACAAGGATTTCATTAAATCAAGAACATCAATTATTCGCCAAATACAAGATTAAACATGGTCTGCTTACCAGATTGTTCTTCAATTCTTTCCCTTGTAGTCTTTTATTAAATTCCTCAAAAGCGTCACGAATTTTAAAGGGTAACGCTAATTCATATGTTTGTTGTAAACAATCTACTATTACCCTCGTTGATTGCGATTTATTGGTCATCAGAAAGTCATTCAATGCATTCACAGCATCAAGAGTCGCGGTAGCGACTCGACGCTAAGTTAAAAAAAAATTATGTTGCCTACACACCCCCAAGCATCCGCATACCCATTCCTGTCTGACCCGTCTGATATACCGGGCTCTACTCCTGCCGTCAC
This sequence comes from Clistopyga incitator, assembly GCA_947507545.1. Taxonomy (NCBI): domain Eukaryota; kingdom Metazoa; phylum Arthropoda; class Insecta; order Hymenoptera; family Ichneumonidae; genus Clistopyga; species Clistopyga incitator. The sequence continues at coordinate 9,498,373 of OX382182.1, read as the reverse complement.
GAGCGCTACTACTACTCTATTTATTCCGAAGGTGGCCACTCACCGGCCGTTTTCATTTTTTAACTCGAAATATCTGTGCACACAGATCGCAAGCGAAAAATGTGTCAGGTTCAATATTCTTTATTTATTTTTCTATTTTCAATGAGCCATCCCACAAGGAAATCTGTCGCTTTAATGCTGATATTTCGAGTTTTCGTAATTTCTAGTCGACGAAAATCTTGCGTTTCGCGAACTCACACAATCTTAGACGTCTCCTCGCACGTACGTGGCAAGGTATTTGACCACACTTCGCAAACGAAAAATGTATCACAGCCAATATAATTTATTATTTTTTCTCTTTTCAATGAGTGCTGTCGCTAAAAAATCTGTCGTTTTAATGTTGATATATCTGTTTTGTAAGGAGTCTGGTGTAGGTGGTTTTTACAAAGAGGGTGCACGTGATTTAATTACAAAAAAATAACAAATGTTTATTTTCACCAATAACAAAAAATAATAATGGTTATAAGGTACAATGAGTGTTGTCCCGCAATTAATTAAGAATTGATGCCGAGAAGTCCCGCCCGTTGGTCCCGAAAATGCCGCACGACCCGAAATGCGAAGTGATAGCGATCACACGTTGAATAATTTCCCGTTATTTCCCGGTTTTTCCCGTGAAGCCAGGGAGCTCGAAAAGCCCTCACCCGATTCCGATACCGATCCCGAGAATATCCCGTGAATTGAAGGAGAGAAAAACCGACCCGAAATTTGAATGTAACCCGAGAATTTCGGCAAAGGCCGAGAAGAGCCCGAAAACACGTGTTGCTCACTTCGCTGATGGATCGAGAAGGAAGAGTCGTTACGGCAAATCGATGAAGAAGCGGCTCGCGCCGGCGCGTAGCGCTCGCAACCGCAGTGCCCGGAAAGTGGCGCCGCCATCGTCAGCGGCCGCGCACGAAACCAAACCCGAGGCCGCGCAACGGCTGATTTTATTTTGCTAATTCCTGAACATTCCGCCCCCCATCGACAGCAGTGCTGGCGATTGAAGAGTCCGGGTGATGAATCGGAAGAAGCGCCAACTTTGCAATTGGTCGTTTGAAGGTGGAGGTCGCCGTTTTGATGGTGACTACCCGTGTGAGCCCGTCCTGTCCCGGATGAAGTTGAATCACTCTTGCGAGTGCCCATTTTGCAGGAGGCGAATTCTCGTTGGTCAGCAAGACCATTGACCCGACCCGAATGTGGTGTGAAGGATGATGCCACTTTGAAATCGCTTGCTGCTGTTGAAGATATCCTGAAGCCCAATGATCCCAAAAATGTTGAAGCCGTTCCTGGATGAATTGCCAGCGTGATAAGCGGGCAGTGTTAGTTTCCCGAAGTGATGGTTCTGGAACCGTGGTGAGTGCCTCCCCGATGAGAAAATGCCCGGGTGTGAGAACGGATAGATCATCCGGATCATCCGACAGAGGTTCCAACGGACGAGAGTTGAGGACAGCCTCAATTTGTATAAGAAGAGTCGTAAATTCTTCGTATGTGAGGCTTGTCTCGCCGATCGTCCGCCGGAGGTGATGCTTCACTGACTTGACCGCTGCTTCCCATTTCCCGCCCATGTGTGGAGCGCCCGGTGGATTGAAAGTCCATGAAGTCCCGTCATTAGCCAGCAACGTGGCAATTTGATTTTACTCTTGAGTCCCGGCTTTGAATAATTTCTTCAGTTCTGCGTCCGCGCCTTGAAAATTGGTGCCGCAGTCGCTGTAGAGCGTGTGGCAGATGCCCCGTCTCCCGGTGAAACGTCGGAATGCAGCAATGAAGGTTTCCGTTGTATAGTCAGTGACCGCCTCAATGTGAAGTGCCGAAGTTGAAAAGCAGACGAAAATGCAGAGCCACCCCTTGTGACTTCGATTCCCGCGACCCCGCCAACTTTTGAGTGAAATTGGCCCGGCATAATCGACTCCCGTGAATAAGAAGGCCCGTGAAGGTGTAACCCGATTTAGAGGCAACTGTCCCATCAGTTGTTGTGCCTTGATTCCCCGTAAGCGTGCGCACCGTACGCAACGCAGGATGAAAGACCGTACCGGAGCCCGTCCTCCGATGATCCAGTATTGTCGTCGCAGATGTGCTAATGTGATTTGTGTACCCCCGTGGAGTGTCCGTTGATGAGCATCTGCGATGAGTAGTTCCGTTAATGGAGAAACCCGCGGGAGGATAGCTGAATGTTTACTCTCAGGTTGTAAGGCTGAGTGTTTCAGTCGTCCTCCTACCCGTAGAATCCCGTTGAAATCTATGAACCCCGTTAATCGCGTGAAAGGATGCGATTTTGGAAGTAGTTGACCCGATAAAAGTATTTTGATCTCCGATGAAAAGTAGGCTCCCTGTATGGCTCTTACCCAATAAAGCCTTGAATGTTCCAGGTCTCCCGCTGTGATGAATTCCCCGTTCCGCCCGTCCCGCTTTCCCTTCAGGTTTGTAAGCGCCTTGAAGAGTAGTGAAGTAATTCTCACCAACCGAGTGAATGACGAATACCGATGAATGAGATTGAAGACCGACGAAGAGTTTGTTGAGACCGAGAATGTGAGACCTGGTCGCTCTTCGAGCGCCGCTGAATCCGCCGTCCCGATGAAATGAATTGGCCAATGGAATGAATTTTTTGCTAACCAGTGTGGCCCGTCCCACCATTGTTGAAATCGCTCGAGCTGAATGATGGTTAGCCCCCGTGATGCACAATCTGCTGGATTGTCCCGTCCCGGTGTGAATCTCCATTGAGCCTGTGGTAAGAGCTCGTGAATCAATGAAACCCGATTCCGAACAAACTCCTTCCAACGTGAAGGATGATTTGTTACCCAAGTAAGTGCAACCGATGAATCTGTCCATAGAGTGACCGATGAATTCCCGAGTTCCAGTGTAGTTTGAACGTACCGAGTGAGCTTAGCCAGCAGTACCGCTGCTGCAAGCTCGAGCCGTGGAATTGTAAGCCGCTTGATTGGCGCAACCTTCGTTTTTGAACATACCATGGAGACTTTTACCGTGTCTCCAGGTCCCGTAACCCGAACGTAGACGACAGCTCCCATTGCCAGTTGTGAGGCATCCGAAAACCCGTGAATTTCCACCGTGGTATTGGCCGTGATGTGGAGCCATCGCGGAACCGTGATGGTGTGGAGTTGAGCTAGTTCCCGACGAAATTCCGCCCATTGTCGAGAGACGTCTGTGGAAACAGGGTCATCCCAAGACAGCTTCTCCAACCATAGTCGTTGAAGTAGAATTTTGGCCCGTATGACTACCGGTGAAAGAAAACCCAATGGATCGTATAGTTGAGCAATTTCCGAGAGAAGTACCCGCTTGGTTATCCCGTTCCCGACTGAAGAAGGAGTTGTCGTGAATTTGAATCCGTCTGTATCTGGAAACCAAGAAAGTCCGAGAATCTTGGTCTCGCAGTCTTCGAAAGAACGCGAAGTCTCCGAACTGGAGGTCACCCCGAGGTTGAGGAGCAGAGCTTGAACGTTGCTCTGCCACTTCGCGAGAGGAAACCCGCCCGCCGTGCAAATGCCGATTAATTGTTGCGCCTGAATCGTAAGTTCCTGAAGATCATCAGCACCCCCGTAGATATCGTCCACATATCTCCCCATTGTAAGAGGGGGGACCGCTTTCGGATATCTCTCGCCTTCATCCTTCACCAGCTGAAGGAGGACCCGTACAGCGAGGAATGGTGCTGGCCGAGTACCGTAGGTGACAGTGGTCAGCTGATACGGCACTGTATTCCCGTGATTGTCCACCCAAAGTATCCGTTGGTGATCCCAATCCGCCCGATGAACCCGAATTTGCCGAAACATCTTGGCAATATCCGTAGCAAAAATGAACCGATGCCGCCGTACCCAAAGAAGAACGTCCGAAATATCTCGTTGCAGCTTTGCACCCGTGTGCAAGAGATCGTTGAGAGAAATACCCGAATCCGTTTTACTTGACCCGTTGAAGACGACTCGTAATTTAGTCGTGGTACTGTTTTCTTTCAACACCCCGTGGTGAGGAAGATAATAGGCCCGATCCCGATGAATTGAAGTAGATGAAGTTTGAACCTTGTGTTGAAGAGTCTTGTATTCGTCCAGAAAACCCGTGTACAATTTTTGATATGCCGTATCCCGAGTGAATTTTCGTTGTAGACGCCGAAGGCAGGCTACTGCAGTATGATAGGACCCACCCAATTGAACCAATCCCGATTTGAATGGAAGCCGAACGACATATCGACCCGTGGAATCACGCGAATGCGTGGAAATGAAGTGAGACTCGCAATCCTGTTCATCAGCCGTCAGTGGTGTTGTTGAATCGGAAGGGGTCTCCTCTTGTACCCAGAATTTCTTGAGGAGTTCCTGCAACTCCTGAAATCCGTGATCAACGACGGCGTGATGAACTAGCCCTGGTGAGGAAAGATTGACAGAAGTCGGCCCGACGACGACCCACCCGAACAAGGTATCCTGTGCAACAGGAGCTTCCGCCGCCCCCCGTCTTATGCCCGGCCGAATGATTTGCCCGTAAACATCCGCTCCCAATATGAAGTCGACCGCTCTTGGAGAAGTGAAATCAGGGTCTGCTAGATTGAGCCCTTGAAGATGATGTCCCGCGTGTATGGCCTGAAGAAGTCCCGCCGATCCCGATCACACTCCTTGCAGCGAGTGGTGACCTGACAAGTCCCCCCATTGTGATGTCCCAAACAGTTGAAGCAGAGCCGAAGTTTCCCGACTTGCTCCCGACGTGCTTCGTTTGGTAGTTGCCGAAATCGGGGGCAAGTCCCGATGTAGTGATTTTCCTGGCAGTATGCACAGGTCCTTGAAGTAGTTGCGGTAGTGACTGAGTGAACCCGTGTGCCCGTGATCCGCGAAGTTGATGCCCGTTGATCCGATCCCGATCCCGATTGCGGGGCTGAGCTATCTCTGCCCACCTCAGCGCCCTCTAGTGCCCGTGCCCGATTTGCGAGGAAGGCCCGAAGTTCCGAGAATGTTGGAGGTTCCCGAGACTGCCCTGCCTTGATCTCCCAAGCTTCCCGTGTTGGAGTATCCAAACGCCTGGAGATGACGAAGACGAGCACCCAATCCCAGCTATCGATGCGTGCACCCAATGCCCGTAAAGAATTGCACGCCTCCGTAATTGTGTGAAGTAGCGAATGTAGATCCCGAGCCGAGCGTGGAGCGATGGTAGCCGTGTTGAATAGGCTCTCCAAATGAGAGGATACAAGGATCCGTTTATTCTCGTATCTCTCAAGGAGAGTCTCCCAAGCCGTTGAAAATGAGTCCGCCTCGATGGCCAAACTGGCAATTAATTTGGCCGCCTCCCCGGAAGTCGATGTACGAAGATAATGCATCCTCTCCACGTCGGTGATTGCTGAGTTTTCCCGAACCAATGCAGTGAATAGATCCCGAAAAGAACACCACTCTGAGTAAGCTCCCGTGAAAGTAGGCAGTGCGATTTTTGGCAGCTGCAGTCGGCTCCCGCCAGCAGACTGCCCCGATGAACCCGTTTCCGTTGAATCCCGTGGTGGTTGAATCTCGTCCCGGAGCCGCGCGATCCTGCTGTTGAGGTCGCAGTGGAGACTGAATGCCCGAGAATACGTGTTCTCCACCACGTATGGGCTGTTCACAAAGTCTGAAGTGCAGGCTTCAGTGATGACGTCATGGACCTCAGCGAACTTAGCCCAAAGATCGTTGGCCTGAAGTCGAATGGCGTCGAGCTCCGAACTCGAGAATCCTGATGAATCAGTATCCGTAACCCGCTTGTATAGTGCCTGAAGAATATTGACCCGCGAATTTTGAGTGACGATCTTGAGTGCCAGTGAACCCGTCCCGGGAGCGGCTGGCGCAGCAGGTGATGGATCCCGTGATCCCGACCTGGAACGTGATTTCCCGGTGCCCGACGATACACCCAAGGTAGGAGCGGAAGAAGGCACAGATAATGCCTTGTTGTCGCCTTCCTTCTCCATTGGTGTAGGCTTGGTGTCGTCGTCAGCCATGACTCAGAAAAGCAAAGTCCGTTAGAATGAAATTCGAAATGTCCCGAAAAATTCCCGAAAAGTCCGCAAATGCCCGAACAATATTCAACGGCACTGAATATTCACTCAATGAATAATGGAAACCCGAAACCCGTGAGTGGAGGAGTGAAATTAGAAAAGTGACCAAAAATGTCCGAATGTTCCCGAAACCGCACTGAATATATGATGAAGAAATCGAAATATGACCGAAGATGTCCGAAAGTTTCCAGAAAAATGTCCGCTTGTCACTGAATACCGCACCGAGTGTATGTAAGGAAGAACCGAAATGTAACCGAATGTAACCGAATAGTCGCCGCGAAAATTCCCGAAGTCCCGATGAATGTCCGACAACCAATGCGCACTCGCGGATCTTGAGCGGTCCCTTCCCGCGCCATCAAGAATCACCCGAGAAGGACTCACCAATCTTCTGCCGTGGTGTTATGCGCAGGAGAAAGACGCCGTGGCAGTGGTCGAATCTAAGATGGCCGCCCGAGACGCGAGCGCCGCTCTTGATCGATGGCGTGAGCGCTCGATCACCCGTGACGTGTTGAGCCGGCCGGCTTCACTAATGGCCGCCGCACGAATACCCGATAACCCGAAGTCCCAGTCCCGCACACTCACTGCTGTAAGCACTCACTGCACGACACTTTGCCACCAGATCCGGCTCGAAGGACCAAAAATGTTTTGTAAGGAGTCTGGTGTAGGTGGTTTTTACAAAGAGGGTGCACGTGATTTAATTACAAAAAAATAACAAATGTTTATTTTCACCAATAACAAAAAATAATAATGGTTATAAGGTACAATGAGTGTTGTCCCGCAATTAATTAAGAATTGATGCCGAGAAGTCCCGCCCGTTGGTCCCGAAAATGCCGCACGACCCGAAATGCGAAGTGATAGCGATCACACGTTGAATAATTTCCCGTTATTTCCCGGTTTTTCCCGTGAAGCCAGGGAGCTCGAAAAGCCCTCACCCGATTCCGATACCGATCCCGAGAATATCCCGTGAATTGAAGGAGAGAAAAACCGACCCGAAATTTGAATGTAACCCGAGAATTTCGGCAAAGGCCGAGAAGAGCCCGAAAACACGTGTTGCTCACTTCGCTGATGGATCGAGAAGGAAGAGTCGTTACGGCAAATCGATGAAGAAGCGGCTCGCGCCGGCGCGTAGCGCTCGCAACCGCAGTGCCCGGAAAGTGGCGCCGCCATCGTCAGCGGCCGCGCACGAAACCAAACCCGAGGCCGCGCAACGGCTGATTTTATTTTGCTAATTCCTGAACAATATCTGACTTCGTAATTTCGCCATTCCACACAACTTTAAATGTCCCTTTCACATATACGAAATGACGTAACGTGTGACGTCACGATAATAACAAGTTTTTCGCATAGGAGAATATCTCCGCCCACACGTCGAAATCGAAAAATGTGAGGTGGCCAATATTTTTTATTATTTTTTCTCTTTCCAATGAGTGTGGGCGTGTATGTATATGAATACTCCACGCATAAACGACGATGTCAAATCTCAGCATTAAAACGTCAGATTTTTTAGCGACAGCATTCATTGGAAAGAGAAAAATTAATAAAAAATATTGGCCACCTCACATTTTTCGATTTCGACGTGTGGGCGGAGATATATTCATATACACCCAAATATCAGAGCAAGTTCATTTTTTAGATCATGCTCATTATCCTGTGAACATCATTCTCAATCTTTCTTTGTCTCGTCTAGTAATAAATTATTTGTTTTTGTTCGTTATCGAAGACAATTATTAAATGTAATTTTTCTGTTGAATGTTGTGTTATAAACAATTGGCGAGGCTGCTTGTCAAAACATAAAATAACAAAGGATATATATATTTTTTTATGAGGATGCGTTTTATTTGACGTTGTCGTTTGTTACAAATATTAGACAAAAATTCACGTACAATTCTTATTGCAGACTGCGTTTCTTGTATGCATGTAGTAACAAAATCTACTTACCTCTATTTACTGTTTGTTTTTCACTAACTTTACAGTTTGCTTTGCATTTTTCTTACGTTCTGATTGTCAAAAAGACGAGAAATCCCCCGAAAAATGTTTTTTGAAAACAAACATTGGACGCCAAGTGAAAAGAGGAATTTAGCGGTCCCTAAACCAGAAAGATATCGCTTTCAAACAACAAATTCCTTCCAAAAATATTACAAATTCAATATATTAGCCAAATAATAAAACTTTCTACAAAAAACTTGGCGTGCCTGCGACTAGCTCCTGTACATAGTCCATGGAAGTAAGTGCGGGAGAAAGCAATTCCGAACTATGTATCCCGTATACGTTTTAAATATTTCTTCTTATGTAGGCCGGATGTCGCATGAAATAGTTAGTTCCAGACGGCGTGACGAAAATGTTGTGCGCATGCACTGTGATCGCGATTGTCATCAAGTAATACTGTCGAATATCTGTCCATTCTTGTAATATTTTTGGAAGGAATTTGTTGTTTGAAAGCGATATCTTTTTGGTTTAGGGATCGCTACTTCCCTTTATTCACCTGGCGTCCGATTTCTGTTTTTAAAAAACATTGTTTGGGGGGATCTTAATTTTTTTGTAAACAACGAAGAGTCTCGGAAGCCCCTCGCTCGAACATCACTGTCTTGTTACACAGAATCTTACCTGCGACCTAGATTTTTTGTTTTTTATAATAGAGAACGACCTGGTTTTTGAACATCCAGTTATTCCCTAGAATGACATTCGATGTTAAATACGGGATTATTAAGAACGGAAAACTTAATACTCGACCATCTAATTCGATTTCCAGCCAGACTTGTTGTTGATTTTTTGTCTATTGCCTTTGTAACGTATATGTTAGAGACGAATAAAATATTCATCCGTTGTTTCGCCGATATTTCTTTGTTAAATTTCTCCAAGATAGCAGTAACTTGACTACCTGAATCCAATAAAATCGTTCGTGGCTGCCCGAAGATAGTCACCCGTAAGTAAGGACAGCGGGCTATTGAGGGACCCATATCTTGTTCGTTCCCGGAATTTTCTTCCCCATCAATACGGTCCGATAATTCTTTAATAAAATCAAACCCTTAACGACGCGTTGTCGGACCACTACTCAACGCGTCGCTTATTAGTTCAAATTGCACTGTTTTCGTAGCGATTGGGTATTCTCTTCAGTATTTTGATAATTTGAATTTATGCGCGGCTCTCCCGGCGGTGGATAGCGCCTGTCAAGTAATGGGACCATAAAACTGTGAAACTGATTGCTCCGATGATATCTATCGTTATTCGCGTCTCGATAATTATTACGCGGATACTCATAGTTTCCTCGAAATCTTGAATATCGTTTGCTTTCGCGTCTATAATCGTTGTTGTACCCGGATGCCTCTACCTGCCTGACCTTCACCGGTTGTCTCCGTGTCTCACTGTTATTATTACACGGCTTATTCTCCCTGAATTTTGCGCGTTCTCGTCGGATCCCGTCCAGACTCCTGAGAGTTTGACCGATCACCGTATCATTGTTAAAATCAATCGTAACTAGTGCCTCCCGGACCCAAACTGGATATTGCTGAATTATATTATATTTGACTTCATACGATGTTAGTCTCAGACTATCTCGCGTCTCGAACTTGTTGGTAATAAAGTGTTCTTACGGATTCTTCATTGACATCACACCGCCGAGCAAGCTATCAGTTTTTAAACAAAACTTTGATCGGTATCGAATAGAATTCGTCTAAAAAAGATTTTTTGAACTCTTCATAATCCCGGAAAACTGGCTTTAGTTCGAACCACAACGTGGCTTTTCCGGCTCGCGAATATTTTATCATTATCATTTTGTGCTCCTCTTTTATATTTTTAATCTTGTAAAATTTTCGCATTTCCTCCAAAAATTCCGCTGAATTTCTTATTATTTTGTTATTAAACTTCGGCATTTTAATTTCCTCATGACAATTTTGTACATTACTCACAATCGTTGCCAATTCTTCGAGGTTCCGATTTCGTTGACCTTGGTTTATTATTTCTTGTGGATCATTGTCCCCCGCTGGCTGCTCCTGTTGTTCTCTCCGCTCAAGGGCGACTCACTGAGCCTCGAGACTCTCGCGTAGCTGTTCGAACTCACGACGCTTTCACTTCAAATTCTCCTTTTCCATTTGTATTTCTCGCGTCTATCCGCCTCGGCATCGTTATCTCGTAAAAGCGGCATACTCGTTTTCTTTACACGTGACCTGCTTGAAAATTTATAATTCAAGAGTCTTTGCGTCGAAATTTGGTCCGATTGAGTCATATACTCGTTCACACAATTATCATCTATACAACATAGAACATTCCGGAAATAACTTTTATTTTTATTTTTCTGTTAGGTTCTCAACATCCATTATTAAATATTTTATTTAGCAACCATATCGAGCCTCATTGTTGGGCGCCAATGTAAACAAACAGCTTACCCTTTTGCCTTGCGGATTCTTAAAATCGATTCTAGGTTTCAGGAAATAAATTCCAACACATACACGCACTCTATTACTTTCATTGATGTTAATTTAATGTTTTCTATTTCTCGCATCAAGATTACATTAATCGCTTCTCTCATTCATTTCCATACCCAACATAAATTCCCGTCATTTTCACATTTCAATATAAGAGCAATAATCATTCAATTTAAACATTATTCAATACAATTTCGAAAATTTTCATCCTTCAACATAAGAAAAAGTGCTACTTAACTCAAGCAAATTGGCTTCGTGGATGGCTCTTTCTGGGTGCTTTGAGGCTCGCAGATTGATCAAGATGCCAGATGAAAAAGGTGTTTCCTCCAATCGGCTGGCCAAACCCATTCAAAAAGTTTTCGCGATTGTTCCAATGGATTTTTCTTTCCAAAAGATAATTCGGCCACCTCGACGTCCCCAAAGCGAGAAAGGACGAGGTGCCAAGCACACCGAGTCAGGTGGACCGTGCGGTTTTCTCCAACTCCTCCCACCGAAGAGGGGATGAGTGATCGATAATAATCGATCACTCGTAACGGGGTCTTGCTATTACTGCCGCGAACATTTGAACGGTTACAACCTTCCATGATACTCATCCCGACGAAACAATGTCAATATCCCGGACGCCCTTTCTGCTTTCAGTGAATTCAAAAAATTGGTATTTATATCAATTAACATATATCGGATGAAAAAAAAAAACATATTGTTAATATTGAAGTCTTAAATTTGTCAAACAAGAAAAAACAATCGAGTCAAACGCAAAATAAACGGTTAATTACTTTTGAGTTCAATTTGAATGTCGAATAACTCTTCAAGGATTGAATTTTCCCACAAAAAATTTCCCACAAAAATAATCATTTGATCTTTAAAAATATTAATTTGTCTGGTAGCTACAAAAATAAAAAATTCATGCAAACATTTCAAAAAATAAATCAATGTTTGAGGCACGATTACAAGGCAACGTCTCGTTCTACGTAAATTGACTAAGAGAGCTTTTTTTTAGGAAATTTAATTTACTTCAAAAGAACGAATACATCGAAATTTTGAGATTAGTAATTTACGAGTTTTGGGTAATAAATATGGTAGATGTAAAAAAATCGATAGTTGTAATGATTCACCCCTTAATATTAATATTAAGGGCTCAAACTTTCAGAATAATTTTTTTTGTCATCATGAACAATATTTTCAGAGTACCATTAAAAAAAATTGTTAGTTTTTTTAGCCCAGTCGAATGCTGCTAATGCAAGTTGCAAAAGCCCTGACCGTTTTTAGTTAATGAATTGCTGCTGACTTACCGGCACTTGCAGTATTCCGTGATAAAACTGATGAACACATATGTGTTCGACGAGAAACTTAAAAATCTGTTACGCGCAACGACTTGGCGATCATTACCGGCGTCGAGATAACTTGCCTGTGCCGGTACACAGTATAGCCACTTTCAGGCAGATTGCGCCGGCGCAGTTAGGTCGTCCTGCACAGCGCAGGTTTTGGCGTGAGCAGAAGACGCACATGCTATAATTACGAGGGATAACCGAATCTTTGAATAGTAGGTTTTATTACAACCCAGAATAACTCAATAGATATTTATTTATTTTTATAAAACGTCGGTAATTACCGTCAAATTATTGGGTTTACTTCTTTAATACACTTTTGCCTAATCAATTTGTCTCAAGATGCATTTTCGTCGCTCGGACTGTCGCCACACTAGCGTAGTGTCGCTTCTCGCCAGCTGATTAGTTGCTGTCGATGGCATTAGGGTTTGGTATCAAAGTTCGTCGTGCGTCTTGAGTGTTAGAGGTTAACCAACTGTTATTGTTATTGAAGATCAATTGCGGATTCTTATATTTTATTTGATGGCTTATTTCCTCAATGGAAATGAACAATACATCAAATAGTGTACGTGATACGAGTCGGATACGCGTTAAGCGTCATCGTAAGGTAAAACGTGCAGTTCAGATGGCGTTGCAGCAGCGTGTTCAAGAGCAATTTGCAGCATCAAGTGAGTGATTTATATACGGAAAGAAATTGTGTATTCTCCATCGAAACTTTATAAAAATAATGAAGTTTACAGTTTTCCAGAAAAAAAGTTTTGGTGAGTATTAAAAATTGAGAAAAAACATTAGGCCTCCGATTTCATGAACAATACTTTTACTATGTAACCAAAATTGAAATAATATATTATGCAGACTATGATTTGACCTTACAATATTCTTTCATGAAATATGTTGTGGGAGTTGATTAATGACAATACAAAATACATAAATAATACTTTACTTATAGGCACTTTGAAGCCCGACGAGATGATAACACCATGTCACACGGCAGTTTCAGAAGAAGAAGAGGAACTACGACAATGGGCTTTAGAATGCAATATTCCGCAGGCTCATTTAGATAAGTTGATGGAGAATTTAAGAGATCGTTTGCTGCCTGAATTACTGAAATCCTCTAATACGTTTTTACTTACTAACTCAGTCCCGTTACAAATAATTCAAATCCAGGACCTCGATAATACACTAATGAGTGAATACGTATATATTGGGATCGAGAACGGTCTTCGGGTATATGTAAATCCGATTGTTGCATCCAGATAGAATTATTGACTTACAATTCAATGTCGATGGATTGCCATTATTTCATTCGAGCAAAGTGCAATTTTAGGCAATTCTCTGCAAGGTACATACTAATGCAGATGTATCCGAACTTTTCCTCGTGGAATTATACTGTGGTGATGCTAAGATCTACTGCGGATATGTGTTTTTGCGTAATTTTGTCAACGAAATCAACACGCTTATGAATGAAGGGATTGAGATATCTGGAATTCAATTCACTATTTGTAGCCATTGTTTCATATGTGATACACTAGCACGCTCATTTATGAAATGTACGAAAGGTCACAATGGCTTTAACGCTTGTGAAAAATTCACGGTTCAAGGAAAATGAGTACAGCGTAGAACGGTTTATCCAGATATTGACTGTGTAGAGAGGGCCAACGAATCATTCCGCAATAGAGATGACATTGAGAATCACAACGGGGAATCATCTCTACTCTCGATCAAACCACCAATAGGTATGATCGCCTGTTTTGTACTCGATTTTACGCATTTGGTATGCATCAGTGTTATGAAGCGATTGCTGATTTAAAAATGGTTAAACGGGGATTTGCGTATTAGAATGAGTCAGAGATCTAAAAAGGAATTATCGAGAAGGTTGGAAGCTCTATATGATCAGACTCCAGTTGAATTTCGATGGAAACCAAGTATCATTTCGCTTGCTGCAATGTGGAAAACAAAAGAATTTCGTTTCTTTGAGTTGTACTGCGGTCCGATAGTTTCGAAATTTTTGCTACCGACAGAAATGATGTATAATCACTTTATTTTGCTGCACGTAGCATGTCGAATTCTGTGCTGCGAAGAATTGTCTCTGAAACATAATGCCTTGGCAAAAAGTATACCTGCGCAGGTTCGTTAAAATTTTACCTCGCTTGTATGGACAACATGCAACTGTTATCAATATGCACAACTTGATACACATAGCCGATGACGTCCAAAATATGAGTTGTACTTTAAGTGCATTAACGGCTTTCCCGTTCGGAAATTTCCTCGGTAAATTGAAGAAATTAGTGCGCACGTCAAATCGACCGTTAGCTCAGGTGTGTCGGCGACTAAACGAACAGAGTCTCTTGCCGAAATTTATGGCAATGCCGAAAGCATCATATACTATTCTCAAGCAAAGCAAAAATGCAATTGTTGTTGCATAGACGTGCGCAGAATAAAGTATTGTAACTTTTACGGGTCTTTTCCTTGAGAACTATTTAATAATTCATATTAATGCTTATTGTCAAGCATTGACCCGGGATGGTGAACAAAAAAATGTAACTCCTGAAGATGGGAGAGTTTGGAACAATAGGATTCGTGTTCTGGGCCCAATAGTTTCTAGGTATTTTAGGTGAGGGGAAATAACCTTAGTAATCCTTATGCCATTAAGCTAGGACATACTCATCATTGGTCTATAATTGGTTGAATTGCTGTAGGAAATATTGGGAATCGTTCTCCTGGAACAACGTAACCAATTTTATTTCCAAAAGATATTGCTTTTCTTTTTATATGATCGAAACGCTAAAATTATTGTTATGATTCACGAGAAGCCTGATCTCTAACAACAATAATAATAAATGCGAAATGATTGATAAAGATTTGGAGTTAAGGTCGTGTACAGAGCTGGTGACTACATAGAGCATGCATAGCTCATCTAAAGTGAAGTTATAGAACGTACTAATCAACTCCTATGGATTGCTGAGTTGATGGAATGGCAAGTTATAGTTCCACAGAGAAGTACACCTATGTGGTGCGACATCTTCATCATCAGATAATAGTTTAGTCTGAGATTATTGGGTCAGGTGTCTTCGTGCTGGAGTTTGTTGTTGACTATTAATAAAAGAATAGGGAAGCACAGTTTGCGGCAAATGTAAGAATTAGAATAATGAAGAAAAGAGTTTAACTGCCTTTGGATGCAATTATAAATAAAAGGAAATAGTGGATCAAGTGAGTTGGGCTATCTCCAGGAGTTCTACTAAGACACTTGATTCTATATTTGAAATCTTATTATAAATTGCCAAAAGTCTGAACTCAATCTACAAATAGAAAAATTCTAAAGATTTGTTCTCTAACCGCGTGAGTTCGGCTATCACTGTAAGAGGACTTCCGTTTCCGGCGTGAGTGAGAGAGGACGCATGAAGAAAGGTGTGAAAAAGGAGTGAAGGAAAATAGAAAAAGAGAGAGTGTGAGGAGAGGTGAGTGGATGGATAGTGAAGAGGGGGACAGAGGGGATCAGACAAATAGAGAGAATAGAGTGCGGAGGTGCGAACTGAAGCGGAGAGACCGTACGAAAGGGGAAAGTGAGGTTAGGAAGCGGCAGTGACAGAGGGGTAGTGGGGAAAGGAGAAAGAACGAGACGGGTAGTGACGTGAGCAGGTAGGCAGGGACATCGGACGCGAGACAAACGAACAAGAGCGAGTGAAGTAGGTGACAAGATGGAGAACAGAAAGGTGGCCCGGTGCAGAGAAAGAGGCGAGCGGGTAAGCGGCGACGGGACTGTCAACGGGCGGGGAAACAAAAGAAGTGACGGGTTAGAGCGGACTAGGAGAGGTACAAAGGAAATGACATATAAGAGAGGCGCAGGAAAAACGGAATAGGAATAAAAGGTAGAACGGTAGAAAGGAGCAAGTCCAGAAATAATTAGAATAATATGACAAACACACAGTAAATGAATAAATAAATAGATAAACTATTATTATTATTATTATTAAAAAAAGAAAAACGGAAAACGAAGTATGGGAAATAGTGAACAGGAGGAGGAAAAGCAGGAAAAGGATAAACGAGAAGATAGGAGCAGAGGAGTGGAAGGAGCACTTTATGAGGCTGCTGGGAGGAATGGACGAAAAGGTGAGGACGGGAGGAGGAGTTGCAAGGAGAGAGGGGGAGGAAACGGTGATAAACAAGGAAGAGATTAGGAAAGCGGTGAAAAAGATGAAAGAGGAGGAAGTGATGGGAAGCGATAAGATCCCGAACGAAGCGTGAAAATGTGGCGGGGAAAAGATGAAGGAAATAGCGAAGGAGATATGCGGAATTCCTTCATGTTCACCGTCAGGATGTTGAAGAGCAACGGGCTCATCGGACACCCTTGCCTCACCCCTTTTGCCGTCCAAAACTCCTCTCCCGTATCTCCCCCCGCCTTCACTTTACTTTTTGTTTCCTTGTAGACCTCCTCTACTCTCTCTTAGACCCTTTTTTATTTCCCGCTCTTACATCGCCTCCCACAGCACCCTCCTGTTCATTGACAAGGAAGGGCACTTAAGTGTCCCTCTCCGATTTCAATGAAACTCAACTATGTTGTAGCCCTTGAAAAACTACGAGACAAATTTTTTTTCATCTGCGGAAAAACGGTTTTTGGGGGTGAAATCAACTCCGAAAGTTCGTCTCTTAGAGAGATGATAATACAGTTTCACCAAGAAGGGATCGACCGATTTCAATGAAACAAAAACTAAAATGTTTCTTATCACGAGTAATGAAAAGTTCATTTAAAATAAATAAATAAATTCTCTCTTGTGGTGGTGAACTACCCCTAAATTATCTTTTTTCACCCTATTTAAAATACTTACCGATGGAATTTCATGAAACTGGTATCATTTGAGGGGGCTAGTCAAACAAAAGTTTACGTGTTTTTGCATTTTTGCGGGAAACCATGTTTAAGAGGGTAAACTACCCCCTCCATATCAATGTATGAATTTCTATATAGAACCTCATCTCGCGCAATTTTCAAGTGAATATTGGTTTGAAATATTCTCATTAGCGAAAATGAATAACCAGTAAATGAAAATTGACGTATTACCGGTAATTAAGTGGGTAAACTGTCGACTCAATTCGATCGATTTTCGGATCTATTAACAATTCGCCAAGTAACTTCAATGAAACTTGCCTAACATGAAGGATGGCGACGAAAGATGAAATGATTTACCCTTTCCGATTGACGAAGAGCATTCTTAGGGGGTTAATCTGACTATAACGCGAGAATACTTTATTTCTTGTATAGATTCTCTATCCTCGCAATTCATTCGCATTTGTAAATCCAAAATGTATATTTGCAGTAAAGATTCAAAATTGATACTTTGAATATCCATTATTTACCTTAAGGGGGTAAGCGACCTGCTCGTGTTGATTATTGTTTTATGGATTTTAAATTCAAAATATTAATTTGAATGAAATTTGTAACGCTTAAGTGAATTTTCTGAATTTAAAGCAAGGTTGTTTTTCCTCGGCTGTTGGATATTACAGAAAATATATTACAGCGGCTATACTTATCATTGGCACACCAATATAAAGTTTTTTCGGTAACCGATACTTTTAAC
This sequence comes from Clistopyga incitator, assembly GCA_947507545.1. Lineage (NCBI taxonomy): Eukaryota > Metazoa > Arthropoda > Insecta > Hymenoptera > Ichneumonidae > Clistopyga > Clistopyga incitator. The sequence goes on along the minus strand of OX382182.1, from coordinate 9,481,026 downwards.
CGGTAAATTTATATTGGGTGTCAATGATAAGTATAGCCCCTGTAATATATTTTCTGTAATATCCAACAGCCGAAGAAAAACAACCTTGCCGTAAACTTAGAAAATTCACTTAAGCGTTATAAATTCCATTCAAATTAATATTTGAATTCAAAATCTATAAAAAAATAATTAACACAAGAAAGTCGTTTACCCCGTTAAGGTAAATAATGGATATTCAAAGTATCAATTTTGAATTTTTACTGAAAATATATTATAACGTGGTGTTTTTTGTGCACACCCCGTAACTGCTGCTGTCGAAAGTTGTAGGTTAAGATCTGGCACACCGTCCACTGTCGAGCTCTCTCCAGGGCAACGAATTAGAATTAAGTTAGTTTAAGAACCAATTTTGTGTCGTATTTGTGTGCTTGTGTGTTAGATGTAAGGAAAATTTTGTAAGGTCCGACCTCACTGGTTTCTCAACGTCTCAACCGTCGTTGGAATGAGCCTGAGGGGTCTGTTTCTTCGTTCGCTGGCGACCTGCTGTCCTGTGTTCCCAGGGACAGCATTAGCCCCTCAGGAAGTGAGGAACCTGCGGGGTGGTATTAGTCCTCACCTTCACGAGGAGTGGACGCCGAGTGGAGGTTGGATTGTTCGGCGAGATCGTCCACCTCGTCAACAAATCCACAAATTTGAGGCTGAGGGCAGCGGATGGCTGGAAGCTTACCACCGTCGCCCCCGCTCTGCCCGCTTAGAGCTACGGACCTCCACCATTTAACCGCCAACTTGAGGAAAGATGAGGTACCCGATGCTTGGTAGAAAATATCCTAAATGCCCCGGAGCAGCCCCTGGATTCTCTCTAGGTCCAAGGACGCTATGATGCCCCCGTACCAGATCCATCCCACGAGCCGTGAGGCGGCACCTCCACCATCTGAGATGCCCACGAGATCTGCAGAAGAGCAGCGTTGGCCGGTACACGGTTTTCACCGCACCGGAGACTGAGGCGGGGCCACTTGAGGTTGTCGGAAAATTCGGAAATTCCCGATGAGCGAGAACTCCACAACATTTTGTTTAGTTAGAGTCAGTGTAACGAAGAGCAGAAATGAGCGACGACTTGTGATGAGGAAGGGAGACGATCGGCACGCATCGTTAAATTTCGGCAATCGAAGGCCGAAGGTGGGGATTAGTTGTCCTAGTTGTCGCAAGACAAAGGACCATCGAGCTCTCTCTTCAGGATTACCTGTGATCGACAAGGGACGTGTCGTGGTGTTTTCCGAAATTTAGAAGATCGGGGTCAGCTACCAGACTTCCTGGAGAGGATTGAGAAGAGTGTCGAGGACCAGAACCAGTGAGGGCCGTGAGTACCCATATCCCGGGGTTTATTCTGTCGTTTGCGGAACTGTGATTAATAAATTACGATTTATAGGATTTAAAATTAAATTATTTGTGAATGAGATACTCGCGTAATTTAAGGCCCTGGAAGAGAGGCAGGAGTCGTGAAGGTGCTACTTGTCTCGTTTTGTCTTGTGTGCTGTCTACAATTTGTGTTAAATATTTAATGGTTGTATGGTGTGATGTAAACTGAGTGCGTTAGTGAGTTATTGAGTTTTTGAGTCAGATTTATTGATGAGAATTAAGTTAGAGATGTCCCGAGGTTGTCGTACTGTCATACCGGACTCAGTCTCCTTGGAGCATACCGGTGTTTTAGTATTGCCGTCCTAAGCCAGATTTCGGAAAACTAAAGTTCCGAAAAGAATTGAGTTTTCGTAAGAACTATCGTAAGTTGAGAGTTGAGCGGCGAGACAAGTATTAGTCGGATCGTTATTCGCGCTGTCGCATTAGGAGATTATTCCTACGAGAACTACGCGACTGTAATATTAAGTCCCAGCCGATTCTTTAGAGAAGAGAGCGATCGTGAGTCTTGCCGTAGAATTAGTTAGTGTTTTCCGTTTTATTTACTTAGTTATTTTCCGATAAAGAATCGAGCCGATCTGTGCGCTGTCGACCTTAGTGGCGACGATTACGAAAAATTATTCTCGCAAAATTCTCTAGTTGTGTTTTAGTTGATTTCATTAATAATAATTATCCTGCGATTAATTTACGTTGTTGAGAAGTGAGTGGAATCTCTCAAGAGTGTGAGAGCCCGAATTTAATTGTCGGTTTATCGCTGTCATTGTTGCCGGAATAGCGTTCCTTATTGCTTGCGACGTATTATTATTTTTTTGGTACTACGAGAATTCGAAACTTTCACCTGGCGACTCAGTAAATTACTCGCTGAACTAAAATTTGCCCACTTTTCTAATTATAAATTACACCCACCTAACTTCAATATTATAATTCTTTTTTTTTCTGTTTCAAAATTCATCTCTCATTATTCATCATGTCCAATAGTAAATAAAATTTCTAATTTGTTAATTGAGTGATTGTGTTCTGAACATTATTGTGTGCGTGTCGGCCCCGCCCCTCTACCGTAAGATCCTGATCTAGCGGCTAATGACCGTCGTTTTTCCTGCGCTGTCGAATTTAGCTAGTGGCCGAGTCAAATCGGTGAAATTTCGTTAGGGCCGTCTCGTGGCGGCTGGCGCCCGGGGAGGCAGTCGCGGAAAACAGGATGAAGGTGCCGGAGAATTATTTTCTCGGTTACAATACATTTCGGATTTACAAATGCGGATGAATTGAGAGGATAGAGAATTTATGCAAGAAATAAAGTATTCTTGCGTTATAGTCAGATTAACCCCTTAAGAATGCTTTTCGTCAATCGGAAAGGGTAAATCATTTCATCTTTCGTCGCTATTCTTCATGTTAGGCAAGTTTCATTGAAGTTACTTGGCGAATTGTTAATAAATCCGAAAAGCGATCGAATTGAGTAGACAGTTTACGCCCTTAATTACCGGTAATACATCAATTTTCATTTACTGGTTATTCATTTTCACTAAGGAGAATATTTCAAACCAATATTCATTTGAAAATTGCGCGGGATGAGGTTCTATATAGAAATTCATACATTGATATGAAGGGGGTAGTTTACCCTCTTAAACATGGTTTCCCGCAAAAATGAAAAAACACATAAACTTTCAGTTTACTAGCCCTCTCAAATGATACCAGTTTCATGAAATTCAATCGGTGAGTATTTTAAATAGAGTGAAAAAAATATAATGTAGGGGTAGTTCACCACCACAAGAGAGAATTTATTTATTTATTTTAAATGAACTTTTCATTACTCGTGATAAGGAACATTTTAGTTTTTGTTTCATTGAAATCGGTCGATCTCTTCTAGGTGAAACTGTATTATCATCTTTCTAAGAGATGAACTTCGGGAGTTGATTTCACCCCCAAAAACCGTTTTTCCGCAGATGAAAAAAAATTTGTCTCGTAGTTTTTCAAGGGCTACAACATAGTTGACTTTCATTGAAATCGGAGATGGACACTTAAGTGACGTCCCTTGTCAATGAACAGGAGGGTGCTGTGGGAGGCGATGTAAGAGCGGGAAATAAAAAAGGGTCTAAGAGCGAGTAGAGGAGGTCTACAAGGAAACAAAAAGTAAAGTGAAGGCGGGGGGAGATACGGGAGAGGAGTTTTGGACGGCAAAAGGGGTGAGGCAAGGGTGTCCGATGAGCCCGTTGCTCTTCAACATCCTGCCGGCGAACATGAAGGAAGAGCTGAAAAAGGGAAAGTGGGGAGCGGCGAGAGTGAGAGAGAGGAGGACATGCTCCCTAGCATACGCGGACGACGTGGCGCTGGTGGCAGAAAATGAGGAGGAGATGGAAAGCATGATCAGAAGGTTACCAGGATATTTTATCAAGAAGAAACTGGAGGTGAACGTAGAGAAAACGAAGATAGTGAGGTTTAGAAAGGGGGGAGGGAGAATGACGGAAGCGAAATGGAGATGGAGGGGAAAGAGGATAGAGGAGGTAAAATAGTTTAAGTATCTAGGGTATACTTTCCAGAAAAATGGAAAGCAGGATGAACACATAAAGAACATGGTGAAGAAGGCGGTAGGGGTGATGAAGCAGGCATGGGGAATAGTGAAGAGGATGTTCGGGAGGAACTGGGGGAGAAGGATGTGGCTGTTCGACACGCTGGTCTGTACGGTGATGGGATACGGAGCAGAGATATGGGGATGGGAATAAAGGGAGGGTGTCGAAAGGGTGCACGAAAGGTATATAAGGTGGACTTTGGGGGTGGACTGGAGGACACCGGGATACGCGGTAAGAGAGGAGACGAAGAGAGAAAAGATGAGGATAAGGGCAGGAAGACGAGAATGGTGGTTCGAGGAGAAGCTAAGAAGAGGAGAGGGAAGCGAGCTGGCCAGGCAGTGCTGGGGGGAAATAAGGGAGAGAGAGACGGGAGGAGAGCAAGGGATATCGGAATGGGAGAGAGGAAGAAAGACGTTCAAGGGAAGACCTGGAGACGGGGAGGGCGAGGACGAAGAGGAAGGGTTGAAGAAGTGGGTGAAGAAGGATAAAAAGAGACAGGAAAGGGAAAGAACAAGAAAGATAGAAATCCACGGTACAATAGCTGGTATAAAATGATAAGGACGGAAGGGGAACCAGCGTACCTTGGTTGAGGGATGGTTGAAAGAAATAGAAGAAGGAAGACAGGGAGGAAAGGAAGCGGAGAGAAGCGCAGAGTGAAAAAGAAATGGAATGAATGGAACGGAAACGGGAGTCGGAGAAAGAGGGAGAAATGAGAGCGAAGAGAGACGAGGAAGAGAGCGAGTAGGGCGGAGCGGGCGTGCGAGCGAGCGAGAGGGAGAAAGAGAGGAGGAAGAGAATGAAGGAAAAAGGAAGTAAAAGATGGAAAGGCGATGTAAAAGGAATGTAAATAAATGTAAATAATAAAGGCGTGATGAAAGAGAAAAATGGAGTAGCATAAAATTAGAAAGTAAGAAAATGTAAAAGTGTATAAAATAGCGAGTAAGATTAATGTAAAAACGGGATGGAGGTCCTTGTAACCCTAAGGGGAACAATAAATACACATACACTATTTGTAAGGTTAATTGCTAAATTGGATTATCTGCTGCCTAATACGATTGACCCTTTATTTGTTTATTGGGTCGACTCAGTAGTCACCGAAACTCGCGTATTCCCGAAAAAGACAGAGAGCCAGATATTCTGGTTTCAAAACTCAAAATTTTGACTGTGTACTATCGGTGAGTTAGGTACACTTGTCTCTGTGAGCGCGTTACGTGTTTATATTTTTTGCTCCTCGCTGCGGAGACAAACTTGATGCTTATAGCGCGAGCCGTTAGGTGTAATACGGATGGTATAGCTATAGTTATTTTCAAAAGATCGAAATCAAGATATTGCGCTCGTATTCCGGCTAAGATTTAAACTCGGGATATTTATTCTATTCGGTTTATTTCTTTAATTCGTGTGTTGATAAAGACGCGATATAGTAGCCAACTACAATATTGATTATTTTCGACGACAGATGAGCGAGCTAATGCAATATTAGAGCTATCTGCTGGTAATTCAATTAAATTGCTCTATGGAGGAATAATAACAGTTTTGATTTTGAGATTGCTCTTTTTGCCGCGGTGAGGGCCGATGTAGTATCGGGGCTCGCCTAAGCAGAGGAACAACGTAAGAAAAAACTCAACCATTCGAGATTTTCTATGTCCATAATAATTGACCTCAAAAAAACCCTTACGGGTAAAAAAATTGAAATAAATGGTATACTATGTATTTTGTACAAAAGTTATGAAATAACCAGAAAACATTGGCAGCATATATTGTCAAGTACATTCTGTCAAAATTTACATATACAGATATAAAACTTTCATAAGTCTTATTAAAAAGGTAGGAAATCCCATTTGATAAATAAAATAATAATACCCATATTAATAACTATGAAATTAAAACTAAACAAGAATTTACAATATATATCGACACAATATATGATTTCTTAAAATTTAATTATTTGGCCCAAACTTTAAAATCTCAAACAATTATCAAAAATAGCGAATCACATAACGAATTTTTTAAGCCTAATTCGAAAGTGGGCCGACGCTTAGTTTCGGTGTTAGAAGGTTTCAATAAAAAATTTTGGCTCATTTTGAAATGATTTTTTGAAAATTGAATTATTTGGCGCTAATTATAAATCTCAAATAAGTATAAAAAATAGTGAATCACGTAACGAATTTTTTAAGCCTAATTCAAAAGTCGGCCGACGCTTAGTTTCGGTGTTAGAAGGTTTCAAAAAAATTTTTGGCCCTTCAAATATTCGTGATGAAGCTCGTCACACTTATATTTGAGCTCTGGATAGTACACACGCTTCCTTGTATACGCGCTGTTGTCGCTCTCTCTGTTTACGATATTTCCATTCCAGAAGTTAACGACAAGGGTTAGACGCGTAAGTATGCCTATCACAGCTCTTCCACTACAAAAAGATTCCAGATTTTATTATAGATATATCCCGTTACTATTTTGATTTGATGAACTCTCTCAACTCTTTTAATATCCCGACAGAACTCTTCGATCTGGGAGCTTCACCGTTCTCTTAAACATTCATATATGTATGTCGTATAGAGAAATTAGTCATTAACGTCTTCATGTTGGCTGCAAAATATCTGAAGTTACGTGACTTCCGATCGTAATATCATTACCTAATACTACTTGCTCTATACGATACACGATTTTGCAAAAATAAGTGTGACGAGCTTCATCACGAATATTTAAAGAGCCAAACATTTTTTTGAAACCTTCTAACACCGAAACTAAGCGTCGGCCCACTTTCGAATTAGGCTTAAAACATTCGTTATGTGATTCACTATATTTGATAATTTTTTGAGATTTGTAAATTTGGGCTAAATAATTAAATTTTCAAGAAAGCATTTAAAAATAAGGCTCTATCAAAAAAATCTAAGAAAAATTGAGAGCGTTATTTCAGCCGAGAACTATAATATACAAAAAATTGGAACCAATCTGGAGGGGTCGGGGTCAAACATTGACCGAGTTCGCTCAGAGAACCTCATATATATTTTTAATGAAAAAAAAAAAAAAAATTGTGTTCGACGTTGAAAAAATGAAATTTTGAACAAAAGTAATGACAACTCGACATAAAATTACATAATCAATTAATGAATTCGATTGAAAAAAAAAAAAAAAAATTTGACCATCGTACTTGGCGCGTTTTCAAAGTGCAGTGAAATCTCTAACAACAGAATGTCAATATTAAAATATAAACGCGCCAAGTCCGAAGATCAAATTTTTTTTTTTTTCAATCGAATTCATTAGTTGATTATGTAATTTTATGTCGAGTTGTCATTACTTTTACTTTTGTTCGAAATTCAATTTTTTCAACGTCGAACACATTTTTTTTTTTTTCAAATATATATCGTGTCGATATATAGGTAAATTCTTATTTAGTTTTAATTTCATCGTTATTAATATGAGTATTATTATTATTTTTATCAAATGCGATTTCCTACTTTTTTAATAACACTTATAAAAGTTATATATTGTAACGGAACGTCTCGCGATTGTACCGCTACATAAGGAATAATTTCCTTTAACCTAATTAGGACGCGCGAACTCCCAAGAAAAACCCATAAAATAATTGAAAGAGTTATTATAAAGAGTATCATCTCGAAATATCCTCTCAATGTACAGAATATTTTCGGTACTTGAGACGATATTTCGACTCAGCATGTTTACACGGCGAGAAACCGCGAAGAGAGAGACCGACGAATAACACCCCCACTACAGAGAGCGACCACGTAGCCCCGCCTTTACGCATAGGAGCCGAGTTAGTGAGTGTGCGCCGCCGTATCTACAGCACACACCACTACGCGCGCACACGTTACCTTGGGCGACCATCACCGACGACGGTCGGGATAGTGGGAGTGACAACAAGAAAATAGAGGAGAGCACAGAGCGTCTTCTGACCAAAAACATCTAACCAGAACAACAAACCAAAGGAAATATTCAACTATTTAACAATTTTAGATAAATTGTTAAATAATTCCTTAACAAATCACAGAATGTAATCAATCATACTGGGAACGCCATGGAGGGCACCTACTTCCCATAAGTAAATAATTTGTTTGAATAACAAATTGTTATTTAAACAAATGACAATTTTGAACCTACAACGGCATAGGCCATAGCCTGGGAGTACAAAATTCAACCTGCTAGGAACCTCCATGGAACCTCGAGCAACCGAAAACGTGGCCGGCACGCGTGACGCAATCCACCTCACGCGATAGTCACGTGACCGCCACCAACGCCGATTCAACACTCGCGGAGGGCCCCGAAACCATACTGTTTCACCGTCCCGTCCATCGAACGGCGATCGGGTATACAAGCGACCACCGCGGACGGCTCGAGACTCTTCTTTTCGGCAACTCTCAAAGTTCGAGTCACGTACTGCTGCTTCTCAGCAACAGTCAAATTTTCGATTGTTTTGTAAAAATCAGTGTAACGTAGAGTCCAGAGAGCAGTTTATTCGAACGATTCGGTCCCCTGACATTGCGTTCTTGCTATCGAGTCCGAGAATAAACTTAAGATATTCGGCGTATTACTGTCTCCCTCGCACAGCGCGTAGACCGGCATAATACGTTCGCATCAGGGGTACTTTTTCGTGTTCGGGTCCCCACACACAGCGTTGTGGCTATCCTTCACGAAAAGTGAAAAATAAAAATAGAGATTATTGTACCCCGAGTACTGCGCATCGGCTTGCAATAATTCCCACAGATCTTTTCGGTGTAAAGAGTTCTCAGTAGGCGGATAATACGAACAGAAGTGTGGGTGCTTCTCACTCACACTTGAATCCCTGCGCGAATCGTGCTTAACACGAGCCTCGCAAAGTTCGGTTTGGTCGTATAAAATCTGCGAACTCGGATCTCACAGGTGATTCCGACCTTGAGCCATCCTTCACACCCAAACACTGAGTGTGAACGCCTCATCGTCGGCAGATAACACGCACACAAGTGTGGGTGCTTCTCACACATACTTGAATCCCTGCGCGAATCGTGCTTAACGCGAGCCTCGCAAAGTTTGGTTTGGGCGTGTGATCTGCGAACCCTGAGCACCCCGGTGCCTTACGCTACGGAGCCACCCGGTACACACATTCGCCAGTACAGTCGACGCAATTAGTCCGCTCTCTTCTCAGAACGCTGATTGAGGGCGTGGGCCGAGTATCTGCCGATCTCCAAAATCAAGCATATAAGGTGGCAGGGAAGGAGTACCTGACACCGGAGAACATCTGTGCCTAGATAAACAATAGCTTAGGGATCGCGACACAGACAGACGACTATCGAGTAGGCCTACTCACCCGGACTGTACCGACAGACGAGACGAGCCGTCCGTTAGCGTTTAGCTGTACCACAGCAATAGATCTCATAGCTCATTTAACAACGATCGAGCTCCTCGCAGATAAACTAATTCGCGAGTTTATTATAAATCATAAATTGTAAATTCAGAGTCCGAGGATTACAACTACAGAACACAGAAGAATCTCATGATTTTTCAATGTGTCTCTGTGTATGAGGACAATTCTTTAATAACAAAAAGAGAGTGGCGCGAAACACTCGAATTATTGTTATTAGGCTACAAAGCGTACAGTCGCGAGACACCGTAGTCGTGTCCGACCACCGAGACCCAAAACTCATCTCCATTACTAGCTTCAGCCAAATTATTAATCAATTCATCACCATCATTGCGACTTGGGTGTAAAGCCCCGCACGGAAGCACCTCCGACCATGCGAATTTAGCGTCATTTAAATAATAGACTCAGGAATTTATCCTGTTTACGTAGTATTAGTGCGCCCCGAAAGACGCGGTCGTTTGCAACCCTTTTTGTGAGTTGAGTGTAGAGCTGCATACGGAAGTACTTCCGACCGTATGAATTTAAAATCCGTCAAATAAATCATAACTCAGGTCATAGCCTGCTTACGTAGTTTTAGTGCGTCCCGATAGACGCAATCTTTTGCGAATCCTTTTCGAGAGTTGAGTGTAAAGCTCAATACGGAAGTACCTCCGACCGTATGAATTTCGAATCAAATAGATTAAAATTGTCCAGGAATTTCCCTGTTTAAAGATCTCAGGTTAGGACAAGCGCAAGTAGCGGGTAACCCCATTGTAGCCTGGTTAACCTAGTACAATCAACTACTTCCTCGCCCAAACCGCCTTTACAACAATTCTCCTCGGAGAGCCTGTGATGAAGCAGGCAAACTCTCGTCCATGGACACATGAGAGAATAAGAATTTGACCTAATCTGAGGCATCAATAAAACACCACAAATCCCTCCAACCTCCGATTTCCCAGTAGATCGCTCGAGTCGTGAACATGAATCTTGAATACCGCCGCTTGCGCGTTTTGGTATTAAGAAATTATAAAAACATCGCGATTTTAGAAAGAATTTTAAGGTCAAATGATATCACCATTTTTAGAGAGCCGTCGTCCTTTCCTTTGGCAAAACTGACACCTATTTCCGGGTTCGATAAAAAATATTTTATTATTCCAATCGTTAAAAATCGCGAAACGTTTCAATATCTTGTAACACGGTGTAGCGTTACAACATTTCCCCCCTCGGCCGGCTCGACGGCCATCACACACCACTTTTCATAACTTTTAAGGGTTACTTTAACAATTGATAGCAAGGGATATTTTGTGTAGGAATCCCCCCGTATTTTATTTGCCTTCGCGCTATTTCCCATTTTTACCGCCCCATTATCGAATATTCCCGTGCTTCACCCCCCCCCCCCCCCCCCCCCCACCCCGTTTTGGTTTACCTGACCGAGGTAATAATGAAGTAGCTAACGAGTTCGGGAATTCACCCCCTGAGACCCCTCATCCCTCTACCCACTAGCCGCGCCCCTATTTTTGCGATTTATTGTTTTCTCTTATTTTTTTTTGGATTTGTCAGATTACCGAGTAAAGTGACCGGTAATATTTCGTTGCTACACGAACCGTAGCTGGCGCCCACCCTTTTTGTTAGTTCGTTATCGGTATTCGAATAAACTTTTGTTATTTCCTTTATGATTTTTGGCAATTATTATTATTTCTCACTAACCCCTTCCCCCTCATTTAATAATAGGGAATCCGGTTATAATCTGTATATGTAAATTATGACAGAATGTACTTGACAATACATTGTAACGGAACGTCTCGCGACTGTACCACTACAATAAGGAGAAATTAGGCTTCAACTATTTATCCCTTGGTGAAACAATAAAACTCACTCAAAAATCATTCCGAGAACAAGATATTGAAATATTCTCTCAACGTACAGAATATTGTCTGTAGTTGAGACGATATTTCGAGTTGGCACTTGTTTACACGACAAAAGTACCAAGGAGCGAGACAGCAAAACAACACCCATACTACGGCGAGCGGCCACGTAGCACCGCCTACACGCACAAGAGCCGAGCTGGCGGATATGCGCCACCGTATATCCAGCGCGCACTACTACACGCGCACACGTTACCTTGAGCGAGAAGCACAGACGACGTTCGGGATAGTAGGAGTGAGCGCACATCACTTAGGGCTCAGCAATACGTCGATGCTGCTCGCTCTCCCGTAGACAAAGCATGCTCTCTCTCTCTCTATCAGAACTAATTGTTCAATAATTCATGAAGTATAAAAGTTAACTAACACCACTTACAACCAAAAATTAGAAAAGAGCATGGAGCATCGTTCACCCAAACACATCTAACCAGAACAACAAAACAAAGGAAATATTCAACTATTCAACAAATTTTGATAAATCATTGAATAATTCCTTAACATATCACAAAATGTCATCAATTATACCGGGAACGCCATGGAGGGCACCTACTTCCAATAAGTAAACAATTTGTCTCAATGACAAATTGTTATTTAAACAAATGACCATTTTGAACCTACAACGGCATAGACCATAGCCCGGGAATACGAAATTCAACCTCCTAGGAACCTCCATGGAGTCTCGAGCAACCGAAAACGTGGCCGGCGCGCGTGACGCAATCCACCTAACGCGATCATCACGTTACCGGCACCAACGCCGATTCCACCCGCGCGGAGGGCACCGAAATCGTACCGTTTCACCGCTCCGTCCATCCAACGGCGATCGGGTATATAAGCGACCACGGTGGACGGCTCGGCACTCTTCTTTTCGACAACTCTCAAAGTTCGAGTCACGTGCTGCTGCTTCTCAGCAACAGTCAAATTTTCGTTTGTATTTGTAAATCAGTGTAACGTAGAGTCCAGAAAGCAGTTTACTCGAACGATTCGGTCCCCTGACAGTAGAGGAGGCCCAAGATCGCGAGACAGAAGGGGCGTGTCCGCTCCCTCCTTGGAGGGCCCTTCCCCCTCCCTCAAGTACCCTCTTCCCCCGCTCTGATTGGTCCCTATCCTTGTCCACCCCCTCCCTGTACGCGTCTTATACGCACCCACCCCCCGCCTCCCCTTTCCTCTCGCTCCCACCCACGCTGTGGACCAAGATCGGTGGTCCCACCCTCTGCCCTCCCCCCTCAGAGTACGCTGGTGATTGGTCCCTATCCTTGTCCACCGCCCTCCCTGTACACTTGTTATACCCACTCACCCCGCCAACCCTTTCCTCTCGTTTCCGCCCACGCTGTGGACCAAGATCGCGAGAGACACCACGTGGTAGTGGCGCCGCCGGTAAGTCGCACCGCAGTGTTACCAAACGCGAGGGCGAGGGTGGCGCCACTGGTGAGAGTCGCCGAAACTCCAAGCGGTGGCCCAAGATCGCGAGAGAGAGTGGGAGACCCGCGTGCTCCACGCTAGCCGGCCACCAGTCTACTGTGGCGCCGCGTATGAGTGTGATATCGCATAGCGACCCTGAGACCGCGAGAAGCCTCCCCTTCCGCAACCGCGAACTCCCCCCTTCACCCACCAGCGCGAGATGATCGACGCGTCCGTATATTCACATAGCGGGCCTGAGACCTCGAGAAGCCCTCCCACCCACAGCCGCGAGCCCCCCTCCCACCTTAACCCACCAGCGCGAGATGATCAGCGCGTCCGTATATTCGTTCTGCTCGCGCTTTTATTTCTTGCTTATACTGTTGTATGCTAAACGGCTTCTTTGAATAAATTAAGACATATATATATTTACAAAATTTGTTCATTTATGTATATATATATATATATATATATATATATTGTTTATATGTTTACAATATTTATCTTAGCGGTGTCCTTATCTCGCGGCTATACAACCATTGCATTTTCTGCGTTGTGGAGGTGGCGGGCCATCGACGTACTCTCTTAAGGTTGATGGCTTGTAGTGTAAATAGCATGGCAGGTATAAGGCGACCTCTCGGTCAGCTTTAATATGTTCAGGTAGTTTTTTCCACAAAACGGATATATGTTTGTCCCAATGTTCCAACAGCAGCGGTTTAGGGATCTATTCTAGCTCGGATTTGCTGAGTTCCCATGGATCCTTGGAGCAGTCGATTATCAGTATACCGTCGATGGTATCCATTGTTATAGGTATGATATGATATGATATATATATTTATTATGCCCGAGCCTAGGCTTTGGGGCAAGTGTGTAGATTACAAATGTAATTAGCAGGGTTAAAACTAATAGATTAGGCGCAGAAGAATATAATACAAATATAGTACTAAGAATAACTTAAAGTATAGGTATGAGTATAATAAAGTTTTAAATTTACAATCAGTACCAGTTTGAAGCTGCTAAGTAGGAACGAGGGCAAGATGTGGAATGCAGCGGCAGCGACAGCACTCTCTGCCTCAAGTTACAATACATGTATGGTCAAGAAAGGTATAGGTATTACGATAGGTAATGAGCCTCCAAGCCTGATCATGTGCCGTAGATGCCATCAAAAGGTAATTATGCCTCTTGCTCTGATCGGAGGAGAAATGTGTAGCAACGCTTTTTGAACACATCTAGTGAAGTTGCAGTGCGAATAGTAGAGGGCAGCGAGTTCCACACATAGAAGGAGGAAAGGAGATAGGAGTTACGATATGTAGCCGTACGATGGGTGGGGATAGTAAAGACACGTGATGGAGCTACAGTACGGTCAGGACGACGAGGAGTGTTAAGATGCAGGAGAAATTCGTTACGGAGGTAGGACGCGGAGTCTGAATGGAGGATGCGATAAGTAGAGCACGCAAGAAAGTAATTCCTTCTGTTTATCACCGATAACCAACTCAATTTATGCCTGAAGGGCGTAATATGGACATCTCTGCGTAAGTTAAAGATAAACCGTATACAATTGTTGATTAGGACCTGAAGTTTTGAATCCAGCTCGTCAGTAGCGTCATGGTAGACAAGACAGCAATAGTTCACTAAAGGGAAAATGAGTGTTACAATTAATTTCCGGCGTATTTGATGAGAGAGAGAATTTCTGTGGTACTTAAGTCTGTAAAGCGTGAAGTGGACTTTTTGAGATATCATGGCTACATGGCTTTTCCAAGAAAGATTACTAGAGATAATGACTCCAAGATTTTTCGCTTCAGAAACATAAGGAAGTGTGGTGTCGTTGACAATGATGGGAGGCAGGGAAGATGAGTAGATCTGTCACATACGATGAGCTACCCAATATGAGGATTTTTGATTTAGATAGGTTCAGTGAGAGTCCGTTGTTGGCGGAGTAGTCTGCAATGGAAGCAGCATCAGCGGCAATTTTATCGAGGCCCTGCCTTAGTTGGGATGGTTGACAACTTAGATAGATTTGAGTGTCATCAGCAAAAATCAAGTGTTTGGAGAATCTCAAACACGTGGCAATGTCATTTATGAAAAGAGAGAAGAGAAGGGGTCCTAAGACAGAGCCCTGAGGTACACCACTCGTTCTTGGTTACGGCAGAGACTGAGCTGAGTCATGATCCACTACTACTTGAGTACGATTAGTCAAGTAGGAGTGGATCCAAGTAAGCGCAGTGTTCGAGAAGTCGATGGTTTGTAGCTTTTTTAAAAGGATGATGTGAGGGATGGTGTCGAACGCTTTGCTAAAGTCGAAGAGAATTAGAATAGTTAGTAAGCGGTCGTCAACACCCTTCCTCACATCATCACAGAGCCTGAGTAGTGCAGATTGTGTGCTATGACCAGAGCGGAATCCGGATTGCTTGGGGTCAAGGATACTGTGTATGTTGATAAAGTCAGTGATTTGTCTGTGAGCTATTCTCTCAAGGAGTTTAGAGATCTCGGGAAGGTTTGCTATCGGGCGAGTATCAGATGGAGACAGTGGTATTTTCACCTTAGACACAGAACGGATAAGAGCATACTTCCATGCTAATGAGAAAACACCTAGACGGAAGGAGGAATTAAAGAGGGATGTAACGATCTCCTTGATTACAGGGAAGGCCGAACGAATAGCGAAGAGAGGTATGCGGTCCGCACCGGAACTGAAGGAATGTAATGGAGACGAAACAATAATATCATGGATATAGGCAGCGGAGATAGGGGCAAATGAGAAGGAAGGTCCACTTACAAGGCAATTTGAAGTGAGCATAGTTCGAATGATGAGCAAGGCAACGAGGCAGTAGAAATGGAGGAGTAGTAAGAATTCAACTCATTGGCGTCAAAAAAGTGTAGAGGAGAGGTTGAGTTATTCTTTATAAGGCCTAGTCGAGCCAGTGCCTTCCACATCTGCGCTGGGTCTGTAATACAATTAAGAGAATTGAACCTGTATGTTTCAATGGCGCTTTTAATGTCTTTCGAGAGCTGGTTTCTAAAATTTTGGTAAACCGCAAACCCTAGCAGGCTATTCGCACGTTTAGCCTGGGCGTATAACGCATCCCTAGTTTTCATGCGATTTGCTATTTCTGTGGTTAGCCATGGTGCCGAAGGTCTACGTATCGCTAGTTGGCGGATGGGGGCATGGGTGTCAAGTGCAATCAGGAGAAGGTCAGATAGCGTAGCGGTAAGAGAATCAATATCAGAGTGATTCCTGCAATCACTTAATATCACCGCATCTGATTCAAGTATTCGGGTAAGAATAATAGCACGGTAATCCGCGTCAACAAAATTTTCATAATTGCGGCATAGGATAGTGCGCTCTTTCCTGTCAGAGCTGTGAAAGGAATATTCCAAGTTTAACATGTCGTGGCCAGCGAAAAAAGGGGAAGAAGACTTGTGAACTGAGCGAACTTTATCGAGGTCATCAACAATAACTAAGTCAAGTCAAGGTGCTTAATTTGTCTTCAAGTTTGCCTAATTTGTCGAGCTTACTAAGAATTAGGGAAAGCTCGTTGCCCGTGGAAGAAGATGAGGCGACAGGACTCAATGGAGGAGGCATTTCGACAAAGCTTTCGACACAACAGGCGCTAGCAGATCGATACCCAATGTACGATTTCGCGCAACCCGGATGGAAATTCTTGAAACAAGTTGGGCACGAAACACTAGCTCCTGCTATCCTCTTAGAGCACTTATGGCATTTAGTGGTAGACATACAGAGTTATACTAGAAGACTAAGGGTAATGGAGTTTTGACGTAGAAGTGGTAAGGTAAGAATTAACTAGCTGGTAATATGAGACTCGGAGCGCACATAATAAAGTCTAATAGCGTAAGGAGTATAGAAGGTATATCTGTGAGGGTGAGAATGAGGTGAGCTTCGAATAAGATGGTGTGAAGCAGATAGATAGTCACCAATCGCCGATCATCAGGCCAAATTTTGAGGTTAAGCGCATGCGTAGTAGAAGATGGCGGCCAAGCACAAGCGTGGAGTAGTTCAGCTTGTTGAGTGATGGAGTAGATAGTAGTAACAGGAGTAGCTGGAGGTAGAACACCGATGATGGACGAGCAGCTCCTTCGTGTGCAGTCGGGGAAGCACGTGATCAACCGAGCATGCGCAGCGTAGACGGATAGGTGGATCAAGGCCAATGCAAGATTTCGAGACGCATGCGTAGAGTCAGGCAGCTGTCATGCGCATGCGCAAGGTTGGACCCAAGATGATGGGGCAATATGGCCACAGGTTGTAGTTTTGAGGTTAGAATATTATCCCGACTTTCCAATTAATGTCACACAATAAGTAGAAGTTGGATTATAGAACAGATGTGTAATAATGGAAAGCGGTAATTTGGTTCGCTACTGTCTGCAACAAAAACGCCCGGAGGCACGAGAAGGCAGCGAATAATCGGGGTAAAATGGGATAGAAAAATAGTAACATGTACTCACAGAGAGAGAGAGAGAGCGTATCGGTGAGAAAGACAGAGAGAGAAAGAGAGAGAGAGAGAGAGAGAGAGAGAGAGAGCAAGAGTGAGAGGACCCCTGTGACAATGCTACAAGGAATGTTTCTTTACGACTAACTTATCTCAACGGTGAGCGTGTGCTTATATAGAGATGGTTCATATGTCGTTGAGCAATGAGGAGAAGGGGAGGAAGAGGTTTTTCGAATGATAACAGTGACGCATTAAATACAATTTTCAGTTGTATTTACATCTACAAGTAACACCCAAATCTCGCAGTACAAGTTTGTATACATGATTTTTTTTTCTTCTGTTACATATACCGCCGCTGCTTATATTATTAGGTTTTGTGTTTTTTACAAAATTTTCCTTTTTCCTCATCTTCGCTTGAGTTGAATGCTTCAGTTGTTTGTAGTAATGTGCAACGATACCATCATTCTTCAACTTGTTTGCAGAAAAATTTCTACCAAAAGCTTCCAGAGTATAACCCCGAGACATATAATCGAGAAACATAAGACAGTATTCACCACACACTCGAAACTTGAGGGCTTGCAACGGCGTTGTGCTCCATTCGTAGGTTCGAGTGTTTCTGCGTAGACGGTAATGGTTTTGGTTGACGAGCGGGGGTAGTCCATAACTATCGAAAAAGATGCCGTGGCCATTTTCGTCAACGTATGTTGCAACCCAATGTCTACCAGGTTGGTTATGGTCGTCTGTGTTTAGCACCAATGCTGCGGGTCTAGGTCAGCGACTCGGGATGCGATCTGCAGGGAAGGCTCCTTTCGTCTGAGCCGATATTAGTTGTAGTGCGTCTGATATTTGTAGACTGGTCATGATTTTTCTGTTGCTGCTGTCGGTGTCTAAACTGTGATTGGTATCGTGTCTGCTGAGGATTATTGTTACGTGGTGGAGGTGTCAGTCGGTTCGGTGTGTAGCGTCTTGGTGGGGGAGAGAATCGTGTTTCTTTTGTTCGGATTAGAACCACTATCTCGTCGTCATTAACTAGCTCTGTTCCTGTGTCAGTAGTGTTTGTCTCTTGACTGGCGTACGAGAGTGTAACATCCTTAAATGTATACTCGTTACTACAGTGTATATTTGTAGGGATATTTTTATGTTCCATTTTAATCTCGTTGCTCTCAATGTCGGTGCTCGTATCTATCGTTGTTACTTCTCTTTCTTTTTCAGTGTAGATGTGGCGAAAGGTTCCGAATAAATTGGGCTCACGACGTCGAGTTCTTCAAAGTTCAACCAAGAGCGTATTTTTGCTGCATTGTTTAGAGCACACGTTGTAGAATCTTCTTTCAAAACACCATGATGAATGCAATATGTTTTATTGATTGGCATTTTTTTGAAACACGGTCCATTAAACTCTTCCAGATTTATAATTTCATGTCCCAGCACATCGTGTAACAGTTCGGCTTTTTGCGAGCCACGGGTGTAAATCCGTAGAGCATTTCGACATATATTTCGTAGTTTAGCGTAGACTTTTTTCAATGGTGTATCACCGTCGACCCACTCCAATCCATGATGGTAACACGTAAGATTATTGTTGGTCGTTCGAATCTCTTTAGGTAGTTCCCCAAAGTCGTAGGGCTGTTCGATAAGCCAGTGTCCGTAGTGTTCGTTGTGGGTCGAAGTAATGGCTACTTCCTTAGGTAGAAATTCACCAGATATACCGTAGAGAGCTTGAATATCTATTATCATAGCCATGGTGATGAGAGTTTTTCGAAGACTGATTCTGAGAGTGTCTCAGCGAGTCGCTTAAATACCGGTTCGGCTACCACCACCACCACCACTACCGTCGCTATCGGTATCACCACCAGAACTATGGTGTCGGGGTGGTAGTTAGGGTGGTTGTTTTACGGTTGAGGCCCTCTCTCTCTCTCTCACGCACTAAAATCCGTAATAACTTGACGCGCCGAATCTATTTCAATAACATTGTCATACTCTGCGTACACAAAACAATTTAATGTCGATGACAGTGGTTCTTCAAAACGTACTTCGACACGTACACTGCCGTGTCTTATACGATTCCAATGACTAAAGCAGCCGGCCGACAAGTCGGGTGTCAAATCAAAGGCGTATAGACAGTAGCCGTTAGGGTAGTTTTCTCTGTCTATGTCGAGGCCTTCGTTTTGAAAATGTATTCCGGTACCGCTGTGTAGAGTTTGGTAGCTGCGAACCCAAGAGTTGTTACCTCCAAACTCAGGTTGAAGATGCTTACTGGGTACCTGCTTTCCGTCGACGTAGAGAGAGAGAAAATTTATTGAATTAGAGAATTGATAATCACAAATCCAATGATAATTCGTTTGGGTAATTGACCAAGAATAATATTGTCCAGAGTATCTCCGATAATACCGCTGTGCATGGTATAAGGTTTAACCTCCACTCTCGTTATAGGGTATTTTGCCGTGGCTTTCGCGAGCATTTTAGCATGAGCGATCGGTACGCCTGGAGCAATTTTTGCTCGTCGCACTAGTAGCGTTGCTTCGTTTATTTGTATACTATGCGTCACTCCTTGCACAGGCAGCTCCATGAGGCAAAAGTCGTCTTTTGAGCGTACGAGTCGTAATCGTACTTCCACACCGTTTATCAAAAATTTATCTTCATTAAAAATATCGCAGTGCAAATGTCCAATCATATCAACATTTTTACCATTTTTTATATACTTTTCGCGCGCTTTCATACCATAATTCCGACTGCCTGATTGACCAGGTAGTTCTTCAAAGCAGCCCGCGTTTTCGGCGTACCATAGAGCCGTTGTAAGGTGTGAATTCTTTGCCGCTGGTCCATAATTCAGCAGAGTTTCAATATACGCTCTGTAGGGATACGCGTTGTTGGGTGGTGCGACAAGTTTCTGATTGAAATATATATCGACTTGATCAAAAAGACTATGCAGAAAATTATTAATGGGTGCTACTTGATACTTTGATTTCGCTGAAGCGTTGACTTTTACATTCAGTGCAATCATTGTATGAGCCAGATCAAGGTATTCTTCCCCATGACCGGGAATTACAAATTCCAGTGGACCATCGTCCGAGAGGGATGAGACGGGTTTGTAGTGGACCCATTGCGAGCCTTCTATAGCTGTTTGTGTTGGTGGTATAGTAAACAAGTTAAGTTCTGACTTCATACACTCGCAAGAGTGCGTGTGCAAGAAAGACATTGTTAAACTCAATCAAAGATATCGCTCGATTTCCTTTTCTTTCTTCTCTTCACCACCCGTTTGACGGTCTTCCCGCTTTTCCATTTTTTCCTCTTCACAATTGTTTTTCTGCTACCCCCTCTCCTCTTCTTCTTCGTTATAGTTCGTGATTTCTTCGAAATGGAGCCGCGACTTTTCCTCTTTTTCATGCGTGTTCGTACGCGTCCCGTTAACGACGGCATCATTCTCCTCGCGTCTGTAGTATTATATCCCGAACCGTTCATGAGAAGAGAAATTTTTTCTTCAGCTTTTCTCTGTAAATTATCAGCTGATTCAACAAAACGTCGCTGCAAGGACTCTTTAAAAGGTTTCTTGTGACCGCTCCCGTCCTCAAGCACATGCAGACCGGTGCGAAGAACCTCTTTTCCTATAGCTTTAGCCCCCTTCTTCAACAGTGGGAGGACACTCCTGAAGAGTCCGCCGAGGAAGCTACCGATCCCGTGACCGCGTTGATGAGGGGATCCAACATACACATTATGTATGCGCCCACCAGCACCACCACCAATTTGATTCTCGTAGTAAGCCGTATAATGAGCCACCATAGCTACACTCTATCTGATAAACACGTTTTTTTTTCCCCCAGAGAACTGTAGTGTTTAACGTTCCGCTCGCGAATGTGTGCTGTTTTGTCTGAATCAGCTCTTATATTTCTTGAGTCATGAACGATCATCGTAATGTTTTTTTCATTTATCACACTCTGTTAAAGTGAAGTGTGATCGTCAGTGGCCCGTACTCGAATGCTATAGGTTTACCCAGATCATCTTTTATATCTATCTCAATAGAGTGAAAGCAGTTGTTTATTAGAGGTATGTAATTCGGTGGTGAAAAATATTTCACCTGCGTCGTGCCGTATGTGTATCTCTCTGTATCCAAATTAACTATACGAAGTAGAGTTGTTTGCGTGTCTCCCACGGTATAGGGTGCACAAATATCTGTATATACAAAAAGTTGATGAGGTAGCGCTCGGTTTATACAAGCCGGTACGCCAGCCCGGCGCGCTACACCACGTTCCAGGTATAGATGAATACCTTCAGGAGTTTCTTGATCAGTCGTCTAGCTCCAGCATAACCGGCTGGATTTGAAGTATTGTAATATACTTTTGCGAACGTCATGTTTGCCACGGTTGTATTTTAAAGTTTAATCCAACGACCAAATCCGTAACCGGTGGGTTTGCTTTTCCGTCGTTTTGAAGGAGGCTCTTTATTTCTCACAATATCATCGGAACTATCATGTGTGTATTCGATATTTTCACTGGCGTTATCGTCGTTTGCGTTATACGTGGTGTAGGTCTCGTGATTTCTATGATTATTTCGCGTACGTTTAACCGCTTTAGTTTGAGCCATCTGCCATAAAGTTTCGTTCCCGATAAATTCACGCGGTACACCGCCAGCTCGAAGACACAAGATGAACTGTAAACGCCCAGGAGGTTTTACCCCTTTTCTAGATCTCACAGCATCATTCACGAGATCGACAATATTGGAATTTGGAAGGTGTATATCATTTATCGCGACGATACGTTTGCTATCCCAACTCACGTTATTATTCCGAGTCGCGGTGGTACGAAGGTATTCAACAAGCGATGTTGCTTTACGCCTATACGTTTTTGGTACGCTATTTATGATTACGTCATCCGTTAGAGACGGTTTATGGATTTCTTTGTGTTCTGGCGTTTCACTTTTCACACCACTGAGAAATAGAAATCGTTGTAAGACCTGCATATAGTCTTTCCATTTACGTGAGTCATCATCTCCATACTTTTTCGATTTTAAAATCCTAAAGAGTTCGGCGTCCTCGCGCGAAAGCGCGTCGCCGGGTGTCTGCACAGTTTTCTTCGCGTTTAGCAGATCTTCAATTTTACCGTCATGACCGAAACCGGTCGTGGGTTCCTGTTCGTCGGTATTACTGCAGCAGTGCTCGTCTTTAGCATCCGTAATCGGTACTAAGGCCATTTTCTTTGCGTGCTCCATAGCTTCTCATGAACTTCCTCCCTCACCGCCGGCAAATAATCTACTGAATAGCGTTGAGATAATCGGCGCTAATAATAGTGGTAAAAACGCACCGCCACCTTTTTGAATTATTATACGTTTTTTTGTCTTCCAATTGTAGCGTTTACGACGACGACGACGACGACGACGACAACGACCACTAGCAGCGGCACTCGGCTTCATCATGCCACAAACGGCAATTTCTCGAAGCACGTTCTTATATTTTTTCAACCGATTATTGACGCTACTCTTAATATCGATCGATCCGTGTGAAGTATTTACAGCACACTCACAGATACATTTAATAAGTGATTCATCAGCTGTTCGTAGTAGAGCTTTGCGCTGCTCCTTATTAGAATGGTAAAGCGCATTCAGCATAGCGCTACAACGTTTATTAAAAGGTGTTTTACTTCCTCGTATCCTCCCCGTACTATCTTGTTTTTGAATGTTTTTCACCATAGCTGTATACGCGCTGCGGTAATGTTCTCTTCTCACGGTGTGCTGCGACCTGTTGACTGATATACTCGTGTACATGTGCTCGTCTTTTAAATGCGTTGTCGCGAGTTCTTTGGGACGTAAACCTGCAGAAGTTTATCGTCGGGAAAAATTGTCGTACGGCATCGCCAATTATCGGGTGTAGATTGTTTTAGATCCAAGAGAAGATATCCGTGAGGTTGTGCTGTTGCATCGTGATACGCCTCAGTTAAGAAATGCGGATTTTCCGGATAAACCTGACGTGCTAGATGACGAATTTGAGCTCGATCGCGAGGATTTTTGAAAATCACTATATAGTTTGTGTTTAACGAAATATCTCTTTGACCATGACCCTGGTGAAAAATATTTTGCGTAATGAATATAACACTGATATTCTTATGGTGGCTTTCATTAGTAAAAAGATCTACAATGGTGCCATTCGATGATTCACGCATTAAATCATCGATAATAATAAGCTTTTTTAGAGTATTATCGCTCGAATAATCAGACGGTTGCGGTATTCCTTCGATAAACTCTATTGTCTGTTCTTTTTTGTAATTTGTGCTATTATCACGAGTAGAGTATGATGCTTGAGATGACGATGATGATGATGATGAGAAGTTAACACGGATCGCGCGTATATTTGGATCTAAAGTATCACCGTAGTAAAATAGGATTCTATCAAATACAACGTCACACATTGAATTTAAATTTTCAAGAAATTTTCTTACAAACACTGTTTTTCCACATCCTGTGGGTCCGCATATAAGCGATGTCCATGGATGTTTCCATCTTACATCCATATTTTTTAAGATGAAGTTTATCGCAAAACTGTGTTTTAAATATTTGTAATAAGCTTTTCACGCGGCGGCGGCGGCGGCGGCGGCGGACCTCCCACACGTCGTTATTAGCTTATTCGACGTGTACGCGTGCGCCCGCGGTTCAGCTTAAACAGACACACGCTCGTGCGGTCATAAGCTTATAAACGAGCGTGTGTGTGTGTGTGTGTGTGCGGAGAAGCTTATAGCGTCACATGCGCGCGCATGAGCTAATATAAGCGCATGAGAAAGTTAGCCTAGATGGATAGGATAGAAATTGTAACACGACATAATAATAATGATAATTTAATTTTTATTGAAACTTATTTTTTTAGATATATTAAATTCAAATTTTATTATACAACTATACAATCGGATAAAAAACAGTACATACAATATATATCGATATAAAATTTAATATCTTTTTATTAAAATATGAAAATATAACAATATAATACACACATACATACACACACTCATACAGTTTGTATTTACATTTAACAGTCATACCTACATACAAACACGTTTATTTACAAATTTTTTTTACAAATATATATGTATATATAACATTGTGTGCGTGTGCGGTTCTTAAAACTAGCTTGACTTTTTAAAACCGAACGGCAGTGACATGTCGTGTCATATGTGTCGTCGTTTGCGGCACACAACACGACATGTCTTCAGCACGTTGCGGGTGACCATGTTGTGCATTGTTGTTCGCTGGATTGCGGGGAAACGGAGGGGAATCGACTTTGTGTTGCTGCATGGTAGATCGCTTAAAATGAGCTCTCTAATCGACTCGAAATTTACCAAACGGGAATTGGTATAGTTTAGGCTGAGCCCCTTCACCTTGCAGACGGTTTTCACAACTTTTTGCTGCTCGTCACTTGTGACCACCGTATAGCCATAAAATTTCGGGCCTCCCGAAACGAATGAGTTTATATAGGCGTTCTCACCGTCGCCTGGCAGCTCGTTTGTCATATCGCCGAGAAGATCGCCTAATGGTGGTACCCATTCGTCGGGTTAACCGGGCTCTTGTAGATAACCGAGTCTGTATCGTAATACAGGACTCGGCGATCCAAGCGCTCAAGATAGCTATACAGCTTCAGACGAGCCAGAGCTGTTGTGAACGCCGCTATAACTACATTGATGAGCGGGTTAGCTACAACTGCCTCGGCACGCGATTGCCAATTAACATATATAACATTATCGTTGTCTATAAGTAGTCTATTTACCTCCTTTTCGTTGTCATAGAGTAGGGCCAGTAATTTCTCCCGGTCTGTCACGATTTCCGTACGCGTCAGATTATCTCGTTGGCCAAACTTTCCCCAAAACGAGTTGAGGCAAAGTTTAGCCACCGAGCGCAGACCGGGATTTTTCCGTAGTTTACCCATATCTAAAGCGATACCCTCGGCTTGAGCATAGTTCCTAATATATGGTTCGCATGACGCCTTATCTACACAATGTTGAGGTGGTCCGGTAGCCTCCTGCTTAATTTTAAAAAAAGTATCTACATATGCTGAGAAGAGGCCACCTTCGCGCGTCTCGGGATTGTATTGCGTCGTTTCGTAAACCCGAATGTTATCGATTTTGATTGTCACGTAGCCGACTTCTAACGCTTTACGCACCTCGTCTGTCACCCACGTCCCGGTCAGGCAACGATCGTTCGCGTCATCGTGCGGACAATCTTCCTGCACCTCGAGCTCCGCGCATTTGCGACAAAGAGCAAATAGCAATTTTCCACGGGCTCGTACAGGCAGTACGGGATGGAACAAGTCACGTGGTGGAAGGATCGTACATTTGATCATGCCATTGATGGTTCTACCTAACGCCTCGTACGAGTCGTTAAATAGAGCCTCACACTCTGACCCTACGTATATTGTCGGATGACCCACGGGGAATCTTCCTGTTTTCGAAATATACGGGTAGAGCGAGCAAATATCAATGTACGATATTTTCTCACCGGGTGAAACATTGTAGGCCGTCACCGTATTACCTGTACGACCACCATAAAAACCGTCGCGAGGATTTAAGCATGCGGTCGGGCGTCGCGGGTGGCTATTCAAAAAAGCATCGATGCTCGGATCGTTTTTACGCATCTCTGCGAATTTACACTCCCACATTTTTACCAACTCATAGCCGTGAGAGCGTATCTTCGCGCTCGTTGCCACTGTCCGCTCGAACCGAGCATCGAAACTTTTATTGTCCGCTAGTGAACCGCGTGCTCGATCATTCGGAAAGCAGGATACGCATCCGTGCCAATAACAACCATGATATTGGTACACTACACGCCGATCATCGAATTCCAGATAGCCGTCGACACGCGGTCCTTCGGGTAAACGGTACTCGTGGTCGCGTGCCGGTTGAATCACATCACGACCTACCTCTCGTTCAACCCAAAGAAGCCAGTCAACAGCTTGCTGTGAATGCGCTCCCGAGCGTCGATACCCACCGGCGGGTATAACTCCTATTGTTTTAGGATTTAGAAAATTGCGTCGATACACTAATGAGCAGGCGGAAGCTATCGTTACAGCCTCGGTGAAGGGGCAGACATTACCCGTCTCGAGGGACATTTTACGAAATTCGCGACAAGCTTGACGGAGAATCTCCACATCCATTTTACAATATTTCACGATTTTTTCGTGAAAATTGAATGTGCGTTTATCCCGAAGTTGCTCCGCATACCAAACGTAAAATTTTTCGCGTTCAGCCGTGCTCATTGTGTCGGGTGAGTAGTATTTAGCTGCGGGTAGAACGCCGTTGGTGTGAGCATCCACGTTTTTCGTGTTGAAAAGATGGGGAAAGTAACCTTTCCCAATTTTTTCATCGAACCCGAATGCCTTTGGTAAATCAGCCAAACGCATATGAAAATAATTTAAACTGTCGATAAAAACAGTGCGTCCAATACGCAATGAGATTATCGAATTTCCAGTTAAAATTATGCTCGGCTTAGGCATATCTGTATGGCGATTTACGATATTTCTCAATATGAATTGTGCATCAAACGACTTTGCGTTGTGAGCGATACACACAATATTGCGAAATTTCGTCTCTCGCCGCACGGAAAGATCAACGAGCTCGGACACGGGGCTTTCACGAACACATGTTCACATACCCCATACCAACGGCAAACTCCCGCGGGTTTTGCATCGCCCAACTCCAGACAAATTGTGCAAAGTTGTTGCGCTACACCAAGCGTCACAACATGCTCACGCACCACGTCTGTGTTTGAGCTACCCTCGCTAAAACTATGATCCTGACGCGTTTCAAAATCGTAAAAAATAAATAGCGTATCTGGATGCGTTTGTTCCCCGATTTCCGATTTCTTCTTCACGACACGCGGTTTCGCCACCTGCATATAACAATGCTCATTAGAGCCGTGTAGACTTTTGCATGTGTTGCAATATACTACACCGCACTTGTGAGTATTATTAAGCCCGCGGATTGTTTGCCCACAAATCCTACACACGCGTAAAGTCTCACAGACGGATGCTCGCGCACGCGTATCGCTCTCTCGACGGTTTGATCGCGGCTTCAAATGCTATTCGAAACAGGCTGTGTTATAAAACACCCTACCGCATTCATCACACGCTCTTTGCTCATCGTTGTTATCATTGATAACACTCTGTTCCGCAGATGCTGTACCGCCGATGATAAAATCATTCACCGCGGCGCGGTCAGTATCTGCGACACAGGGTGGCACGCTAAGACACCGGGGGCAGCTACTCGAGCATTTATGCTGAACCTCGCGGCGGAAGGATTTATTGCAGGGTATACAATAATTCCGTCCGCCTGCAGCACCAAGCAAATTGGTAATGGGTGAGTAGTGCTTTAAAACACTACAATACGCTATATTAACAATTTCTACGCGTGCTGTATCGTCGAAACACGAGCGCCCATCAAAGATCGGTGATGCACCCTGACCTAGCGTTTCCCAATCGTAAACAACGATATCCACGCGCAACGAGGTGTAATAATTTTGGAAAGCGCGTATTTCGGGAATACCGCAGCCTTCTTCGGATACTATAACGCGAGCCTTTTTCACGAGCCTGTGCGCTTCTTGCCGTGGAGCGGGCGAAGACACGTGGCGGAAACGGTTCCACGCGGCCAATTGCTTTTTGCACCGATTGGCTTTTAATTTATTATTTTCCCGAGCAACCACCAGTGAACGCGGAAAACATAAATTGCCATCCTGGCTGAGCGATTTACTTTTCAACATAGGGACGCGAATCCAACCACCACCATTAGGGGCCTCCACATATGTGACGGTGAAGCGAAGGGTATCGAGAGCCGAGAGCACTCGCGAACTCTGATTAACATTGGACATCAAGTCCCAAAGCTGATCAGGTTCGAAGCGCGCGATCGGTCTCATCGATATACCCGCTGCACCGTCAGCCATATCAGCCGTCTGAAAGCCAATACCAATCAAATCAGATTGGTCGTGGTCTTTCACAAAATGATGGTCGATGTCGCGAACCGCGCTATGCACCCAAGCGACGGGGTTTACAGAGTCGGACGGCGGTACTAGCGTTAGATCCGTCTGACGCGATAAAACTTTGAAACGACGCGAATAAACATCCCGGACATTACCCACAATAACGAACCTTTCCCCCGCGGGTTTTCGCACCTCGAGATCATCTAATAAGGCGTTTTCGGAATTCAATCGCGACTCTACGTTAATACTACTGTCGCTATTGCGCGCACTGCCTCTATGCTCAGTGTCAAGGGTATCGCTTTGCACTCTACTACTACCGCAACATAGCTGAACAACAGATGCACAAACCTTTGGTGTTGTCGATGTTGTTGATGATAATGCTGCCGATGATGATGATGGTGAGGGTAATGACGATGATGGTGATGGTGATGATGATGGTGATGATGATGTTGACGATGACGACGACGACGATGAGGAGGACGACAACGAGAGAGTCAACGGCGTTGGCGGTATAGGCGACAGCATCGCCGGTGGAGGGGGCCACTTTGACTGAAAAATAATCATTATTCAGTAAGCGCCGATGGTTTTTTACTCCTCCCCCACCCCGTCAGTCGCCTCGAGGATTCTTAGAAATACTAAATCCTCATCGTCGTCAAAGTCATCGGACTCCTCACCGATAACCCCGTCGGCGTCAAAGTACGCGGGTACATATTCGGTGGCCGTTCTTTGGAGATAGGCCACTCTTTCCCTCAGAGCCTCCATGCGGTCTATTACCGCTCCTCTATCCTGAGGTGGTGGAGACTCGGGGCTTTCGGGTATGGCGGGCATCATTTGCATGTAATCATGCCCGCCATACGCCTCAGCCTGAGGGAAAAGTGCCCTTGCCACGGACAGTATGTCCAACGCACCCTGACGCCGATTGTCGAGAGCTACCTCGGCAGGGAACCCTTTATACGGTAAAGTAATAACATTATTATTAATTCTATTGATAAATAGAATGTAATTACTTTTAATAAAAATAATACTTACAATCATCGTGGTTGTCAATTTCTAATAATACGGTGGAGGCCTCTCGAATGTTGAAAGGCTCCTCACCGTATACGGTGTCCTCCTCTTCCTCCCCCGGTTGCTGACGCTCCATGATATCCTCCTCCTCCTCTTCCTCCACCTCGACGACGACTTCCTCGGGAGGATGAGCAGCATTGTCCGACGAATCGTGCGTGATGACGTTTTCCCGCTCGTCACAGCTGTCCACGCTGAAGACGTTTCCCATCGGATCGTCCTCCTCTTCCTCCGAACTGCTTGACCCGGAGGCATTATCCACCTCCATGCGTGGGTCGTCGTCGTCGTCGTCGTCGTCGTCGTCGTCGTGGCCGGCTCGCTCGCCAGATTTGACGCCTCTTGATTTTTTCTTATGGGGATACTTGAGAGATGTAGTTTACAAACAACGTCCAACTAGCCCGGATGACATGCGTGAGAGAATTCTTCGAGCATGTGATACGATAAGTGGGGAAGTGATAAGAAATTCAACACAATCCTTGGTAAGGAGATTACAATATTGTATTGATTTCAATAGCAAGCACTTCGAACACCTACTGTATATAAAGTTCTTTTCATATAAAAATAAAGTTTATGTCTCTTTTTGACCTTAACCCTTTGAGGGGCACATTTTTCTGTTGAACGAAATATTAAAATTATAGGTGATCTAAGGGTTTTCGGGGTCGCTGATTATGATTCTGGAGTCAGAATTACAAAATTCAAAATGGCGGACCCACTATGGTGACTATTTTAAGTTAAGTTTGCGGTTTTCCATTCAATTGGCATAAAACTTAGTATAAGGGGGTTTTCAGGGTCGCTGATTATAATCTTAACGTCAGAATTGCAAAATTCAAAATGGCGGACCCAATATGGCGACTATTTTAGGTTAAATTTGCGAGTTTCGGTCAATTGGCATGAATGTTAGTATAAGGGGGTTTTCGGGGTCGCTGATTACGATGCTGACGTCAGAATTGCAAATTTCAAGATGGCGGATCCAAGATGGCGACTATTTTAGATTGAGTTTGTGGTTTCCCGATCGATTGGCATAAAACTTGGTGTAAGGGGGTTTTTGAGGTCGCTAATTACGATCCTGACGACAGAATTGCACATTTCAAGATGGCGGACCCAAGATGGCGTCTATTTCAGGTTAATTTTGTAGTTTTCCGTTCAATTGGCATAATACTTAGTATGAGGGGGTTTTCGGGGTCGCCGATTATGATCCTCACGTCAGAATTGAGAATTTCAAGACGGCAATCTGAATATGGCAACTGGACTCAGTATAAAAATATATATAAGTCTGATTTAATATTGTAGAAACTAAAAATTTGTGAATATATGCGTATTTTTCTCCCTCTCAGCGTGACCCAGAACTAACGACGTGGACGTGGGGAAAATCTAGTTCCAATTTTTTTTTTTACTTTTTCTAGATTTTTCTATAATTTTTTTTATTTTTTAGTAGTTTTGTAGCTTTTTTTTGTTTGGTTTAAAAAAATTTTTTTTATTATTTCAGGTAAGATGTTAGCTTATCTCGCCTCGTGGAACTTCACAAAGCAATTTCTATTTTCCTCAATGCACAATGGAATATTGCATGTCATACAGTAAAATTTCGTCCGAATTTCTGTTATTTTTGTACTGCATTGAGAACATCTCCTGCCAGTCTGAACGCCAGGAAAGTGAGATACTTGTGAGGTTCTGATCGTGTCACATACTTTCGGTTTTCGATGAAGCAATGTATATTTTATAGATGGTCTTCCTCTCTTTGGTCGATTCGGGACGCCAATCAAATGATGAACTACTGACAAGCGGAAATTCTTCAATGACACGTTTTCTGTTGGAAAGAGCAATCGGTATATAATGAATGAATTCACCAATGTTGCATCTACGAAATGCCAGAAAATACGATGCCACCACTTTTTACTTTTTCGACTTATTTCATGATAAGATTTCAGCATGTCAGCTTTATCGACGCATACCATATGGCTGTTGTAATCTTTGGCCATTTGTTGACAAGTCACTTCTCTCAAAGAGCCGTCTTTCTGTCTCCTATTGACATGTAATATAACTGAAGGGTCATGAAAGTTTGATAAAAAGTGCACTGACTTCTTATCAATCCATTTCAGCCACTGAACTCCTTTGTATGAAGTTCGAAATTCGCTATCTCCAGGAGACATCTTTTTTTCTACTTCTTGGATTTTTGGTAAATCTTTCCTGTCTTTTCGTACTGTACCACATGCTAAAATTCCATCATTTAGTAGGCTCGCCATCAAATTCACCGTTGTGAAATAATTGTCGAAGTAAATGCGATAGTTTTTGTGCGCTAAAACATGGCTCAAATCCTTTATCACTCTCTCGCGTAGAAGACTTTCTGTTTTAGTCCCTATTTTGCCAGTGTACATTTGAAACTCACAAATATATCCATATTCATCCGCTCGAACCCAAACTTTATAGCCTCGTTTCATAGGCTTCATTGGCATGTACTGTTTCATAGAGCTTCTGCCTTTGAATTTTATCATACTCTCATCAATTGCTTGATTCTTAGTTGGATTATAAAAATGCTTATAAGTTTCAGAAACGATATCCAGGAAGGGAGCAACTTTATATAATTTATCATACCCGGGTTCATTTCTTTTCGGTTCTTTCGAAGTGTCATTCAAATGTAAATTAGATAATAAGAAAGAAAATCTTTTGACAGGCATGACAGAACTAATATAAGGATCATTCATTTGTAAATTTGTGGTCCAGTAATCACGATATGACGGTAGCCTTGTCATGCCCATCAAAATATTCAATCCTAGGAATTTCATTATTTCTTCGCTTGTGGTAGCTTCAGAAACAATTCCTTTCTGCTTGATATAAAGATTCGTTTGTTCAACAATCAATTGAATAATCTGTTCTGAAAACAAACATAAGAAAACTTCACCTGGATTTTGAATATCATCTGGAAATTTTTTCGGACCAGTTTCTTCAGTAAATGGTGGATTGAAAGAACGTTTCCTTTTTTTCTCCCAAATTCCATCCATTCTATCGTTACGAACACTGAGAGGAGTTTCGTCATCTTCATCAACATCACTATTCATATCATCACGTGTTGTATCATCGCTGAATTCAAATGATTCCTCTAGTAATACATTTTCTATGATAGAAGATTCATCTTCGCTGTTTTCAATGTCATCATGCGATTCACAGTCGCTAGGAATTTCTATTTCTTCAAAATTTTCTTCAACCCCACTCATTTCGCATAATCGAATGATCACAAATTTTTTCAGGAGAAAAAAAGAAAATACTAAAGCAGAAAAAATATCTGAGCTATTTTCAGGATCTACCGATTTCACTTCCGAATGCACAACGTTCCATAGTATAGCCTACCTCATGGTAGGATAAAACAAAATTTATCACTAATTTTTAGTATGGTACTGCTGGCACCTAGTGCTCGGAAGGAGAATTTTACTTAAAAATTTATTTACAAACAGAAATAAAGATTTTGTACCAGATCATGAATACTAAAAAAAATTTATTTCAAAACTCGATTTTTGAACGCTTTTTTTTGAAAAATCTAGCCTGCCGAAAAATTTGGAAAAAATATATATTATAGTACTAGGTTGTGACGAGGCGCTAGTGCGCGCTCGCAGCAACGAGCTAGGCCCCACGTTGGGCGCCAAAAATTGTGACGTGCCCCTCGCGCAAGTAATTTCGGCCACTCACACGGGGAGCCACGACCAAATATAACGACGCCCCAAAAGTACTATTTAAATTATCTTCTCCCCCAGTTTCTCCCGCGCTCACCTGTTCTTTTTACTAGCGTTTGCTGGGCGCCAGGCTATCTACTTTTTGGACCCGACAGCCAGGGTCATTCGCTATTTTCACGGTCACTACGGTTTGGGTCCGGCTAGCTGGAAGGGTGCAGTTCGGGGCCCACAGAGCCTCTATAGAAGACCCCCACCGTTCTGCATGAACTGCGGTGAAGCGGGCCACTTCGGGCGAGATTGCGAAAATCCCCGAGTGCTCCTGTGCACAGCGTGCGGCCGCCGAGATGTCAATCGTACGACATGCGGCTGTGCGTTGTCAAAAAACGCCAATCGGAACTGGCAGCCGCGGGACAGCCAGCGCACCGAGTAAGCCGAGACCCGCCAGACAGTAGAGAAAGAACCAGCGTAGTCCGGTCCCAAATCGACCCACTCCCTAATTCCTTCCAGGGTGCAGTTCGCGTAGAAACCTCGAGCGCAAATACTAGCCTAAATGTAAGAGTAGATACTTCGAGCGTTCCGTGTACTTTTCTTTCCGCACAGGTAGAGGAAGTTGAAACAGGTGAGTCCCCCTGCAGGTCGACTGGCATTTGGACGCTGGATCAGCTCAGTTCCGATGAAACTGAGACTGAAGGAGAAAATGAGATTGAAAGTTATGGAATAAATCACGCGATCGACGACGCGTTAGAGACCGGTAGGGAGGTTGCCGCGACTCACGCGAACGACGAACGCGGCGCGATAGAAAACAATGGAAATTCGATAGAGCATCGCACGAGCGAGATCGGTCCCGAGACGAGTCTGCCCGAGCGCGCGGAGATCCTCGAGTCGTTTCCCCCACCACCACTAGAGTGGCAGCGCGAGAGGGGACGCGTTCGGATTTTCGTAGAGTTGCTTATCGGGGATAGAGTACTCGAAGCACTGATCGACACCGGT
Source organism: Clistopyga incitator (assembly GCA_947507545.1). Classification (NCBI taxonomy): domain Eukaryota; kingdom Metazoa; phylum Arthropoda; class Insecta; order Hymenoptera; family Ichneumonidae; genus Clistopyga; species Clistopyga incitator. The sequence goes on along the minus strand of OX382182.1, from coordinate 9,447,327 downwards.
GCGACGATTTCGGTTTTCGGTCGCGTGGGAGGAGAAATCGTGAGGGATTTAGCTTTGCCTCACCGAAATTATCCCGCGAGTAGAAATGACTTCGTAACTATGGCTAACGGTACGCCGGAACGAGTTCTCGGGGAAGCATTATTCCCGATCGAGCTGGACGGTGTACAAAAATGGTTTCCGTCAATAATTGTCCGCCAATTAAAATCGAATTGTTTATTGGGGATGGATTTTATTGAGCGATTTGGGGTTAACGTGTACAGCAAGCGCGGCACGTGGTCGTTGGAAGAGGTAGGGATAGAACACCCGATCGTGCGCTCGAGCGATGAACTCGCGACACTTGGCGTTTGTTTTGGCCTACAGGGACCCGTAGCCAGCGAGAGGGCACGTTTAGAAGAATTGAAAACGCGAATATTCCCGACTATGCCACAAGACTTTAATATTGCGGTGACTCTCACGCAGCATAGGATCGACGCGCCTAACGATAAAGCGGTGAAACAGCGGATGTACCGGCGCTCTCCAATAGTCGTTGAGAAATTGCATGCGGAAGTAGATCGAATGCTCGCCGCTAATATTATCGAAAATTCGCAGAGTGACTGGGCAAGCCCTCCAGTGATGGTGGCGAAACCAAACAATAAATGGAGGTTTTGTGTAGATTATCGGGAATTAAATAAAGTCACTCGGAAGGACGCGTATCCTCTTCCGCGCATGGACACAATATTAAGTAAATTGCAAGAAGCCGTGTACATAACGACATTGGACATGAGCGCTGCGTACCACCAAATTTTAATGGAAGAGAACAGCCGCCATTTCACTGCCTTTATCGTCGAAGGAAAGGGATTGTTCCAATTTCGACGGATGCCCTACGGTTTATGCAACGCGCCCGCGACGTTCCAGAGGTTAATGGATCGACTCATCGGTCCCGAACTTGAGCCGCACGCGTTCGCGTATCTCGACGATATTACTATCGTTAATCGTACGTTTGAAGATCACCTTGAGTGGATTGAGAGAATCCTCGGGATCATTCGTAAGGCCGGACTGATATTAAATTTCGAGAAGAGCGAGTTTTGTCGAAGCGAAGTACGGTACCTCGGATTTTTAGTGAACCGAGACGGATTACGGCCGGATCCCGAAAAGATTAGACCAATAATCGAGTATCCGCGACCGCGAAACGCCACCGAGATGCGACGATTCAACGGCATGGTCAATTGGTATCATCGCCATTTGAAAAACATTTCGCGCGTGGCAGGTCCACTTAACCGTTTGACCGGCAAGACAGTACCGTGGCTATGGACAGAAACAGAAGAAGCCGCGTTTCGCGCCGTAAAGAATGAAATAGTAAACGCCGCGATTCTCACTTTCCCCAATTTTAATATTCCCTTCATTGTGTACACCGACGCGAGCGACAAAGGTATCGGCGCCGTGTTAACGCAGCAGGGAGAGGAGGGGGAAAAGTTGATAGAATGCGCGAGCCGCGCGATGGCGGGACCCGAGACTCGATACACCGTGACTGAGAACGAATGCCTCGCCGTGTTATGGTCAGTCCGCAAATTTCGTCCGTATTTAGAGGGTTACGAATTTACGATAGTAACAGATCATAGTAGCCTACGATGGCTACATAATTTAGTCGACCCGATAGGACGATTGGCGTGATGGGCGTTTGAACTCTCCGGGTATCGAATGAAAATTGAATATCGTAAGGGTACGGAAAACGAAGCCGCCGACGCGTTATCTAGGATGTTCGAAAATATAGAACCGGACTGGGACGCGAATGTAGATTCTTTGGGAGACGCGTTCGAGATCGACTGGTATCGAGAAAGGTTCGAAGCCATCCGTCGCCATCCGCGCAGTTTTCCAGAATGGTTGATCGACGGAAAAGCAATGTATTTTTACCGGCCCGACGCGATGAAGGAAACAATCGGAAACGACCTTGACGCATGGAAACTCGTAGTACCGTCGGAGGAATGCGAAAATATGCTAATGCAGGCGCACGATAGCGAGCAAGCAGGACATCCCGGAGTAGAGCGGACGTACCGACGTCTCGCAACCAATTATTACTGGCCAGGGATGTATCGCGATGTTAAACGCTACGTAGGAAAATGCGTCACGTGTGCGCTGCATAAAGCTGATCAGGCACGACCGATGGGAATCATGGGACCGCGAGTAGTCGCACAACCTTGGGATATCGTAGCATCGGACGTTATGGGCCCGTATCCGAGATCGAAACTCGGAAATAAATATCTAATCGTGTTCGAGGATTTATTCACGCGATGGATCGAATGTGTACCGGCGCCGGCCGCCACCGGAAAAACCATTGTCGAAGCATTCCGCGCGCGCGTATTATGCCGATGGGGCACCCCGCGGGTGTTATTAACGGACAATGGAACTGAGTACGTTAATCAGACGGTCAAGCGACTGACGGACGAGTACGGAATCGAGCGAAGGACGACCCCGCCGTACCACGCGCAGGCGAACCCCGTGGAACGCGTCAACCGAAATTTAAAAACCATGATATCGAGCTATGTTTCCGACGATCATGGCGAATGGGATTTGCATGTCGCGGAATTTCAGTTTGCGTACAACACCGCGGTTCACTCATCGCTTGGAGTGAGCCCGGCATTTTTGAATTTGGGACGGGAACCAAAAGCCGCGAAGCACTGGAAAAAGATGATAGTCGAGGAAATCGCGCCGAACGCGCCCGACAAGGAAAAGTGGATCGCGCGAATGAGCAGACTCGTCGAGATGCGCGATCTCGTGACAAATAAAATTCGCGAAGCATCCTTGAAGCAAGCCGCGTATTATAATCGACGGAGGCGAGAGGTGCCGTTGCACGTCGGAGACCGAGTATACCGGAAGTACCGCGTGTTGCCGAAAGCTGCGAATAATATGACATCGAAGTTCGCTAAGAAATACGCCGGACCGTTCGAAGTCGTAAGAGTCGTGTCACCAAGCGTGGTTGAATTGATTAACCCCGACGGTCGACCTGCAGGGAGATGGCACGTTAAAGACCTGAAACTGTTGAGTAATTCACAGATCGCGGAACGCTCGACTGCTCAACCAGGAAAATCATAAAGTCAGGAATGTAAGATTGGATCGTAGCGAATTTATACGAAATATTAGATAGAAGGATCGAGTTATGCACAGTAAGATTTTTGTTGATTTTGTACCGCAAGGAGCGAGGATTTATTTTTCTGTACGTCGCGCCGATGGGCGAAGATAATTTCTATTTTACATTAGTATTTATTTTTCTGTTTTGTTAAGAAGTAGCGCGGAAAAACACCGTCGCGAGTAACTCCGAAATCGGGGGAATTAGTTTTAAGATTTTGAGGAATAAGCATTAAAAAAAAAAAAAGTATTTGGTGTTGGGAATGAATTTGGAATAATGACATTGCGGTGGTGGAAAACCGAGAGATGACGGAGGAGTGATTCTGCAGCATAGCACGTTGCGGTGGTGTATCGGCGTGAGCCTACCTAGCGTCAGAGCGGTAGTCTGGCCTAGTGGGGGGATGTGACGAGGCGCTAGTGCGCGCTCGCAGCAACGAGCTAGGCCCCGGGTGCTCGTGCACCGAGAGCCCGAACCGCGTGGCAACAGAATCGCTCCTCGGCGTCAAACTCCCAATATGAACGTTTGACTGCCGTGAGTACTGTTCTACAGGATTCGAGGAATTAGAGCGACAGCCCGGAAAGACGCGCGAGGATGGACGGAGAAAAGGAAGGCGGAAGAACGCGACGATCGACGAAGTCGATCGATGTCAGGCCGTGACCCCCACCCCGGACGTCCGAGGCCCGCGTAACCCGGCAGAGCGTGCGAGACCGAGAAGTCGAATTCCCGTCGGCATATTAACTACTCTAATTCCGGACCCCGTATCGAATAGTCAGATTTGAAATATTGTATTGAACGACTCTAGTTCCGGACCCCGAGCTGATTAGTCAGATTGAGTTGTGTTTTGAAAGAATAGAGAATTGCATTGAGAGTTGAAATCAGTAGCTGGTTAGAGTTCGATCCAAAGCCGAGTATTCTGTCGGAACAATTAGACATCGAACAACTTGCCGCGCGCGAACCGCTTACCTCGAGAGTCTCGTGAGGATTAATTACGATAGACCCGTGCGTGCGTGTATCCGCCGTGAGGGACGAATTCGCCAGCGAGAGAGGAATAGAAGAAGGCAGCATCGAGAGACCGAGACAACCTGCACGTAGAAAAAGGTAGGCGCACGTGGTGCACCAATACTCTGTAAATTCCGTGTAGCGTAGTGTCTTCCTCCGTCACGACCGGCTTCTCCGGCCGCCTCCGTAATAATCGCGAGCGAATCGAATTAGGGCCGCGTGAATTGTCGGACTCGAGTCGTGTTGTAAATTTTTGTATTTGCGTGGTAAACAGCCATAGGCTGTAATAAATCATTATTAATATTTTTGGAACTTATAAAAGAGTACGGTTTCGAATATTTATTTTCGCAACGAGCCCCCGAACTGCACCCTTCCAGCTAGCCGGACCCAAACCGTAGTGACCGTGAAAATAGCGAATGACCCTGGCTGTCGGGTCCAAAAAGTAGATAGCCTGGCGCCCAGCAAACGCTAGTAAAAAGAACAGGTGAGCGCGGGAGAAACTGGGGGAGAAGATAATTTAAATAGTACTTTTGGGGCGTCGTTATATTTGGTCGTGGCTCCTCGTGTGAGTGGCCGAAATTACTTGCGCGAGGGGCACGTCACAAGGTATGAAGTATATATTACAAAAATTTTCAGAACGATTTGACGCTTTGTTTAAGCACAGCCGAATTTAGTTTTAAAAAAACGAGTTTTTCGCGTTTGAATTATTTATAACTAATTATGAATAAACAATTACATAATTTTTCCATACAGATCTTATAACTCAAACCTTTAAAGATGTCGGAAGCCCTCACAAGTATAAACGTATTGCAAAACACAGCGGGAATGATGAAAAAACTAAAAAAATCTAGGTGGGACGTATATGTCCCACCGCCCCTCAAAGGGTTAAATGACGTTAAATGACTTTTAATGACCTTAACCCTCAGATGTTTTTTTATAGGTTTGAGGTGCTCTACAAGATAGTCGGAAAAAAAATGTATCATTCTATTTAAAAAAATGGAGGTGACCTTCACTGTTCGTCAGCGCCTCCACGGAAATTGAAAAAAATTATCGCATTTGATGACCCCTCTCCTACCGTATAACTTTTGTTTAGAACATTTTTTTATGACGCCGATAATTACAGAAATATTCGAGGTGGCAACAGTTAGTGCCCCACCCTGTATATATACGGGTTGCGTGGGTTTATGTATAGAAATTATAACTATAATATCACCGGTAAAATTAAATAAAACTATTATATATATACATAAACAAATTTTGTAAATATATATATGTCTTAATTTATTCATAGAAGCCTTTTAGCATAAAACGTAGGATAAGGATAAGCAAGAAATAAAAGCGCGAGCAGAACTGAATATACGGACGCGCCGATCATCTCGCGCTGGTGGGTTAAGGTAGGAGGGAGGCTCGTGGCTGTGGGTGGGAGGGCTTCTCGCGGTCTCAGGCCCGCTATGTGAATATACGGACGCGTCGATCATCTCGCGCTGGTGGGTGAAGGTGGCGGGCGCTGCGGGAGGGGGGGCTCGCGGTTGCGGAAGAGGAGGCTTCTCGCGGTCTCAGGGTCGCTATGCGATATCACACTCATACGCGGCGCCACAGTAGACTGTTGGCCGGCTAGCGTGGAGCACGCGGGTCTCCCACTCTCTCTAGCGATCTTGGGCCACCGCTTGGAGTTTCGGCGACTCTCACCAGTGGCGCCACCCTCGCCCTCGCGGTCGGTAACACTGTGGTGCGACTTACCGGCGGCGCCACTACCACGTGGTCTCTCTCGCGATCTTGGTCCACAGCGTGGGCGGAAACGAGAGGAAAGGGTTGGCGGGGTGAGTGCGTATAACAAGTGTACAGGGAGGGCGGTGGACAAGGATAGGGACCAATCAGTGCGGCGGAGGAGGGTACTTGAGGGATGGGGAAGGTCCCTCCAGGGAGGGAGAGGACACGCCCCTTCTGTCTCGCGATCTTGGGCCTCCTCTACTCCTGACATTGCGTTCTTGCTATCGAGTCTGAGAGTAAACTTAGGATATTCGGCGTATTACTGTCTCCATCGCACAGCGCGTAGGCCGGCATAATACGTTCGCATTAGGGCCACTTTTTTGTATTTGGGTCCCCACACACAGCGTTGTGGCTATCCTCTGCGAAAAGTGAACAATTAAAATAGGGATTGTTGTACCCCGAGCACTGCGCATCGGCTTGCAATAATTCCCACAGATCTTTTGGGTGTAAAGAGTTCTCAGTAGGCAGATAATACGAACACAAGTGTGGGTGCTTCTCACTCACACTTGAATCCCTGCGCGAATCGTGCTTAACACGAGCCTCGCAAAGTTTGGTTTGGTTGTATGAAATCTGCGAACTCGGATCTCATAGGTAATTCCGACCTTGAGCCATCCTTCACACCCAAACAAGGAGTGTGAACGCCTCATCGTTGGCAGATAACATACACACAAGTGTGGGTGCTTCTCACCCATACTTGAATCCCTGCGCGAATCGTGCTTAACACGAGCCTCGCAAAGTTTGGTTTGGGCGTATGATCTGCGATCCCTGAGCATCCCGGTGCTTTACGCTAAGAAGCCACCCGGTACGCACATTCGCCAGTACAGTCGACGCAATTAGTTCGCGCTCTTCTAAGAGCGCTGATTGAGGGTGTGGGCCGAGTATCTGGCGATCTCCAAAATTAAGCATATAAGGTGGCAGGGAAGGAGTACCTGACACCGGAGCACATCTGTGTCTAGATACACAATAGCTTAGGGATCGCGACACAGACAGACGACTATCGAGTAGGCCTACTCACGCGGACTGTACCGACAGTCGAGACGAGCAGCCCGTTAGCGTTTAGCTGTGCCACAGCAATAGATCTCATAGCTCATTTAACAACTATCGAGCTCCGCGCAGATAACCTAATTCGCGAGTTCACTATAAATCATAAATTGTAGAATCAAGTATCCAATGATTACAACTACAGGACACGGAAGAATCTCATCATTTTTCAATGTGTATGAGGATAAATTATTAGTAACAATAGAGGGAGTGGCGCGAAACACTGGAATTGTTGTTATTAGGCTACAAAGCGTACAGTCGCGGGACACTGTAGCTGTGTCCGACCACCGGGACACAAAATTCATCTCCATTACTAGCTTCACCTAGATTATCAATCAATTCATCACCATCTTTGCGAGTTGGGTGTAAAGCCCCGCCCGGAAGCACCTCCAACCGTGCGAATATAGCGTCACTTAAATAATAGACTCAGGAAGTTATCCTGTTTACGTAGTTTTAAGCGCGTACCGATAAACGCCATCTTTTACAAACCTTTTGTGAGTTGAGTGTAGAGCTCCATACGAAAGTATTTCCGACCGTATGAATGTAAAATCCGTCATAGAAATCATAATTGAGATCATAGCCTGTTTACGTAGTTTTAAGTGCGTCCCGATAGACGCAATCTTTTGTAACCCCTCTCTTTTTGTGAGTTGAGTGTAGAGCTCCACACGGAAGTACCTCCGACCGTGTGAATTTAGAATCCGTAAAATAAAAATTGTCCAGGAATACTCCTGTTTAACGATCCCAGGTTAGGACAAGCGCAAGTAGTGGGTAACCCCGTTGTATCCTGGTTCCCCTCGTACAATCCCCTACTTCCTCGCCCGAACCGCCTTCACAAAAATTCTCCTCGGAGAGCCTATGATGATGAAGACAAACTCTCGTCAATAGACACATGAGAGAACAATAGTTTAACCTAATCTGAGGCATCAAATAAACACCACAAACCCCCGATTTCCCAGTGGATCATTCGAGTCCTGCACACGAATCCTGAAGGCCACCATTTGGGCGTGTTGTAACAAATAATAATAAATACATCGCGATTTCGTATTAAAATAATTCAAGGGTCAGGTTTCCAAGGAACCCTCACCCTTTCTTAGGCACTACGAACACCCAATTCTGGGTTAAAATTAAATTATTTAATTTATTAAAACAACCGAAAAACAACGAAGCGTTTCATTGGCGCCCGAACAGAGACTAAAAAAATCGCGAAACGGTTCATTAACGCCCGAACAGGGACTCAAAATCGCGAAACGTTTCATTGGCGCCCGAACAGGGACTCAAAAATCGCGGAACGTTTCAACATGTTGCCGATGATTTCTGGTTAATTCACAACTTTTTGTACAAAATACATAGTATACCATTCATTTCAAATTTCTGACACTGGTTTTTTGGGGTTTTAGTATTAAGGGAAAGGAGTCAGGTCTAAATAGCTGAATTAGAAAATTCAATATCATCCATATTCTAGTGTATATAAAAATGATCAATGAACTAGATTGTTAAAACTTCATCGAGGGTTTTTTTCCTTTGGGCAGATTTTTTCTTTAGCGTCACATGGCTTAAGCGCAGTTTTCAATTTTTTATCTCTACGCACGATGCTGACTAAACTGTTCAGTTGATTTGCCTCGATGAGGTCTCTCTTTCTTTTCCATGAGAAAACACACTGTCTAAGTGGAGCAAACTATTTTGTTACATTCTCAAAGCTGATTTATTCGTCTACTTAATACACAACTATTACAATTTTTCTATTATACTAATGCAGTTCACAAAATTATATCTTTTATAGTTTTTCTATTATACTGAAACAAATTTATGTTTCCTCAAAAGATGTGAAAACTATCAAATAGATGGGAGTATATATTGAGGGGATGGTATCGTGAACTGGACCCAAAGGAGAGGTTTTTTGGATAGACGGAATAAACCTCAGATATCCGTTTTAAGCAACAAGGCAGAATATTTAATTCGTCATCGGTTTAATGTTCAAGGATGATGAGAGATAGTTATAAATGAAGAAATCGAGTAATAGGCAATACGCTCTTGAATTCGAGTCGTTCACCTATAACAGGAGGTTTATTCAGGAGTATCCCGAGAATGTAAACAAATGACTCGAAAATTCACGTGAGAGGACAGGTGTCATCACGCGGAGCGTCTACGCTCATGTACAACTGAATTTGAAAAAGCGTACTCGCTCTGATGGCACACTTTTGTTTGTGGTTCTGTTTGATGCGAATTTATTCCGAAGTAATTAATGATTGATTCGAAAATTCACGTGAGAGGACTCGCGTCGTCACGCGGAGCGTCTACGCTCAATTACAAGTGAATTTGAAAAAAAGTTTCCTCGCTCTGTTGGCACAGTTGCCTTATTTCAATGATCGTGGATTTTTAAGGGTTCCTCAGAATAGTATTTCAAGATACTAGATTCATCACAGGGACATTTCTAGGATGTAATTTCACGGCTATCGCAATTCTTTATCGATATTTTTATCCATCAGATAAAAAAAGACTGTTCATGAGGGAAAGAAAGGCGAGAAGGATAGGTAATTTATGCAAATCTGGATCTGATTGTTCAAAGTGAGACCGAAATAGACAGAAATAGAGCTTCCAATACGCGTTTTAATTGATTCTATTGTGGCAATTATAGTCGATATTATGATTGTGCGAGAGAGATAGACAGAGTCTGTGTCTGTGAGTTGTATAATTGTGTTGATAATCGGTGAGCGGGGCGGCCGCTATACTCGTATACCTGAAAATGCGGGACGCGGGAAAGTGTTGGTGCGATACCAAGGCCTGCGCGCATATACGAGTGAGGAGTAGTGTTTACACTAGTTTTTCTACCGGGACCACCGATAGACGGAGCCTGGCGATGGACTTCGGTTTCTGTCTTACAAGTCGAGGGGCATATGAAATACTCATCGACTTCCAAGAAGATTTACGAAGACGAGGCAAAGGAGAGACGGATATACCAGTGTCGTTGCAATAACAAGGCTGATATTTAAAAATAGTGGAGTTGTCGGGGCGGGTAGGTGTCGTTCCAATAACGAGGCCTACAGGAAGCGTGGAAAAATGCGGTTTTTTTGGTAATGTTTAAAGGAATAGGTGTCAATGCAATATTGAGGCCTACGGGATTCTTTAGAGGTGGATTTTAGAAGGACGATATTCTTATGAATATTTGACGAAACATTAAGGATAGAAAAGTAGAGAAGTAAGCTGTAAGTGTTAGTGCAATACTAAGGCCACACAGGAGCTGGGCGTGCTCACGGGAAAAACCGAATGTGTTAGTGCGACACTAAGGCAATCGGGCGAGGAACTCTTACAAGTGTCAATGCGATATTGAGGCCTGTTTTAGTCGGAGATTATTCTAAACGTTACAAGATAGGTATTTCAGGTGCGAAAGGTAGATTAATAATGAGTCACGAGTCGTGCGAGTGGTCGGCTTTTATACCAAATGCCCCATTACTCGGGAGGCTGTTTGGTACTATCCGCTCGATCCTTGAGCGATTCAAATTTCTCGTCTTCGATGGGGCGAGGATCCTCGCTACCCGTTGTGGTTCGGTGCGCACGGTTGAGCGTTCGAATGAACGTTATCCGCGAGTTTCTCGTCGGGGGTAAGGCGTTCCGTTACAATACTTATGCGGTTCACAAAATTCTATCTTATACAGTTTTTCTATTATACTAATGCATTTCACAAAATTCTATCTTTTACAGTTTTTCTATTATACTAATGCAGTTCACAAAATTCTATCTTTAACTTATCTTGGTTCTCCTCAGCCAGTGTATCCTCTCATGGCTAAGAAAATGAGAAGTCCGAGAGCCATATGAACAAATTAGTTTAGTTAGCATCATGCGCGGAATGACAAAAAATAAAACATTTTTTCCATTTGCTGACATTCTTTCTTTCGCTGATATCCTTTAATTTGCTGAAATCTCTTATATTGTTCTTTGTTGTGCGTTTTGAGATAATCTTTAGAACAGCATGGGTTATTAATTACAAAAAGCTGATAAAACTATTTCGATACGCCCCAGCGTTCAATAAAAAATCTTGAAATCAATTCTTCAACGATACTACAACATCTTATGGCTATAATTGTTAATCGATATATGAATCTACACTGCGCTGACATTTTTATCAAGTTTTCACAAATGCCACTAGGTTCTATACGGTGCTGATATTTGTATTAATCTATACTACGTTGACATTTGTATCAAGTTTTTGAAAATGTCAGTAGGCCGGCTCCAATAATCACTCTAATAATTTTATTTTTCAGCACAATCACAAAATTTGTAAATTGAGAAGGATTTTACAGAAAGCAAAAAAACGCGAATTTGAATTAGAAATATTTATTCAGAGAAAAACACAGAAAATATGTACATATTCACTAATAATAACACTTGTATAGGTTATACACATTTTAGATTCACTAACTAATAATAATACTTGTACGGGTTATAAAATTAAGAAAATTTTTATTTATCTATTTCTCGAACGGGAGATTAAATTTAATAGTGCGAAATAGACACGAAACACTAATCACACAAACAAAAAAATATTGCGTTCATGAAATGTCACGAATTAATTACCATTAATAACCACTGGACAATATATACATATATATTGTGACGAGGCGCTAGTGCGCCCTCGCAGCAATGCGCTAGGCCCAGATTGCTCGAGCACCGAGAGCGCCGGAAACCGCGTGGCAACAGAATCGCTCCTCTGCGTCAAACTAGAATAATGAACATTTGACTGCTGTGAGTGTATTATTCCACAGGATTCTAGGAATTACAGCGACAGCCCGGGAAGACGCTTGAGGACGGATAGAGAGAAGGAAGGCGGAAGAACGCGACGATCGACGAAGTCAATCGATGTCAGGCCGTGACCCCCACCCCGGAAGTCCGAGGCACGCGTAACCCGGCAGAGCGTGCGAAAATCATTAGTCTGATTGTGAGTCAGGTCCTGAGTACCGGATCAATTAGTCTAATTTGGGATACCGAATTGATGAGTCTAGTTTGGAATGTATCAGTAATAAGTCGAGTTTTGGTCTTTGTCGGGAGAGAGTATTGTATTAGAAATTGAGCAGTGTCGCGTTGAGTAATAGGCTGTCGCCGAGCACTTAGAGAATTATCAGTAGCTCTGAGGAGACGCCCTCGCGCGAAGATTGCCTTTGCTATTGTAAAAGTTATTGAAGGTCGAACATTTCGTCGCGCGCGGGCAAATGCCACGTGAGTCTCGAAGAGAGAATCCCGATCGACCCGTGCACGCGTGTTCCGCCGAGGAGAAATAGGACAGTGAGATAGAAAACTGTGAGGGAACCGAAGTCCAGCAGTCCAGGAGAAAGCAGCGTTACGGCAGGGAAGCGTTCCACCCGGAAAATAAGGTAGGCGTACGTGGTTCACCCGCAATTAGTTATTACGTGTGGATCAACATTGTCCTCCGTCGCGACCGGCTTCTCCGGCTGACCTTGCAAGTTCTCGGAAGAACCATTGTATAGGATCGCGGTTACTGTCGGACTCGAGTCTCCTTTGTATGATTTTTGTATTGGTTGAATCAAAATCCTTTGTGCTAAATAGTAAACAAATTGTTATTAGCGTTTTGTAAAAAAATGAGTCCGAATTCGAGTATTGATTTCGCGTATAGTCCCCGAACTGCACCCCTTCCAGCTAGCCGGAACCGAGTGAGAAGTGACATTGGCGAAAAGTAAGTGACACTGGCTGTCGGGTCTAGAATACATAGCCTGGCGCCCAGCATACGGCAGCGAAGCAGGTAAGAACGGGAGAAATCGCATAAAACGCAGAAAAATTAATACGTGGGCGTCGTTATATTTGGTCATGGCTCGAAATACCGGGGAATTATATTCGTTGCGTGAAGAATCTCGACGAGTCGAGCAAGAGCCACTTGAGTGCCCACGCATTAACAAGTGGTGAAAAAGTGTAAACACCGCGCGTCGACACTCAGTGAGCCAGTTCGAAGAGCGTGAACGAGAAACCGTACGAAAAAAATAGTTCGTGGTGAATATTTCTCGGTTTTCGTCGAGCGAAGACGAATTTGAACGTGAGTTTCTCGAGAAGTAAGTGCGCGAGCCTAGATCAACCGCGTGTAAACAAACGGACAGAAAAGAACGTAAACATCACGCGATAACGATCGGCCGATCCAACTCGAGTCCCGAGAATAATACGAAGTGAAGAGACAAATATTTTCGAAAAGAATATTTAAAATTGTGTAGTGTGGAATTTACTAGAGACAATGGCCGAAGGATTCCAGAACAAATCGACTCCGAACCCAATTGAATCCGAGGGTGAGGAGAGGATAAGTGTTGACGTGCGCGAACGTAGGCAAAAAGTGTTAGATCGTGCGCAATCGATCGACGCTGTCCCTAGACGTCACATGCAGCGATTGCTGAAGCAATCCCACGCGCGTGCCGAGGGAGATGACGACACAATCCGCAATCGAATACGAAGACTAGAATTCCGCGAGTGTGGAATACCTGGTGTAGAGTGGAAGGAAGAGGACGTCACACATCAGATGGACGAACCCGCCAACACCGAACTTGCCATAGTGGAGGATATGGACCAAAACAAAGTGCGTGAGACCCTACGTGCATTATTATTAAATCCATCGGGAGTGACAGTTGTCGCGAGGAACCGTCTAAGGCAGTTCGTAAGCACCGCGCTGCGGGAACCGGGCAGCTGGCGGATAGAGAGTCCAGCCGAACTACCACGAGGCGCGCTCACGAGGAAGCGCGTGGGGATACGCGACGATTGGCTCAGCGGCAGGACAACCCCTCCTTCTCCAAGGCAGAGAAGAGTGATACCGGCTGATTGGGATGGCACGGACGACCTAAGTTTAAAGCGTCTTAAATGCAGCAGCGCTTATGTGACCCTGCGCCGTGGCGAGACCTCGCGAAGCGTCCAAAGGGACGTACCAGAGGAGACGCAAATCGGTGCAGAGGTTCACACACGACTAGGCCATCCGAAGTGCCGAGACGCTGGAACGCAAACTGACAGCGAACCCAAAATCAGGCCGAGGAATAAAAATCGAGGATCGAAACCATGTGAGTCAACACGAAAACACGAGAAGTCCGAAGATTCCATGAGTGAATCAACCATGACAGAAGACAGCACCGCGTCGTCTTATTCATCCTCCGGTAGTGAGAAGGAGACAGACAATAGCACGTGGAGTGTAGTGGAGCCCCGAAACGCGCGTCGTAGGAGACAGCGCTCGGAGCGGCCGATGACGCGATCGACTTATCGACACCCCCAACTCCGCCGAGAACGTGACATCGGAGACATCGCAAGAAAATGGCGAGTGACTTTCACGGGAGAAGATGACTTCGGATGCGAAGAATTTTCAGAGCAAATTCGAGAAAAAATTGCGGCCTCCGACATCCAATACGACGATCGACTGCAGGTGCTCCCCGAAGTGTTGAAAGGTCGAGCAATCCAATGGTATAGATCAAACAGAAAATATTGGCGATCATGGAGGGACTTTGTCCACGATTTTCGGGCATGGTTCAGTACGGATCGTGACCAGCAAGGTCTGAAGGAAAACATCAGGAAAAGGACGCAGGGAGCCGAAGAGCCTGCAAAAGATTATTTAATTTGCATCCAAGGACTACACAATCGGCTGAGGCGACACAAGAGTGTGCGACATCAACTGGATCAAGCATACTCTGGCCTCCGTCCTGAGTACTGGGACCGAATAGACAGAAGAGATTCCCGGTCGTACGCTGAACTAGTGCAGCAGACTTCGTGGGAAAAGCAGCGATGGGCGAGAGCACTGGCTCGACGTTTTCCACCAAGCCGCGATGAATTGCTTGCCAAGGAGTTCGCATGAGTCGAAAAATCGGTAGCACCGACGAAGACCGGCTATACATCGAAACCGGCGAAGCGCACTCTGTATAGAGCTCCTGCGCCGAGAATAAACGCAGTGCAGAGTGAGTCTGCTGACGCAGCAGAGTCTGCAGCGCCGAAGCGCCGTCGACGAGCGAAGCGTAAGAGCGAGGGTAGCGAGGCAGCCGAAGTCGAGGGGGCCGCCCCACCACTCACGTACGCTCGAGCCGCCGCGCCGCAGCCAGCACGAAGAGCCGAGCAGCAGCAGCAGCAGCAACCAGCGAGACCGCCGCCGAGTGGGGGAACCCCCAGCACCGGACGCGAACAAGCGGGCCGTGTGTAGAGGGCCGGAGAGAGTCGGCCAAGTTCCCCTCGAGGCCCACAGAACTTATACAGAAGACCCCCACCATTCTGCATGAATTGCGGTGAAGCGGGCCACTTCGGGCGAGATTGCGAATATCCCCGAGTGCTTCTATGTACAGCCTGCGGCCGCCGAGATGTCAATCGCACGACATGCGACTGTGCGCTGTCAAAAAACGCTAATCGGAACTGGTAGCCGCGGGACAGCCAGCGCACCGAGTAAGCCAAGATCCGCCAGACAGTAGAGAAATCACCAGCGATATCCGGTCCCAAATCGACCCATTCCCTAATTCCTTCCAGGGTGCAGTTCGCGTAGAAACCTCGAGCGGAAACAATAATGTAATTGTAAGAGCAAGTACTTCGAGCGTTCCGTGTAATTTTCTTTCAGCACAGGTAGAGGAAGTCGAAACAGGTGAGTCCCCCTACAGGTCGACTGGCATTTGGACGCTGGATCAGCTCAGTTCCGATGAAACTGTAACTAGAGGAGAAAATGCCATGGAAATTAATGAAATAAATCTCGCTATCGATGACGTGTTAGAGACCGGTAGAGAGCTTGCCGCGACTCACGCGAACGAAGAACGCGGCGCGAAAAAAAAAGATAGAAATTCGATAGAGCATAGCACGATCGAGATCGGTCCCGAGACGAGTCTGCCCCAGCGCGCGGAGATCCTCGAGTCGTTACCCCACCACCACAAGAATGGTAGCGCGAGAGGGGACGAGTTCGAATTTTCGTAGAGCTGCTTATCGGGGATACAGTACTCGAGGCACTGATCGACACCGGTGCAACGATTTCGGTTTTCGGTCGCGTGGGGGGAGAAATCGTGAGAGAATAACTTAGCCTCACCGAAATTACGCCGCGAGTAGAAATGACTATGTATCGATGGCTAACGGTACGCCGGAACGAGTTCTCGGGGAAGTATTCATCCCGATCGAGCTAGACGGTGTACAAAAAATGGTTTCCGTCGATAATTGTCCGCCAATTGAAGTCAAATTAGTTATTGGGGATGGACTTTATCGAGTTATTTGGGGTTAACGTGTACGGAAAGCGCGGCATGTGGTCGTTGGAAGAAGTAGGGGTGGAACACCCCATCGTGCGCTCGAGCGATGAACTCGCGGCACTTGGCGTTTGTTTTGGCCTACAGGGACCCGTAGCTAGCGAGACGGCACGTTTAGAGGAATTAAAAACGCGAATATTTCCGACCATGCCACAGGACTTTAATATTGCGGTGACTCTCACACAGCATAGGATCGATGCGCCTAACGATAAAGCGGTGAAACAGCGAATGTACCGGCGCTCTCCCATAGTCGTTGAGAAATTACACGCGGAAGTAGATCGAATGCTCGCCAGCAATATTATTGAAAATTCACAGAGTGACTGGGCAAGTCCTCGGGTGATGGTGGCAAAACCAAATAATAATTGGAGATTTTGTGTAGATTACCGGGAGTTGAATAAAGTCACGCGAAAAGACGCGTATCCCCTCCCGCCAATGGATACGATTTTGAGTAAACTGCAAAAGGCCGTGTACTTAAGGACATTGGACATGAGCGCTGCGTACCACTAAATTTTAATGGATGAGAACAGCCGCCATTTCACTGCCTTTATCGTCGAAGGAAAGGGATTGGTCCAATTTCGAAGGATGCCCTACGGTTTATGCAACGCGCCCGCGACGTTCCAGAGGCTAATGGATCGACTCATCGGTCCAGAGCTCGAGCTGCACGCGTTCGAGTACCTCGACGATATTATTATCGTTAATCGTACGTTCGAAGATCACCTTGAGTGGATTGAGAAAATCCTTGGCGTCATTCGTGAGGCCGGATTAATATCAAATTTTCAGAAAAGCGAGTTTTGCTGAAGCGAAGTACGGTAACTCGGGTTTTTAGTGAACCGGGACGGATTACGGCCGGACCCCGAAAAGATTAGACCGATAGTCGAGTATCCGCGACCGCGAAACGCCACCGAGATGCGTCGATTAGACGGCATTGTCAATTGGTATCACCGCCATTTGAAAAATATTTCGCGCATTGCAGGTCCACTTAACCGTCTGACCGGCAAGACAGTACCGTGGCTATGGACCGAAGTAGAGGAAGCTGCTTTTCGAGCAGTCAAGAACGAGATAGTACACGCCGCGACTCTCACTTTCCCCAATTTTAATATTTCCTTCATTGTGAACACCGACGCGAGTGACAATGGGATCGGCGCCGTGTTGACGCAGCAGGGAAAGGAGGGGGAGAAACTGATAGAATGCGCGAGCCCTGCGATGACAGGACCCGAAACTCGGTACACCGTGACAGAGAAAGAATGCCTCGCCGTGTTGTGGTTAGTCCGTAAGTTTCGACCGTATTTAGAGAGTTACGAATTTACGGTAGTAACAGATCATAGTAGCCTACGGTGGCTACATAAGTTAGTCGACCCGATAGGACGTTTGGGCGTTCGAACTCTCCGATTACAGAATGAAAATCGAATATCGCAAGGGTACAGAAAGCGAAGCCGCCGATGCGCTGTCTAGGATGGTCGAAAATGTAGAACCGGACTGGGACGAGAAGGTAGGTTCTTTGGGAAACGCGTTCGAGATCGACTGGTATCGAGAAAGGTTCGAAGCCATCGGTCGTCATCCGCGCAGTTTCCCAGAATAGGCAATTGATGGGAAAGCAATGTACTTCTACCGGCAAGACGCGATTAAAGAAACGATCGGAATCGATCTAGATGCGTGGAAACTCGTAGTACCGTCGGAGGAATGCGAAAATATGCTAATGCAGGCACACGATAGCGAGCAGGCAGGAGTAGAGCGGACGTATCGACGGCTCGCGACCAATGGCCAGGGATGTATCGCGATGTTAAGCGCTATGTAGGAAAATGCGTCAGTAGTATGGTACAGCGCTGGGGATACAGACCCTACCCCCTCCCTTCCTACCAGCTGGCAGCGCTGGGGAGCCAGACCCTACCCCCTCTCTCCCTATCCCTGGCAGCGTTTGAGAGTCAGGCCCTACCCCTTCCCTCCCACCTGGCGCCTTGTCTAGTCTAATTAGCATAATTCCCCGAGCTTTGATTGGTTTTTCAAATCCCCTCTTCCTCCCCACTTCTTTTGTTAAGTAGGAGGGAATGATAAGCATAATTCCCCGAGGTCTGATTGGTTGTTTAAATCCCCTCGTCCTCCCCACTTCTTTTGTTAAGTAGGTGGGAATAATTAGCATAATTCCCCGCGCTTTGATTGGTTGTTTAAATCCCCTCTTCCTCCCCACTTCTTTTGTTAAGAATTCCCCGAGCTCTGATTTGTTTGTTTAAGTCGATGCTTCGGCAGTCGGTAATGTAGATATTTTTTTCCTATGATTGGTAACTCGATTTTCCGGGTGTCGATAAATCGAAATCTGATCGGTTACTCGATTTTTCGAATGGTGGTAAATTTTTTCGAAATCTGATCGGTAACTCGATTTTCCGAATGTTGGTGAATTTTTTCCAGGTAGGTAAGTCGTGAAATAAAACAAGATTTTCGTTTTCAGAGAGGCGTATATATTTAAATATAGATAATCGATGAACATATACACGAGTGCAAGAGAAGGATAACCATTGTCAAAATTTTAAAATAATCGGCCTATCTTACAATTAAGACTTATATTTACACTGATATACGCTGTATAAGGACAAGAATCGCCGTCGGATGTATGAGTGCGATAGGCTACCAAACGAATAATAATAATACTTATTTCCGCGCGGGCAAGACGGAAATATACAGACACAGTAACATCTATGTACAAAGTTTGTCGTTATTGTTGTTGTTGTTGTTGTTCAGACTTCTCACTCTTCTCGGCAAGGGCTTTGCGAAGCTCGTTTCTGATGAATGCGGTGCACAATACGGTAAGCTCCAGGAACACAATGCCGAACGTAATTTCAACGAATTCAGCATCCATGCGACGCTGTACAGTGTCTTTCAAAGATTTGAAATTATCTTTCACCAATACTTTGACACGTTGTTTGTTAATTTTTTCTGGTGTCTCGTTAGCCGGGATATGTAGCAACAATTCAACACAAAGCACTTCGGCACACTTTTGTACAGTTGCCGCGTTTCTTTGTAGTCGTCATAAGCGCTCGTCGGTGCACACCATGATGTTTTGTAATCCTTCGATCGAGCGTTTTTGCATCACAACCGCTGGTGAATAATTTTTACGCTCTTTCTTCGTTGATGGTTCAGGATCGAGCTGACTTTCGTTCATTTCATCGGTAGGTGTTTTTTCAATGCGCCGATCAATCACGATAGATTTCGAGCCATAGCTTGACGTAAACAGGATCTCGCAGTCAGAGATATGTATCGGATCTGGAATGCGCCAACCTCAGCCCCAATCTATCTTCTGACCATCGGCAAAATACTTTGAAATATCGGGAAGATGGCTTTGCAGTAAAACCCAATCCTTTGACTCGAAAACAATACCACCAGCCGTGTTGTTGTTCTGCACTTTTATGATGGGTTGTATACTTCCAGCCATCCGAGGCTGCAGGCCGACACTCACTCTGTTTGTCTCAGACTGGTTGAGAGTGTACGTTGTAATGAGAATCAGTGGTCCTTCGAGCCGTTTTTTCTTGGTGTCCGACAGCACACGGTACATGGTTGAGGGTTGTAGATCGCTGTCGCGATGATCTTTAGCGGTGATTGTTTGCTCCATGTTGTTAAACTCGACAACAAGTGAATCCGTGTTCACAGAAGTCACGGGCCTAACTGCCGATTACCACTATTATCATGGCCTTTATATAGCCACGCTTCGGCGGCTGTCTAAATCACTTGTCGTTGAATGCAACCCTTTTTTTAAAGTTCGGTGGAGTGTGTTACCGATGAATCATTATGTGCACAGCAATATCGTGGAATTCACAGGATGTGTCTACCCAGATTGTTTGTTAACATGTATTTTGGGTGGTCCACGTATACCAGATGTTAACATTTTCATAGCTGTTGACATATGATACCTGTTAGAAATCTCTTGTCTATCGATGAGTTGGGGTAGATAACAAGTGTCTTTTGTCGCGCTTAAGCAAGCATATGTCGTCTCATAGATCTGCTGTTGCATAGATTAAAGATTACGGGGGAAGAAGAAAAAAATATAGTTGCGGCTTCTACTCTCTCTCTCTAACTTCAAGGGTAATAAAATCGTGATACATAGCTGTCACAATAGAAGACAGTGGTTGGTTCAAGGTGGTGGGTGGGTGACGGTGACGATTACCAGCTGTCGCGATGAAGCGTGAGAGTTTTCACCTTACGGCTACCTGTAGAGATGCAGGGTTAAAGATAGTTTTCCGGTCGCACTGCGGGCGGCAATAAAAAAAAGTCTCCAAGGTACCGATGATCTAATCGCTAATCGGTGGCAAGCTGTTGGGACATCTTCGCAATAGGTAGTATTGTTCTATGGTGATTTTTGGGGTTTTACGTATTTTCTAATCTAATCATTTTATCGATCCAGGGCTGTGCAGTTTCCAATGTAGAAAAAAAGGTTTTCGGGAAAACATTGGATCTTTTTTTTAACCAATGTTTAAGATCGAAAAAATTGTCACAGCCTACTTTTTCCCTTTTGCACCCTTAAATCTATCGATAGTGGGGGTATGCTTCAAACTATATAGTCTTTGGAAACTCAGACTTTGTTTAATTCTCTCTCGAGAAGTCACTCGTGACATTAAAGCATCACTCGCATTTTCAAAATCGTCGTTTCAACGTTTTTGTCGTGTGTGATTTGTTCAGTGTTCGTAGAATTTTGTGAATCCATTGGAGTTTACCGTGATCTTCGAGTTTTGCGCAAAGTATTTACCGGTTTCGAGTGTGTGTGTGTGTGTCGTTACTCCAGCATTCGCCGGTTTATTTACGGTTTAAAAAACCTTGTTTTGGATTGTTCATTTATGTTCGCGTAAAAAATACACAAACCGTCTACGAAAATGCAGTGTGTTTCCAATAACGCCTCTAACGAGCAGTGCCCGAGTGCCCGTAATTTAATAAGGGCTATATTAAAGACCGTCGGTCTTGTAAAAATACGAAGTGCGGTCATTGCGCGTCGCTGTACGCAACAGTGGGCTTCGACGCTGAGATCGATGGATCTGCGTGAAGCCCAGCGAGAATTAAAATCGCTCCTGAGGCGTCTACCTCTGAGGGTTATCGCTCGTGTCCACGAGTATGAAGCCTTGGACGCTCACATTACGCGATTTTAATTGCGTGCGAGGTGGTGCTCGAGCGTAATGCAAGTCACCTACTAATTGTTCGTAGCCTCATGGAGGCATACGAAAACGCCCGAAGTGCCATCAGCCTAATCGCTTGGGCCGAGCGATGTGATAGCGACGCGTCCACGGTCAACGAGGAGGAGGAGGAAGAGGAGGAGGCGGCGGATCAGGGCAAAGCCGGAACCAACGACAACGGCGCCGACGACGATGACACCACCGGTGCTCCGGAAAAGTCGGTGCAACGTGGCGTGGAGGTTGTCGACCTCGTGACGCAAGCGTCTCCGGCTCGCTTTGCAAGCGAGGCTCAAGGATGCGATGCGATCCTCGTCGTCAATCTCGCCAGCCCTGCACCGTCGGTACCAACGATCAACGACGACGACGACGACGACGACGACGAAGCCCTCGTGGACGCCCCTCAATCCCCAAATCCACCGCATTTTGAAATAAATGTGGTAATCCGCGCGGGACCAAGCCACGACCATCCCGAAAGTCCTGCGTCTCCGGATCCCGAGCCCGTCGAGGAGCACCCTAAACCTCAGGGTCTAGAGGGTGTATTTCATTACAACCCTGAAGACCCTGATAGAATTTGGGTTCTCGAAGAAGAAGAAGAAGAAGGAGAAGAAGAAGAAGAAGAAGAAGAAGGTGAAGACGGAGGAAGGAGGTGAGAAGGAGGAGGACAAGGGCACTCCTCTCCCAAGAAGTATGACGCCGGGATCGGACCTCAAGGAAATCTCCGATGACGCCACGGTCATCATGGGCGAACTCAACGAGATCCCTCAACAGATCGAGAGCCGTGGAAATCGTAAGTTATTGTTTTTATTATACATTTATTAATTCACCATATATATATATATATATGTAACTGCAATTATTAATAATCGAACAAGTCACTATATAATTTTGCATTCGTTTTGCAATATCCCCCGCGTGATCATTAATAGCACCCGCCTCACTTGGGAATTTTATTTCATCACGAGTGAATTATTCGAGACTATTTGCGATCTTTCCGCAAGTCATCGAACTTTTGATCTTTCGCAAAATAAGACGAGTTCTACGCGCGAGTGAACGCCACAGTGAAGAACGCATCGACCGCCATCGTTGGGGCACGGCTAGTGTTACCTGACCCGTTCCTCCATCGAAGGACCTTACTGGACGTTGCTCACGTTATCAGCCGAGCGCTCGTCCACACAGATCTCACAGAGCTACAACTGCATCGAGCCAGCGATTAACTCTCTCGCTACTGGACGCGAAGTTCCTTATCTGGAGATAAGCTTACTCACCGCTGCTACCGACAAGATGAAGTATTGCTTCGCAGTAATGCTCGTGCTCGCTAGCATTGGGTACTAATCTATTCATCGATTGTTTCTCCCGTTTCACCCTTTCCTCTACCCTTCATATAAAAGGGGAAGTCCTTACGCATTCCCAAACATAACAGCTCACTTGTGTACATCTATCTGAATTGTTATATATATATATTGTGACGTATTTTTCCGGTAGCTGACCGATTAATCGGTCTTTTGGTCGAGAACACAAAACACGGAAAGAAAAGGAATATCGGGAACCGTCACCTTCGGCCGTCCACCCTCGCTCGCGCATCCGCAAACCCGGTGGGCGCCAGTTAATTTTTGTTTCACCGGAATTAACGAACCGGTATGTCCGAGGGATCGAGTGGGCGGCTCAATCCCCAAATTCCAAATCGAAAGCCTGGGGTAAAAACTCGCGATCGGGAGCAAAACCGAAGGAATCGGTAGCTTTGTTGATTTTTGGGGTCGCGTAAAATCAACAAACGCAACTGGATGCGCTCGCGGGAGCGAACGGTTGCGGAATAGCACGGCCGCTCAGTCTGCTAGGTTTGGTAGAGAGGGTCGCGGTAAGGTGCAATAAATAGCCACGAATCATGATCAAAATGAAATCAACGGAAACTAATGTCCCGCGGACAAAAATCGAGAGCGAGCATCGGTAACGAATTCGCATTTTAGAATGCGCGAGAACTGACGAAGCGCATCGAGAGCGCCATCGTCACTACGAGAAAATCTGGTGCAATACCAAATTTTAATGATTAAAATCACGGGAACGACTTACCGGAGCTGCCTGTAGCCGATCCATCCCATGGAGGGAGATCGAGGGAATCCGAGAGCTGTGACACGAAGTGCAGGTATCCCACCGCACTCGAGGAACACCGAAAACTCGAGTTTTATTCCGTGGAATAAAACTCTCACCACACGGTCACTCACGTATTCACTATACGGAGTTTGCCGGAGCACGAGAACTGCGCGAAGTCGCGCGCGCGAGCGACAGAAAAACTGTCAACACGGGAGCGTTTGCAAAACTCGAGGCACCTCGGCGGTGTCCCGAGCAAGACTGATTATTTCGCGTAATCATCGGGAACGATTCATTATCATTATTCCGATAGCTCAAAATCCCTTACCCGAGAACTACTGCCCTCTCCTTCGAATTAGTTCGTAGCGATAACGGGAACGCAACTTGTGCCGGTAACATAGCAGAAATCTGTACGGTCGCCTCCCTTAGCTCATTGCGTGAAAACGGGCCTTTACTCACCAAAAGCAATTGCGCTAGGATACCCCATCCTAGGCCAAACGTAACTTAACTCCACCCGTTCTCCAACGCAATGCACTATCACCGTAGGGCGCCGGATTTGCACCGGTCTACAACTAACCGCCAAAACTCACATCGGTGACTCTCATCTGCCGGGCTGCTCGATTCGTTGAGCTCTCGTCCTCGCGACAGATTTGAGTGCACCAATCTCCCATCTTCTCTCAAAACAACAACTAAAACAAAATCGCTAACCATTTTCCATATCCAAACGGTAAAATTCGAGGAGAGGAACGTCGAAATCGCTAGACATAGCTAACTCGGTAACATAAGACCTTGTGATCGTAATTTTGTAAAAAATCACGTCACAACTCCCCACCCCTTACGGCTTAGGGATTGAGAACGGTAGCTTCGCAAGACCGGTCGTAACCACGACTCGTAACCGGACTGAAAGTTTCTGTTTCCGTCGAAACTGCACGGGTTAGGGAACTATTATCGTGATTTGTCGTAAATATTTTCGGGATCTACAACCGGGAACTGTTTGTCGGTTGCTTATTCATTCTTACCCACGAGTTACAGTCGGTAGCTAGTGATGGTCGTGGGTAATTCGGGATCAATGCGAGAGCGTACTCGAGCAACACGAGAAGGAATTTTCAGTTCTCTATCGGACCCCAAAGACAGACAAAGAAACATATTAAAAGAGAGCTATACGATACCAGTGTGGATGTGGAGATCCTCTGAGTAGTCGTCCATACGGCGGTAACTTCCCCGGTCCGTGACCAATCTGGGCCCACCGGGCGTTCCTCTGGCTGGAACGGGGTCTTGCGACCCATATTGCGGTAGCTAGGGCTCGGGGCTCTTCTCGAGAACTGGATCTGATGACCCGTAGCGCGGTAACTATAGGCTCGAAGCCTACGCTTCGAGAGCTGGGTCTTACGACCCATATTGCGGTAGCTATAGGCTCTAAGCCTACGTTTCGAGAGCTGGGTCTTGCGACCCATGTTGCGGTAGCTATAGGCTCCAAGCCTATATTTTCGAGAGCTGGGTCTTGCGACCCATTTTGCGGTAGCTATAGGCTCGAAGCCCATCACGCGGGAGCTTCCCCGGTGGTACCCTAGTGGGGTTTAACCTCCGGGGGGGTAGCGGGAACGGCAGGAGCGGCGCTATCCTCGCGAGGGACCTTCCTGGGGCCTCGCGGCCTGCGAGACCGGGATCTCTCAGCCCGCAACGCCCTCAGCTCCTCTCGAAGCACGTTTCGCCCCACCTGCGGGACGTAAGGCCCTTCCTGCCTCCAGCCCTGGCTGCACGCCGGGCACGTGCGAAGGGTCTTCCCCTTCCGCCCGCACCGGCGGCAGAAAATGGCCTTTGGCGGGCCGAGCGGACACTGCGAGTAGCAGTGGCCCAACTCCCCACAATTATAGCAAGCCCTTTCCACGGCTCGCCTACGTGTTGGGGGAGGCCCCGCAGGCTCGGTAGCCGGCCTCTTTTCGGCGACGGGAGCTGGCGGAGTATGCGGCGGCTTGGGGCCGCGGGATCTCCTACCCCGTGACCTTTTCCTCCGATCGGTAGCCTCGACAGCTGGGGGTTGACTTGAGGTGCCGGGGGCTACCCCTGACAAACCCATTGCTGCCGCGAGAGCGTAGGTCCCCGGGCCAGTGGGTTGCTTCGGGCTTCTCACTGGCTCGGGCCTTGCGGGGTCCGTCAACCGCGCCATCCTCCACAGGGGCCGAGGGTCCGATGGACGGCGTCCACCGGCGACCGTCTCCGTGGGGATGGGGAACGGGATCCTCGCATCGGGAGCCTCCGTCTCCTCCGTTGACGGCGGATCGGGCGAGGCGGGGCTCTGGTCCAGGGCGGCCTGGGCCAGGTCCCCGATCGTCCGCACCAGCGCGTCGACGGCGTCGGGGCCGTCCGCGCCGAGGCTCCTCAGGGTGGCTGCGCACGCCTGGATCATCGCCAAGTTCGGCGCGACGGGAACGGTATCCGCGGGTGGGGAGAGAGCTGCGGTTGCCCGCAACATCTCGTCGAACCAACCCGCCTCGGTGGTCACCTCCATTTCCTCGATATTGGCCATTTTCGGAAACCTGAAATAGAGGGACAGTTAGACCTGGGGACGATATGGCTCTATATCCTATAGGGAAATTTTCCCTATCGATCGCCCATCGAGATCGGATATTTAATAAATTACCCGCGGAATCTGTTTCGAGATCCTGTATCCCCTCGAACGGGGGAGCCAATGCCGCTGACACGTGTCTTGCGGAGGACGATAACACCTGCGCCCTGCGCAGGACGGGATCTTCAACCTCAAACGTCCTATCCCGGTGACGGAGGTTGTGTGACTCGGAGTTTGAATACCGACACTTGTACGGCATTAAACGCATCGAGAGCACTGAACTTTAATTTTATATAAAAAAAAACGTTCAGATTGCTTATCGGGTACGTCATGAGCGCAGTTCGATAGCAAATATCGGTAGCAATGTTCGGTAGCTAATGTCTCACTCGCTGGTTACGGTCGGTAGCTTGACTGATTTTTGCAGATTCGCGAGTGAGTCGAGATCACGAGAGAAGCTTAATATCTCGGCAGGAGAACAGACAGCTCTCTCGTTACGAGAAAGGATGGGCGACTATTAGTCCTGCCCGATGGCGGTAGCGGGGGTTATAACGACCAAAGTAAAAAAAAATTTTTTATGAAGAGAAAAAAAAGAACGAAAGGAAAAAAAAATGCAAAATAAATAAATAAAATAAAATAAAATAAATAAATAAACCAATTCCAAAAATAAAAATAAATAAATAGATCAATTCAAAAATAAAAATAAATAAATAAATCAATTCAAAAATAAAAATAAACATTAAAAGGAAATTTATAATAACGGATTTAATTATAAATTCCGATTAAAATTACCCGGTGATATATGCGGTAGCCGTACGATCGTCTCGGATTTCGAGCGGAATGCTCAATTCCGCACAATATTCCTCGAGAAGGTACGCCGGTAACTCGAATGTACACTCTTTCAAAGGACGTTCGAATTCGAGATCCATTATTCGTCGATAAATCGATGGGCGATCACAAAATTGTTTTAATAAAATAAAATGCAATACATTAAGAAAATGATTCGAGATCGTAGCGGTACTCACGTGATTTTCGAGTGAAAAATCCTCGTTAAGTCGCACTGTGCGGGAGCTTTCCGAAATTATATCGAACCGTACACGGCGATAGTTCAAGACAAAGTCACTTGAAATCGCTAAATTTCGGTTATCGAGAGCGAAAGGGCCTGAGGTAGGAGCTTTCCGAGATCCCAAAAAAAATTGTTTGTCGAAATTCCAAAATGACTCATCCAAACGGCCGAAACCGCAACAATAGAGGGATTAGCGGTATCGCCGCTCACCCGTGACCGCTTCCTCAGCGCCGCGGGGAGGGGTATCGGGAGCTAGAACTTTCCGAAAAATAAAATTATTCGAAATTTCACAAAAATGTCATTCGAGATCGGGAGATTTCCGAAAAATGGAATATTCGGAAACTCCCTCCGAAATCTCGAATTTTTCGAAAAAAAATACAATATTCGAAAATTCGACCCGAAATCTGCAAATTTTCGAAAAAATAAAATATTCGAAAATTTTATCCGAAATCTTGAAATTCTCGAAAAATGACAATATTCGAAAATTTCAGCCGAAATCGAGAACCGAAAAGGAAAAAAAAATAAAAAAAAAATAAAAAATAAAAAATAAAAAAAAATTGAATTAAAAAAAAAAATTTTAAAGATTCAATTAAGGGACACACAAAAAGGTTACTCACGAGAACTGCTATTTATTGGCGTGGCCCCACGTTGGGCGCCATTTGTGACGTATTTTTCCGGTAGCTGACCGATTAATCGGTCTTTTGGACGAGAACACAAAACACGAAAAGAAAAGAAATATCGGGAACCGTCACCTTCGGCCGTCCACCCTCGCTCGCGCATGCGCAAACCCGGTGGGCGCCAGTTAATTTTTGTTTCACCGGAATTAACGAACCGGTATGTCCGAGGGATCGAGTGGGCGGCTCAATCCCCAAATTCCAAATCGAAAGCCTGGGGTAAAAACTCGCGATCGGGAGCAAATCCGATAGAATCGGTAGCTTTGTTGATTTTTGGGGTCGCGTAAAATCAACAAACGCAACTGGATGCGCTCGCGGGAGCGAACGGTTGCGGAATAGCACGGCCGCTCAGTCTGCTAGGTTTGGTAGAGAGGGTCGCGGTAAGGTGCAATAAATAGCCACGAATCATGATCAAAATGAAATCAACGGAAACTAATGTCCCGCGGACAAAAATCGAGAGCGAGCATCGGTAACGAATTCGCATTTTAGAATGCGCGAGAACTGACGAAGCGCATCGAGAGCGCCATCGTCACTACGAGAAAATCTGGTGCAATACCAAATTTTAATGATTAAAATCACGGGAACGACTCACCGGAGCTGCCTGTAGCCGATCCATCACATGGAGGGAGATCGAGGGAATCCGAGAGCTGTGACACGAAGTGCAGGTATCCCACCGCACTCGAGGAACACCGAAAACTCGAGTTTTATTCCGTGGAATAAAACTCTCACCACACGGTCACTCACGTATTCACTATACGGAGTTTGCCGGAGCACGAGAACTGCGCGAAGTCGCGCGCGCGAGCGACAGAAAAACTGTCAACACGGGAGCGATTGCAAAACTCGAGGCACCTCGGCGGTGTCCCGAGCAAGACTGATTATTTCGCGTAATCATCGGGAACGATTCATTATCATTATTCCGATAGCTCAAAATCCCTTACCCGAGAACTACTGGCCTCTCCTTCGAATTAGTTCGTAGCGATAACGGGAACGCAACTTGTGCCGGTAACATAGCAGAAATCTGTACGGTCGCCTCCCTTAGCTCATTGCGTGAAAACGGGCCTTTACTCACCAAAAGCAATTGCGCTAGGATACCCCATCCTAGGCCAAACGTAACTTAACTCCACCCGTTCTCCAACGCAATGCACTATCACCGTAGGGCGCCGGATTTGCACCGGTCTACAACTAACCGCCAAAACTCACATCGGTGACTCTCATCTGCCGGGCTGCTCGATTCGTTGAGCTCTCGTCCTCGCGACAGATTTGAGTGCACCAATCTCCCATCTTCTCTCAAAACAACAACTAAAACAAAATCGCTAACCATTTTCCATATCCAAACGGTAAAATTCGAGGAGAGGAACGTCGAAATCGCTAGACATAGCTAACTCGGTAACATAAGACCTTGTGATCGTAATTTTGTAAAAAATCACGTCACAATATATATTGTAACCAGAATTTTACCCAACGTGAGAAAATTCGATTGCAACCTAAATTGTCCAATTGTCTCTCCTCCTTATTTTTCGTTCTTAAAGAACAGGGCGCCAGGCGCTTTCACGCCGGAGGAGAAACAATGCTTTACAGCGACAATTATCAGCCCAGGCCGCGCGTCAGCTGCAATACGTAGAGTGGGGGGGTAAGACTGCTGATAGTTCGAGTCTATTTAATAAAACCACCAATTACGGGACTCACAAAATATAATAATTTATTCAACAAAATGAAAGAATGACTCCAATCAATAAATATCTTTGATAAGAAATCGATAAAATTGTCCACGTAAATTTCCTCTGTTTAGTGGCCACACTTCGATCCACTAAATTAACGAATTCTCCAACTATTATAATAATCGTCCCGACAACGGACGAACTCTCACTCACTCATACACACGCACATATTCAATCAAACAATTCTCAAGGGCCGAGAGGGACGAGTACCAAATATCCAAACACAACAAACGACTCAGCCAATGGAATTTTGTTTGTTTAACAAATAACTTTACACGCAATAAGGCCTTGATTATAATCCCTCACGCCAAAATCCAAAATACGCTATTAACGGGACTAATCAAGGACACTCACGCGGACCACACACACATACTAAAACTATGGCTTATTGCGGGACGTCGGCTCAAGGACGATTCGCGCACACGTCGGATTCTACTCGTTTAATATCTATTAACGGACGCTAAATTCATAGAAAATGGCTCGAAGCCTCACGCGAAGAACTCCCGCACGTTAGGAGAAATAAATGTTCTAGAATCCATGACACAATACCTGCCCACAATTCGCAAGGGTACACGAAATATTCCAAGGATTTTCAACGATTTATATTCTCAACGCGGGGAGACGAACACGGGCGGCACGACCAAATGCTATTTTCGTAATTTAACCACTTTATCGTTTATAACAAAATAAAGAATATATACAATTTTGGGAGACCAGAAAAATACCAAAGAGAGTGTAAAAGCTCACCGGGACGGAAGGAAGCCGACGAAGTACTCCTCAGACACAGTTCCTTGATAACGGAGTTTCCGACGGTTATTCTCTCAAAACCCTCGGTACAATATTTTATGGATAGCGGTATGTCCTCCTCGCTCGATATCCAACGCACAAAAGCCTCGAAGGATCGCGATCGATCTGCCACGGGAATTTTCCTCCCCACCTAACGACTTCCAAAATGCCCTAATTGGGGTAAGCGCTAGAGCGCTAGAGTGCAACGCCGGACCTGACACCTCGCTAGGCGAATACGCAAAATTAGCAGGAACATCGCTCGTACATTAAGGTCCGGTAGCTCGCTACACTACCGACCATGCGTTAGATCCCTTTTTCGAGCGCCCACGTTCGAATGACTCTCCTTGTTGCGTGGCCGATGATGTGATGTAATAGAGACCACAAGTCTTCTCCAAAGGCTCAGCGGGATGGAAGCTCGTCGGTGAAGATTATATGCCGGGAGAAATGCCCGACACGAGTCAGGTGGAATCCCCGTATTAAATACATCGTTCTCTTTGGTTATGTACTCTCCCTGTCGTACCCGAAAGTTCGTCACTCTCTCTCCATCATACATAAAAAAAAATAAAAAAACCAAAAAAATCATTAATAAATATCCTATAAGTCCAAGGTTGAACCTGCGAGATCGCCCTTGAGTCATCGAGCGAGGAGGACGAGATTATTTATCGTGACGCGCAATTTTGCAGCGTTACAATATATATATATATATGCTTCCTTATATTTATACATGTATGCGTTACCGTGAGGCTGACTCCAAATAGTCACTCCTCCCGTCAACAAAAAACCGCGCCCCACCGTAACTCCCTCACAAGTCGGTACTTAAGGGAACACGGTTTAAGGAAAATTCCGTAGGACTGGGCCCGCGAGCTCATATCCTTCGTTAACAAAAATCGAGTCCCTACCATACAATGCATACAAGTTTGTAGCAACTTGTGTGGCATATTGTTGGTATTAATACAAAAGGCAGAAGGTAAGGTTATCTCCAACCTCTGTCCACCATAACTAAAATTTCCACCAACAGCAAAAAAAAAATAATAAAAAATACAAAAATAAATAAAGATGATAATTAACTTTCAATTTCACGGGTTTCACTTCGCGCTAAACAAACTCAACGCGTAAAAGCCATCACCACTAATTATTCGCGCCTAAATTTACTATTCACCAAAGGTAAGAGTTTGGTATTAAGAACTTTCTATTTCAGCGTACTCCACCCTTGCGTGCGAAATTTTACAACGTTTTAGGAATTCGTTGCGTGAATGATAGGTGTTACACGTTAGTCATAAGACGGGTCACGCGAAGAATAATTGCCCTCTTGCGAAAATATACCGCTTAATCCTTTCATTGGGCCCTTAAGGCTCTCCACCACCTACTTTGTAATAGGGATCTTCTTACTTTTTCCCTTTTATAATCATTCGCCGTTTGAACTTTCTCCTTCGCTTCTTCTCGCCAACGTTGAGGCTCCAAAATTTTGGATTAATCCCCTCCTTATTTGCAAGGCATATATATATATATGCTTTTCCTTGATAATCGTTAACCACTCGAATAAATAAATAAATAAATAAATAAATAAATTAATTAATTAATTTAGAAAAAAAATAATAATAGCATTTTCCTTTATTGTTGTTTTCTTATTGTTATTATTCATATTCTTCCTTCTCTTTTTCTTTCTTCTCGATATTTAAATAATCAGTAGTTTCACCGGCAATGTTGAAAGTCATTTGGTAAATGAATACACAGACTATACGAATTATTCACTACTAGGAAATTTGAGACGATATTTTTCAAAACACTAATCATTCGTATGATAATTAATTAAATACCGACTTCTACTAATTATTGGGTTAACTATTAATCCAATCTCTCCTTAACCAACATTTCCTTTACCTTTCAAGAATTTTTTTTTCCTCTCTTCCTGCTTTCGCGATGTTACCTAACTTTCGCGTGCAATCGCCACGATTCCTGGTTAATGGGCAGGGCCCGATCCAGACGCGGCCCGAATTAGTTAATAACCCTTCCAGAGCGCTGACCCCAGATGCGTCAGTAATTCTTGACAACGATGATCGCCGTAATCTTATTTCACCTGAGGGTGCAGTTAGAACGTCACTGGTCAGTGCTAGCCCTCCTCTCGCGCCAGATCTTCACACCCCTGATTCTCAAGGGAGTAGATCCGCATTCAGTCCTCGCCCATTCCAAAACCGCCCCCTAACCACACGCGAAATCGAAGCCCGCCTCGCGAACCTAACTGGAATAATCATCCCTCCAACCATGATCATTGACACGACGACCGATCCCAATATCGGGTAAACTCTCCCTTACAATTTAGTAACAGGGCTAGTCGTTATCGTCGCAGGACCCATTCGAATCCTGACCTTGACCCACGCCAGGAAGACTTTGAAATCTGTGCTCGCAACAGAAATAACGTGCGCGGTGACACCGATTGGCTGACCAAAGCCTTGATCCCTATCACTGAATTTGATGGGAAAAATCTTCCGGTCGAAGACTCTATTGGCGACGTACAATTTGCGATGGGAACTCTCGAGCCGGAAGAGTTGGGTAAATTTCAGTATCTCTTGTTCGAGAAACTGCGGGGGGACGCTCGCCGTCAAATCCACCCTAAGCGTGGAAATTACCGATCGATCGCTGAACTCTTAGCCGATCTACGTACCCTTCATTCTACAAAAAGGGGGACACTAACTCTTAAACTCGACCTAGCTAATATCGCGCAAGGTTCCAAAGAAATTATAAGTAGTTACGCCGCCAGAGTCAAAGAAATTGGCGGAATTCTTGACCGTCGCGTTCGCGACGACCGGCACCAAGAAAACCCCCAAGTAATTTCGGTACTGCGTGATGAAAATCGCTCCAACGTACTCGAATGTTTTGTCAAAGGTTTACATGACGACCTTTCGAGTTATGTGTGGAATAAAGAACCGCGCAATATCGAGAAAGCGATTTCCTGCGCTTACGAGGCGGAGGAATTAATACGAAACCGTGCTATTATAAACGCTAACCGCGTGAAATTCGATGCCTCTGCCGATGGCGAACGATGTCTCGAAAGCGAATCCGACCATTGCGACCCCGGTGTTTCCTCAGATTCCCACGACAAGTCATTAAAATCTGTACTACGCGACTCTCCACGGACTCGGTCTAGCAATTCTTCTACTAGAGTCCGTTATGCTGATTCCACGCCGCTAGAAATCGTCTGCCATTATTGCAAAAAACGCGGTCACGTAATCGATGATTGTTACACCCTACAAAATCGAAAGTGGTACGAAAATCGGGAACGCGAATCTCGCGGAAGGGACCGCCACTGCTCGCGTTCACGCCAGAATTATTGCGAGCCTCGCGACACGTACAATTCGGACAGCAGTATTTCGCCAGATCGTCCCCAGAGACGTACACGCGACTTTTCACGAGAAAATTATCTCAGTCGACGAGAGAGGGAGAATTCTCAAAATCGCCGCGATTATTCCGATAGAGATTCTCCTTGCTTTAACCGCAACGATTCGCGATCTCGTCATCGTAGGAACAGTAAGGATAGTCTGCGTTCACGCCACGATAATTCCTATCGAGGAAACTCCCGCTCGCGTCGCGATAGCCACGATAGAAACGTCTCACGATCGCGACGTGACAGCTCCGACAGAGAAGGGCAGCACCCTAAGGGCAACGAAATCATTAGCGAAAAATCGAGGTTCAAACGCGATAAACACTAAATTCGAAACTCACGATATCGTCGCGACGCATCCGAAGAGTCTCGTGATAATCACTACCGTACTATACACGATAGTTCTCGCTCTCAATCTAGAGAACGTATTCGTGACCATCAGGGCACCAACAATAAATTTAAAAACGGCAAAACGGGCGATTCGGAGCGCGAGCGCGAGAGTTCTCAACGGCCTCTCAAAATTGATAAACGGGAAAGACCAAAGAAGCAAGCATCGTCGAGAGATTCGAGCGATTCCGACACGATTCATACTAGCTCGCAAAATAATTGCGTAAGCCGCCGCTCACGCGAAACAGACTCCTCGCGGGAAAGGGGCCACAGCGTAAACAAGGGGAATACCGACAACGCGCGCGAATCCAGGCAAACGAAGTCTTTAAACTCCGAAACAGCTCGAAGGAAAAGCGCGACTTCGAGCGACCGTTCCCAAGCGCGGAAGTCCGAAAAGCCGAAATCCGTAAAGCCGTTGTACGGAAGGATCCCTACAAGGAAGACAGCGTAGTTCGACTGTTTTCACCAGATCTCCTCGACGGCGAAGCAATCTTTTATGTCGACAATGGTTCGGACATATCGATAATTAAAGAAAACTTCGTTCCCGCAAATGCCAAAATAAATCGAAAAATCCTATACGAAATTGAGGGCGTTACCAGCGGAACAGTTTACTCACTGGGCTCCGTCGACCTAGTAGTAAACGACATGCTCATGGAATTTAACATTGTTGCAAACAGGTTTAGAATATCCGAAGATGGTTTGCTTGGACGAGACTTTTTCCTTAAACATAAAGTCGACATTAGTTACAAAAACGGTTGGATAGCCCCGTTTCAGATTATTCCGTTCTTAAATTCAGAAATATTGTCGGTCCCTGCGAGAACAAAAAAACTCATGAAAATCATAATAACTAACGATCTTCCATTCGGTTACGTACCTAGAATAGAGTTCACCGATGGCGTGTATTGTGACGATGCTGTGGTCGAGAATCGTGAAGGAATTGCAAATCTTTATGTAATTAACCGTCATTCGCCGATACAACCCAACAACATACACCATTCTTACAACGGCTGAAGCAACACCTCACCTTCGTTATCAACTGGCGTTAAAATCTATCAACCAAAAAAATGAGTTTCTTCAACATCATAGAATCTCATTATGGTACCATCACCTATCACGCATTCAAAAACTGGAAAAAAAACACCGTCATTCGCCGATACAACCCAACAACATACACCATTCTTACAACGGCTGAAGCAACACCTCACCCACCTTTATGTAATTAATACTAAAGAAATAGACATAGATTTAGTTGTGCCTCGTGTAGACTTAGAACCATTCGAAGAACTCTCCCCCTCGGACGACGAAGGGAAAAATTCCGATGAGTTCAGAGCGCGCGTAACTTGCGCGAATGCAAAAAAATACGATCCAATGGAAGAGATACTCCCCCTATTGAGATTGGATCATCTTGCGAATACCGAATTCAATCACGTCGTCGAACTCGTAGAAGAATTTCCGGCACTCTTTCACACGCCCGATGAGCCGCTCGGGGCGACCAACGTTGTAGAACACCGTATTCCTACTTCGGATGATTTGCCCATTAATACAACGCAATACCGCTTTTCCCATCATATGAAAGAAGAAATTCGAAACCAGGTAGAAGATCTACTCGACAAAAACGTAATACGAGAGTCAACTTCACCATTTAATTCGCCAATCTGGATCGTCCCAAAAAAAGAAGATTCTCATGGAAGAAAGAGGTGGTGAATAGTGATCGATTATCGGAAAACCAACGAAAAAACGGTCGCCGATGCTTATCCTTTGCCAAATATAACCGACATCCTAGATCAGCTCGGAAAAGCCCGTTATTTTTCCGTATTCGACCTTGCTTCAGGGTTTCATCAAATCCCGATGCACCCCGACGACCGCCCAAAAACCGCGTTCTCGACCCCCCACGGACATTACGAATTTAATCGTATGCAGTTCGGGTTAAAAAACGCCCCTGCCACATTTCAGCGTCTCATGGACCAAGTATTGACCGGTCTTCAGGGCATCGAAATGTTTGTGTATCTTGACGACATCGTCATCTACGCAGATTCTCTTGAAGAACATCGAAAAAAATTTCGGCGCCTCGCTAAGCGGTTAATAAAAGCCGGGTTATCCCTTCAACCCGACAAATGCGAGTTTCTTCGCCCCGAAGTAGTTTACCTCGGTCATATAATTAGCGCTGACGGTGTAAGACCTAATCCAAAAAAATTGGAAGCCGTAAAGAAATTTCCAATTCCCAAAAATCAAAAGAACATTGAGCAATTTTTGGGTCTAGTCGGCTATTACCGCCGTTTTATAGAGGATTTCGCCTCAATTGCCAAGCCCCTCACGCGACTATTGAAAAAGACCGCACCCTTCATCTGGGGCGAGGCACAGCAATTGGCGTTTGAAAGGCTCCGTGACGAACTTTGCAAAGAGCCGATCCTACAGCATCCAGATTACGACCGGCCGTTTATTATCACAACCGATGCTTCTGATTATGCGTTAGGAGCAATACTCAGCCAAGGCGAAATCGGGCAAGACTTGCCAATCGCGTATGCTTCAAGAACTTTAAACGATGCAGAAACACGGTACGATGCGACGAAGAAAGAGCTTTTAGCAATAATTTACGCCTTAGACAATTTTCACTCCTACATCTATGGACGAAAATTCACCTTAGTCACAGATAACAAACCTTTGACTTGGCTTAAAACTTTAAAAAATCCGAACTCGCAACTGCGTCGTTGGTCCGACATTCTTGACGGCTGTGACTACGACATTGTTTACAAAAAGGGCGCACGGAACACCAATGCCGACGCCCTGTCAAGAAACCCTAAAGATTTCGAAGCGACGATCGAAAAATCGAACGCTTACGTTATCA
The DNA here is from genome assembly GCA_947507545.1 of Clistopyga incitator. Classification (NCBI taxonomy): domain Eukaryota; kingdom Metazoa; phylum Arthropoda; class Insecta; order Hymenoptera; family Ichneumonidae; genus Clistopyga; species Clistopyga incitator. The sequence continues at coordinate 9,410,528 of OX382182.1, read as the reverse complement.
ACGCGAAAACTCCTCAAAACGATCAACCTGACTCGGAGTCATTGTCTTCTGACAACCCAATTGACCACACTCTCGTGGTCACCATCGACCTTTCGTGCGGAGGTAAAAAACAACCTCATAAAAGGGTCAAATCAAAATTAAACATAACCAATGCTATCCCGGTTAACGATAGCCCGACTCCTCCTACTATCGACGGGGTAACGAAGGTAGTCACGTCAATCAAGCGCTACCACTCCTCCACCGATATTTCCGACGAATCAGTGAGGCCTCAACGAAAACGACGTCCACATGAATTTGACTCCGAGGAAGAAACTTCCGATCTTTGGTGGGATGAAGAGAATACAGAAAGACTCACACCAAATTACGAACAACCTAGCGCCGACAACGAGGAGAGAACGACCAATAATTCTCTCGCTTTCGGCCCAACTGATATCCCTGTACCACCACCAACCTCCGTTATTGTCGAAACTGGGGAGGCAACTAATTCGGAAATCATCGCTGCCCCTCTAAGAACGGGGGAGGCAGCATCATCACTGCCTGATCAAGTCACCAACGAAAACGAGGGAACAGCGAATTTTTCTCCCAACGAATCTTCACCGATCGAAACTGAGGAGGCGGAAAGTTTGTTCGGATCGTCTTCTTCCGATGTGGCAATGGAAGCCGCGGATTCGAGCTACGAACCGTCAAGAAACGAAAATACTATGGATTCGGTAATTCGCCCGCACCATCCGTCGCCACCACCAACATCAAACTTTCGCTCCAATGCTCGATTCGCCACCAGAGAATTTCCCTCCATCGCAACTTCGAGCGAAACCTCAATAATAGGAGTACCAAACGATCCGAGAAATACTCGAACCGTACTGCCACTCGTCACTGACGGAGTACAGATCGTCAACGAAGATATCGCGTCCCGAGAAGCTTGCTTTGCCTATCTCGTCGCACAATACAAAAATATTACGGCCAACTCTACGACCTTACTAGTAGAAAAAGGATGGTCAAATTGGGATAAAATACTTCAGGAAAATGCTTAACCCGGCGAAGTCATCGTTACTAAAAGTAAAGGCCGATACTCTTTCGGTCTAATATATGGAAAATTTTTTTCAAATGGTTTGAATATCGATTACCTTGACGCTTGTCTCCTAACCTTGAAAGAATTACTGCGAAAATTCGGAATTAATTCACTTCGCCTTGCCCTCGACAACATCTGTTTCGAAAACTACGAGCGAAGATTGATCGTCAACTGCTTGCACGAAATTTTCGACGAGACGGATATATCTATCACGATCTGCAATAGTACAATTATTGTGCCGTCCGCCGATAATCGTTTAGATCTAATTGCAGAAAAACACTCATCGGCAATCGGTGGCCATAAGGGAGTAACCAAAACTTTCCAGCTTGTCTCCCAACGATTTTACTGGCGTAAAATGAAATCCGACATTGCCCGGTTTATAAAACGTTGCCCCGATTGTCAACGCAGGAAATTAGTCAGAGTTAAACATCGTCTGCCCATGGTAATCACAGACACTCCAACCGATTCCTTCGAAAAAATATCAATCGATATTTACGGTCCATTACCTCGTACCAAACTTGGTCACGAATATGTTCTGACTGTACAAGATAACCTTACTAAATACGCGGTCGCGATTCCTCTAAACAGAACTACATCTAAATACGTAGCTCTAGCACTCGCAAACAAATACATTTGTATTTATGGTGCACCCAAAATCATAATTTCCGACCAAGGCAGAAATTTCATCAGCGAAATTTTCGATGAATTCGCAAAAATCTTCGAAATAAAACATTATCGCACTAACGCTTATCACCCGCAGTCAAAGGGTTCACTAGAGCGCAGCCACCATGTATTGACTGAATATTTGAAGCAATTCGTGAACGAACATCGAGAATGGGACAGGTGGATCCCAGCCGCTATGTTTTCATATAATATCAGCATTCACGAGGGAACAAAATACTCGCCGTTCGAACTTGTGTTTGGCAAAATCGCTCGAATTCCATCAAACTTCGAACGAGAGTATGATACGCGCAAATTAGACGAGTTTCATAAAAACTTGACTGAAAAACTACAGATATCAAGAAATGCAGCAGCTGCAAATCTGATTGCTGCTAAACATCGCTCAAAGAAATATTACGACAAAAGGGTCAAGCCACATTCATATGAAAAGGGAGATAAAGTGTACCTGTTGAAAGAACCCAAGAACGGGAAATTCGATGACGAATACACTGGCCCATACGACATAGAAGAAATTCTACAAAACAACAATATTGTCTTACTGTTGGGCACGGGTACGCGAAAAAGAGTTCACGTTGATAAAGTGAAGCGCGCTTACGAATAAGAGCCGCTACACCTCCCTATCTCTTACTACAGAGCCGAGAGTCACCGACACTGCGATCACGCCGACATAGCCTCTCTTCACCGCACTCTCCGCGGCCCTGCTCGCCGTACCACTCAACGGATATACGACCGGCAGCCGTTCACCGTTGAGGGGGAGGGATGGCTCGGCCGGGCTCTCACCGCTCACTTTAAAAATAATAATAAAAAATAATATCTAATAATAATAATAATAATACCTAATGAATAAATGCGCATCCTTTTCCCTTCTCTTTTCCTTTTTGTTCCTTCCTTTTTTCCTTTTCCTTCTCCTCACTGTTTCCTATTATTGCAAGAAACTAAAAGAACTTAGAGGAAGAAATTAAGGATTAAGAAGAAACAAAGGAAAAAAACAACATTGTACTTCATAAACATTTTTCGTGGAATCAAAACACGCTACCCTTCCCCTAGAGCTGATGCGCCGCTCTATCACGAATGTTTCCGACTCGAACCTGATGCTCCGCGGCCACTTGTTGTGCCCGAAATTGAGACGAGTGATCAAATCGTCTATTTTCCGGCTGTTTAAGAAATAGTATTTGGGATCGGACCGATTTAAGAACTGGAGTCCACGCGATTCCCGATAGTAAACAAGGTTTATTGATTTGGTAAAATTACAATTGATTTCTTATGATCGTAGTTATTCTAATTACGATGGTAACGAGCCCAACCGATCGTTACTCTGATTTTCTAAAGACTGACTAAATCGATAGCCGATTTAGTCCGCTCGACCCGCGATTGCTGGGTCGGCATAATTGAAATGTCGACTCAGCTTCGAGTGCATTGACATGCTCGCATGCTCGAAGCTGGTGGCGAAAATGATTGCTGTTGGAATCATTTTCGCAACGGCAATGAATTCCAAGGATTTAATAATTTAAATCTTTAAATGGAAAATCTGGGGTACTACATCCCTCCCCCCTTAAAAAAGAAAAAATTAAGCAAAAGAAATTTTTTCTTTACTGATTCGGTTGAACTTGTTTCTATCGCCTTTAATGACATGTTGTACAAGAGTTGTTTTTATCTCACTAGCGCCAAGCCTTGGCCGGGTACGACAGTCGCACGCGATTGTTATCTCTCTCCGAGCATGCTCGCTGGAGTTCCGAATGTAGTCTGTTTTCTTGCTGATGCGATAAGGCATCCACGGCGGCCGGTGACTCTGGGGTCGCCGACTCACACGTGCTAGCTGGTGTAGGATTACGCTTCAGCCTCAGCTGATATAATTTGTAGACCGCGTAACTGACCAAGGCTATAGGCGCGATCGCACTTAAAGAGTAAAAGCTAACATTGTGATAGAACTGTGAATTTTCTTTAACGTCTTTATCGAGGTTTTCACCTATTTGTTTCACGCGAATTCCAAGGTTTTTTAATTCCTCGGGATTTCGCAACACATTTGACAATTTAAAATTTTCACTTTCACTCTTTCCGCGAGAATGGTATTTTTCGTCAATCTCCACTAACGTGAGATTATATGACGGTAAATAATTTTCGTTTCGCACTTCGGTAACCCGTTTCAGAGTTCGCACACTGAAATCTTGGGCGGTTGCCTCGCATGAGCCTATTAAAGCCAGAATTCGCGAATTTTTTAACGTTTCGCGGTACGCGGGTGTTTTCTCGCACGTTATCGTAATTAGATCTTCGTATGGTGCGATATACATCCATCTTCCGTGTTGTTCCATGGGAATTACCATAGTGCAGGTGAGAGTCAAGGCTCGTTTTGGGCAGTGCCGTCCATTAGCAGTGTCGCCCTTCACATATCTGAGGATGTCGCAGGGCGCGTTCTTAGTAATTGGCGTCGACGGGTGCGTTGGCGAGCAGACGTGGGTTCTTCCAAATTTTTTGCAATTTCTCAGGTCGATTGTGGACATTCGCAAGAAATTCCTATTTGCTTGATCAACCACCACTAAGTCTTCAGTGGTATCCAGATAATAATTCGTGTTGTTTGTTCCTTTCGTTGGCACAGGGTATACATGGCTTATCGTGTACCTCTGCGCTCCAACCAGCGGGATATCCAATATCAGCATTGCTGCTGTGCCGTCCCTGTAGGCTCGCGCGTCGGTTAGACCCATGAGTGTGTTGGCTTCGCTGCGCATTATCGGCACGGGGAATCCGGTGCCAGCGGGTAAGTGTGGTAGAGCATCCGTGAGGTCCTCCACTAGCTTGCGCGGTGGTAGTATCGCTGCGCTTACTCGTCCCGTAGAAACTTCCGCGAAGAACAACACCAATTCCTTCACGTCGGTGACTAACTCCTCTACCAGTAGGGATATTACGATGAGGCTTTCATCAAGTTTTTGGCGTGCGAGTAGCCGATCGTGTTGCCCGTAAAGATTGAGACCCAGGTGTTTCACGAAGTCAAACAATTTGTTCTCGTTCCCGGTCATCCTTTCCGCGGTTTCGTTAAAGATCCGTAACGATGATAAGACCACCTGGAGTTGATCCTTAATGCCCTGTTTTAGTCCACGCTGGTTGGCCTGTAACTCGGATATCTGCTGGTGGATTTGTCCCGCGTCCGCTGCGTCCATATTCCCGGTGATTGATTTTATTATTGACCCCATTCCATCAATGAGGCCTCGCCGCTTACGCTGTTGTTCGAGTTTTAAATGGATTAGGTCCCGAATAGTTTCCATGTTGTCGTCGATCCTCATTGTCATTCTGGTGACGTATTCGCCAACTGCGGAGCAAAGGTCACTGGTGTCATTCCTCTCTGCGGTTCTGCAATAGTCCCTTGCCCTCTCGAAATGGAATTTTATTGCGTTTTCCCGCATTCTGATGTACGAAAAATCCATTCGTACTGCCAGTCTCCATGTGGCCCTCGTCTCCATTAGGTTTCCGATTTCTTCGTAGTAGATACCGGGGTTGTTGGTGAAAGGTGACAAGGAATACACCTCGCTGGCGGTGTATGTGTGTGCGAAACACACGAGGATCAGCGTTCTGAAACAGAGTCCGAGAGTTAGAGAGACTCTAAGACCGTGGGACTGCTGATGTGGCGAAAAGTCCCACTTTGCTGGACGGTGGCTGGTGGTTCTTGGCCACCACCGGCTCACTCGCTCTACAGCAACAGAAGCAACAACAGCTAAATTTCCAATCTCCTCGTAACTTCAAATCAAAAATGACCAGACACAGAAGTTTGGTTCTGGATGGGTCCAGAATGACCCGCCGCCTGGCGAACTGGGCAGTAAGTAGCCCCTCTTAATTATTAAAAAAATTTTCCTCCATTTTTATACCTCCATTATTTGTCCGTTTATTTAATTCTTAATAATTCATCTAATAATTTATCTAATTCCAGACGTCGGTAGTATACGTTCCGGGAACAGCTCGGCGCCTCCGAAACCCCGGGTGGCTCCGAACCTTCATCCGGGAGGCGGCCCAGGTTCGGCACCGTCGCCGTCTCCTCCGTGACACGGCGGCATACATCTGGGGCGGCGGCGACCGCCTCGACGACGGAGCCGCCGACTTCTTCGGCCTTAGACGGCTATTCTCACGGGGGGATCATCCGTGCCCCTTGTGTGGCCGTCCATACTTTTAAAGGTTTTTCCCGTCTCAAAACAATATCAATAAAAACTCCCTTTGAAATAAATCTCTGGTTTGTGTTTTTTATTCTACTTAAGATCCGCCCGCGACAAAAATAGCGGAAGACCCTTCCAAGCCCTTGCTAGCTTTATTATACTTTATGTTAGGTTCGGACATAACCTCTTTTAGTTTCTTATAACATTCTTCCTTCGTCGGCCGCCACCTATCTTATCTTGTGTGATAAGCGGCTAGTGCTCGATGAAGGGCCGCAAGCGGTTCGCATGGACCGTTGCGGTCTTCCGTCCTTTCTTTATTATGTAGGTGACAGAGCCTTGTCGTTCCATGATGGTGTGGGGCCCCGTCCATGCCGGCGTTAGTTTCGCTGACCGCCCTCTTCTCACCGTCTCGTCGTGAAGAAGTACGCGATCACCGACGTGGTATTCCTGCTCTCTCGCTTTGACGTCGTAATTATGCTTCGCCCTCTCCTTAGCGTCGCACAGGCTACGTCGCGCTACCGACCATGAGGCCCGTAACCTCTCACGTAGCTCGCTCGCGTAGTCTGCATGTGTGTATGTGGCCCGCGGTTCTTGTTTCACCGCGGTAGGCAATTGTGCCTCGCGCCCGAATACTAACACATAAGGAGATAGGCCGGTAGCCGTGTGTGGTGTGGTGTTATACACAAACATAGCGTATGGCAACCATTCATCCCAATTATCTTGGTCTCCATTTATAAAATTCTTTAAATACTCCACCAAGGTCCGATGTGATCTCTCCAAAGCTCCATTGCTTTCGGGATGGTATGCTGTGGTTTGGATCTTCTTGATTCGGAGGAGCTTACAAGCTTCTTTAAAAGTCGAACTCAAGAAGTTGGTACCTTGGTCGGACAATAGGATCTCAGGTGTCCCATATCGACAGATGATTTCTTCCACCAAAGCTTCGGCGACTGTCTGAGCTTCCTGGTTGGGAATAGCCACCGCTGCGCTGTATTTGGTTAGCGCGTCTTGGAACGTGAGAACGTATCTGTTCTCAGCCCCTGTCAAAGGTAGTGGTCCAACTATATCGACGGCTATTTTTTCAAAAGCCTTGCTGGGGGTGTCGGTAATGACCATTGGTGCCTTTATTCTACATCATAGCTTGTTTTTTTGACATTTTTCGCAAGCTGCAATGTAATTCTCTATTTCCTTTTTCATGCCGGGCCATTCATACTTGGCTCGGATCCGTTTTAGCGTCCTCTTTGTACCCTGGTGCCCACCGAGGGGGGCATCATGGTATTCCTTTAGTATTTTCCCTCGGTCCTCTAGAGACGGGCAGGTTACGCCTATGCTGCAGCGACGCTTGTTTATAGTAGTGGCTTCCTCGTCTTCACTGGAGGAACTCCCTATCTCACTATTCGCTCCGCTCTCCGCTTCCCCGGGCCCGCCTGGCTGATGGCTGTTCGCTTGGCCAGCGAGTCGGTCTACGTAAGCTTGGCACGGTGGAGTATCGGCGTCCTTTTCGCTCCGCAGTGAGTGGCCTCGCTCCGTCCCTCTCGCTGCACTCGCGCTATCCTCTACTCCGGTCTCGCTCTCCTCGCGTCTACTCTTTGTGCCGTGCTTCGTAGCTGGAGCGCCCCAGCCACACGGCTTGCATGTGCTGGTGCGGGCGTTAGTGTGTTCGGTCGTTCGTGAGCCATCTATTTCCTTCTCCATCTGGCTCGCTGCTTTGCATGGGAGTTCGATTTCTGTCGTCGTTTCCTCTACCGAACTCGCTGTCCTTTTCTTTCTCCCGTGACTCGTATCTTTTTCTCGCGCTTGAGGTCTTGTAGTAATAAAAATGCGGCTTAGAGCGTCCGCGTTTGTATTTCTCTTCCCAGCTTTGTATTCCACATCGAACTCGTGCTCTGATAACTTTATTTTCCACCTCATCAGGCGAGAACCCGGGTCGGTTATCCCAAATAGCCAGGTGAGTGGTTGATGGTCGGTGATGACCTTGAACCGGGTTCCGTATATATACGGTCGGAATTGCGCTATGGCCCACACTATTGCGAGCAACTCTTTCTCCGTTGTCGAGTAATTAATCTCGGCCTTCGAGAGTGTGCGACTCGCGTAGCATATAGGCAAATCTTCGCCGACCGTGCCTTGAGAAAGGATCGCCCCGATTGCCTTATCAGAGGCGTCTGTAGTTACCAAGAATTGACGGTCGAAGTCGGGGTATTGTAGTACGGGCGCCGTGGTTAACGCTGTCTTCAGTTCTTCGAACGCGGCGTCGCATACTGCAGTCCACTCGAACTTCGTCCCCTTTTTTAATAAGCCGGTTAATAGTTTTGCTACCTTTGAAAAATCTCGAATAAATTTTCGATAGTAGCCAGCTAATCCGAGGAATGATTGCACCTGTTTTACAGTTGTTGGTGCAGGGAAATTTTTTACAGCGACGAGTTTCTCCGGGTCTGCTCTTACTCCCTCTTCCGAAATGATGTGCCCCAAATACTGCGTTTCTTTCCGTAGGAATTAACATTTCCCTGGTTGTACGGACAGTTTGGCCTCATTTAGTCGTTGAAACACTTCCTCTAACCTGTCGTTATGCTCTCTCAGCGTTTTACCGTATACGACGATATCGTCGAGGTATACATAACACTTGACTCCCTGTATGCCGGCCAGTACTGAGTTCATTAACCTCTGAAACGTGGGAGGAGCATTTTTTAATCCGAAAGGCATTCGATTGAATTCGAAACGTCCTTGAGGAGTCGAATATGCTGTTTTCTCCTTGTCTTCTTCCGCCATCGAGATTTGATGAAATCCGGATGCGAGGTCAAGAGTTGAAAAATAGCGGGCTTTTCCCAGCTGGTCCAATATCTCAGTGATGTTGGGCAGTAAGTAGGAGTCCCCTATGGTGGCTTCGTTCAATTTTGGGAAGTCCACCACTACTCGAAGTCGTTTTTCTCTCGTTGCGTCGGGTTTTTTGGCTACTACCAAGAGAGGTGCATTCCATTGGCTCCTGCTTGGCCGAATTATCCCATCTGCGATCATTTCGCTAGTTTGCCGTTCCACTTCCTGTTTGTGCGTTTCAGGTAGTCTATAAGGGCGTATTTTTGTGGGTGGTACGCCATCCTTTAGTGGTATGCGATGTTCCACCATGTGCGTACACGGTAACTTGTCTCCCTTTAAATGGAAAATCTTTTCATATTTTCTTATCAGTGGCAAAAGGGATTTTCTTTCCTCGTCATTTAAGTGGGTCATGGCGAGTTCTCTTTCTAATCGCTGGAGTCGCATAGCTCCCCTTTCTTCCTTGACGGCCCCTACTTGCAATGTTTCCGACTTGTTCTCGAGCTCGTCCGATATCTCGACCGGCTCAAGTATCACCGTCGGGCGATTGACCACTACCACGCTCTCAGTAGTGTTCATGAGGCTCACCACACAGCTATTGCCTCGTGGTGGCGTGTAGCACGCGCCGATTGTCACACCTGACTCTATCTCTTTCTTTGAAAGAATTCCTGGTGTGCCGCTGCACGTTGCTACGTAAGCTATAGTTTCGGAGCGTGGTGCAAGAGCGATTTTTTGACTTCCATCCAGTAACGGCATTCTGTGCCCGTAGAGACGGAGCACTTCTCCTCTCAAAATATCTACATGGTGCATCTTTATGAATTCCATGCCCAGTAACCCCTCCACAGCTATCGCCACGTCATCTTTTATTACGTAGAACCAATGCTGTATTGTTTTCTTTGGTGTTTTCAAGGTGATCTCCGCCTTACAGACGGGAGAAAATTTACTGCCCTCCGCACCTTGAAGTACTGCATCGCTATCTTCGATTGGCGTGTCTGCCTTTAACTTGCTATATTTGATTAGGCTGCACTGAGCTCCGGTGTCGGCCTTAAGCGTATTTCTCGCATCGCGGTAGGGCTCGCGATATCAAAATCGCTGGCCGTCGAGCTCTTTGATGGCACGGTAACTTCGAAGACATGCATCTCCTTATCCTCTTTCATCAGACGGTCGATGCTCGTAACTCCGGGGTCAATGCTGCCCAGCGTACGCGTAGTAGTAAGCGTAGCATTACACTCGGCTGCCACTCTGCAATTTTTCCTTTATCGCGCTCTCCCTCTTCGGCCCCTTTCAACGGTCTACTCTCGGTGACCGTATGTATGTTTATTGTGCCTAGCGTACGCGTGGCCTTGTTCGAGGTGCTGGTTTGCACTGCTGTGCAGGATTCCAGCGCTTTATCTAGACTCGGAGGTCTGTCTCCGCTTCTCCTCTGTTGTGATACAGATCCTTGACCTACTTCCTTTTTCTTTATTCTCCTGCGGCATGCTTTCCACGAGTGCCCTTTTAACTTGCAGTAGGTGCATACTATTTCCAACTGATTGATGCCTCTCGATTGGTTGGGAGCGGGCAGGCTCAATCGGCCTGATCGGCGGGTGCAATCCCACGCCATATGCCCGCGGTTTCCACAGTTATAGCAAGCCTTTCCGTTGGGCTGAGCGGGTAACGACCTTCTCTGACTTCCTTGAGTCTTCTTTGCTGCTCCATTTGGGTGCGTCTCGTTACTTATTTCTACAGCCGCATTTATTGCCTCATGCAGGGTAGCACAGTTCCGCGATCGCACCAGGATTTGTACTTGGCCGTGCAACCCACCCACAAATACTGTCAGAGCAGATTTCCGCGTTATCCATTCCTCAAACCGGGCCTGTTCATCGGTGCAAACCTCCTCGCAGATTTTTCCCACCACTTCCGTGGTGATTTGTTCCACTCGGGTCGCGTACGCGGTGACATTCTCGTTCTGTTCTTGTTTCATGGAATGGAATTCCATTTGCATAGCTGACAGAGATCTTTGGCGTCCAAAACGCGATTCAAGCTCCGCTTTTAATTGCTCCAGAGTATTTATGTTCTGGAACCTCAGCTCCTCGGCTGCTCTTCCTTCAATTCTGCCACTAAGTATTAAGGCGAGTAGAGTACGTTTTTCTTCCGCCTTTATTCTTGAGAATAACGTGTCACACGAGCGTAGGAATGCGCCGAGTTTACCCGGATCGCTTCCATCAAAATGCCTGATGAATTGGATTCCCAGGGCAAACTCGAGCGGTTTCGAATCTTCACCGCCGTCATAGTAGGGTCCGCTGCCCTGAGGGTCACCTGAGGGCTCTCCTCCGAATCCTCGATGAGGAGGGTTTCCTCTAGGATCTTCTGGGGGTCCTACTCCTTGACTTCTTCTCGGCGGTACTGGTGGTCGTTTTGGCGGCTTCTCTGGGGGGCCTCCAGGCGGATCACCTGACTCTCTTCTTGGCAAAGATGTCGGGGTTTTGGCTGGAGTTTCTTTGCTTTGTCGTTTCTTTTCCCGGGCGACTACTCTCGTGAGTTCCTCGAGCTGCGTCTGAAGAGTGCTAATAAGCTCCAATTGTGTCTCTAACCGGACCGCTTGGTCGTGCACGGATCGTGCCAGATCTTCCGGTGTATCTTGCACAGGCTTCGATGACGTGGTATTAATTCCACGGTGGGGTGTTTCTAGACGACCTTGAGCGCTGTTCCGAGAGGCAGCATTCCATGGCGGTGGTGCTGGTAACTCGTAGGTCTCCTCTTCCATTCGGTCGTCCCTCTGTGTCGTTCCCCTAGCGGTGCTCTTAGGGATTGCTCCTCTATCATTTTCTGGATTTTTGGATTTGGCCCTTTCCAGGGCTCCCCTTTGTCCTTCCAGACCGGTGTCTCGGAGCATCCTTTCTAGCTCGGCATCGATATCTGGTGTGGCAATGGCTTTAGCGCCCTCGCCCTTGGATTCCTCTTCTTGATCCATGTACGTGGCTTCACCGAACGAGGTTCCTCTTCTTATGTTGATGCCGAACTCCTTTACTAAACTTTCTGCTATGCGGGCCTCTTCCGTGCCGGGGGTTCCGCCGGTCGGCGAAATTTTCCTAAGGGCGCGTTGCGTCCTCAAGGTGATGTCGCCTACCGCTTCCTCTAAGCCGGTGGTGATATCTACACCGTCGGCTTGTATAGTCGTGTCCACGGAGCTCGCTCTCCGCCGCTGTCGATCTTGATCTTCTCGCGGCATGTGATGCGATGACTCAGCAACGATTTAATTTAATTTTATCGCGAATAGGGCAGTTTTTATTTTTTGTTATTTTCCCTTTTCGAAAGGGGTCTTAATTATATGTAAATAGATTTTTAATTATGATGGACAGTGGTTGGTGTTAGCCTGGCCTCCTGCCTTTCGCGAATTAATACCGTAAATCCTTACAAGTTGCTACAAACTTGCAACGATTTCCGGTAAGGGTATCGATTTTTTTTAACGAGAGATCTGGGCTCGCGGGCTCAGTCCCACGGATTTAATGCCTTAATCTCTAAAATTGTTTAACCCGTTTTTCTGGCTCGGAATAATAGGCTCATGTAGAAATAAAATTTTTGGCAACCGCCACTTACAGTTTCCAGAACCCTTCCATGGTGCAGCTGGACTTCGAGGTTGTCGTCTCCGTTGTCGTGTTGACCTTGACGTTATTCCCCGTCTGCGTTGTCGCGTCGGCCTTGCTGGTCGATGAGTACGCCCTTCCTGGCGTAGTCGATCCTTTGGTTGGACGTTCGTCCCTCAGTTGGCTGGACTTTCGTCCTTCAGTTGGCTGGACGTTCGTCCTTCGGTTGGCTGGCCTTTCGTCCTTCAGTTGGCTGAACTTTCGTCCTTCGGTTGGCTGGACTTTCGTCCTTCGGTTGGCTGAACTTTCGTCCTTCGGTTGGCTCCTCGTCAGTGGTACCTGACTGACGTCTTCTTCAACGATTCACGACCGCGTGTGAATCGCACCAAGTCGTTTACCCCAACGATTTGGAGTCGGGTTTGACTCTGGGTTTTTACTTGTGTACTTTACTTTTCGGGGTTCACTTACGGTGCATCCCACCGCTGCCACCAAAATGTTGTGCCCGAAATTGAGACAAGTGATCAAATCGTCTATTTTCCGGCTGTTTAAGAAATAGTATTTGGGATCGGACCGATTCAAGAACTGGAGTCCACGCGATTCCCGATAGTAAACAAGGTTTATTGATTTGGTAATATTACAATTGATTTCTTATGATCGTAGTTATTCTAATTACGATGGCAACGAGCCCAACCGATCGTTACTCTGATTTTCTAAAGACTGACTAAATCGATAGCCGATTTAGTCCGCTCGACCCGCGATTGCTGGGTCGGCATAATTGAAATATCGACTCAGCTTCGAGTGCATTGACATGCTCGCATGCTCGAAGCTGGTGGCGAAAATGATTGCTGTTGGAATCATTTTCGCAACGGCAATGAATTCCAACGATTTAATAATTTAAATCTTTAAATGGAAAATCTGGGGTACTAAACACTCTTCTTTCGGTTTCTGCCACTCGTATACACTCAACTCTCACAAACGAACATTCGCGTGCCATACACACACTAATTCACGTATACGTATAAACGCGTTTGTGAGCCTATGTATTCCGCGATACCAAACTCCGTAATAAAATAAAACTGCTCGCTTGCAGATGGACCGCGGGACAAGAAGACTTCACTATCACCCCGATCGTCAACAATCCCGGAATTTATTCCGATCGATGGGGCTCGCTGAGACCTTACAAAACGTGTTGGAACCTTGTCATGCACATCGACCTCGTCCATTTCTTAAACAGACGATTCGAGCTCACGAACCAACTAGCGAAACTAATGAAAGAATGCCGACAGTTAAGAGTACAGTGTCGAATTTTCAATCGATTATCCAATCTAGAAGAATCAATCAAGACCATTGAGAAGGATCGACGAGATATTGAAGAACTAATCTACGAATACGAAGACAATTCGACGCTCAGGAGAAAACGCGCACCCTTGGGATTCATCGGTTCACTCAGCAGAACCCTGTTTGGCACACTTAACACAGAAGATGCCGACTTTTATAATCAAAAGATAGAAGCCTTGGAAAACGATACGCGATCGATCATCAATTTAGTCGCCAACCAACACACATAATTAGATCAAAATTTAACGAGGAAAGAGCTCACGTGGCAAATCTGTCAGCTACATTCACGGACAAACTAAATAATGTGTCGCGCGCCATATTGACAATAAGCAACGACCTAGGAGCTATCCAATTCCACGAAGCACTCTCCGATGTAGCTGCGACTCTCGAGCATAGCGTCACGGAATACGAACTCGACACCGCCATACTCCCGGACGCTATTTTGTTCGCGAAACAGGGCCAATTACATTCCCGCTTATGAACGCCACAACAAATATTACTAGGTGCAAGGGCTATCCAACGCGAAAGACCAAACGCAGAATTCCCGTTCGCGTTAAAAATCGAATCGACACCAGAGTTGCTGAAACTCTCAGAAATAACAATTGTCCATTCTAAAGGGAAACTATTATACATAATTTCGGTGCCGCTCATAGACCTCAACAGGTACACCATTTTCAAAAACATTCCTGTCCCAGTCTTGCAACACGTTACTTCCCGCGGGACGAATTTCGCCTTCATTAAACCTACATCAAAAATCACCGCAATCTCCGATGACTTCGAAACATATTTTCGGCTAGACGACGAAGCCCTACGACATTGCAAACACACTAACGACCGGTTTATTTGTAAACATACAAATATCCTGTGTCGTATTGATAAACATAGTGATTGCAAAGTAAAAATACTGACAGATCCGCGTTTCCAGGATTTCGCATCCTGCGATGTCCGCGTAAAAACTAGCGAACGAACGTACTGGTCACGAATTCACTCCACTAACCAGTGAATCTTCTCCTGTTCGCAACCGGAAACCCTCCGTATAAAATGCCACAATTCCGAACCATTGGCCATAGTAATAAATAATACCGGCATACTCCGCCTTCGACCGCGATGCGAAGCGGCAGCTATGTCAACAGTCCTGACATCGACCGACGAAGTAACATCGATGTCATTGTCAGAATTTGCGCCACGCACTCACCTCAATATCTCTCACATTTATACCTGAATAGTAGATCCCGCCGACCATTTAAATTTTACCGAACTACTATCCGACCTGGATTCCCCTACCCTATTTGATCCTAGAGACACCCATAATCTCGATGATGTCGACGGTGGGATCGAACTGCAATCCGTCATCGATAAAGCGCAAGATTTGTTAAAGCGCAGAAATACGCAACGCCGGATACGCCAGCTCGAGTTTGCCGGGGGTTACTCGATCCTCGGCCTGGGAAGCCTCCTGTTGGGACTCGGGATCGCATGGAAATTTTCCTTAATTTCTAGATTCGGGTCTCTTGTATCCAATTGCCGGAAGACACGTCACCGAAAGACCACCACTCGACAACAGAACGAGGCACCCATCGAAGTAATCGAGATGGTCCAGCCCCAAAGAGAATACATCAGCGCCGACGCCAATCCGGGAGATGTAATGGGACACTCACTTAAAGCGATATGCGCCGCTCCGATCGCGGAGCACAGAGTACGCGTTATCAGACCACCTCAACGCGTGAAAACGTACCGGAACGTAGACGACCAGATGCTCTACTCGGAACGTTTCAACTCCGGTGACCTATAAGTATCAATCCCACAATTTACACCCGACCCAACCGCTAAATTCAGGTAAATTACGCTTGTCCTTATAAAAAAAGATAAAAAATAAATAAATAAATATATAAACCTTAGAGATATATATTGAAACGTTTCGCGATTTTGAGTCCCTTTCCGGTCTTCGCAATAAATTAATTAATTCAATTTATACCTTGAATTAGGTTTTCGTCGTGCCTAAGAAGGGGTGCGGGTTTCCGGGTTACCTGACCTTTAAACTATTGTTGTCTCAAATCGCGATGTATTACTGTTTTGATACCACACGTGCAAGTGGTGGTCTTCAGGATTCGTGTTCTGGACCCGAATGATCTTCTGGGAAATCGGATGTGGAGGATTTTGTGGTTTTTTATTGATGCCTCAGATCAGGTTGTATTATTATTCTCTCATGTGTCTATCGACGAGAGTTTGCCTTCATCATCATTGGCTCTCTGAGGAGGAATCTTGTGAAGGCGGTTCGGGCGAGGAAGTAGGGGATTGTACGAGGGAAACCAGGATACAATGGGGTTGCCCACTACTTGCACTTGTCCTAACCTGGGCTCGTTAAACAGGAATATTCCTGGATAATTAGATTGCTAAGGATTCTAAATTCACACGGTCGGAGGTGCTTCCGTGTGGAGCTTTACACTCAACTTACAAAAAAAATAGGGTTGGCAATGGATCGCGTCTAACGGGACGCGCTTAAAAACTACGTAAACAGGCTATGGCCTGAGTTATGTTTTTTATTCTAATGATTTTAAATTCATACGGTCGGAGGTACTCCCGTATGGAGCTCTACACTCAATTTACAAAAGATAGGGATTGCAATGGATTGCGTCTATCGGGACGCGCTTAAAACTACGTAAACAGGCTATGGCCTGAGTTATGTTTTGATTCTAATGATTTTAAATTCATACAGTCGGAGGTACTCCCGTATGGAGCTCTACACTCAATTTACAAAAGATAGGGATTTGCAAACGATAGCGTCTATTGGGACGCACTTAATCTACGTAAACAGGATAGCTTCCTGAGTCTATGAATTGAATGATTCTATATTCGCACGGTCGGAGGTGCTTCCGTGCGGGGCTTTACACCCAACTCGCTGTGATGGTGATGAGTTGATCTATGTTTTCGAAATGGAGGTGATTTCTGTGTCCCGGTGGTCGGACACGGGTACGGTGTCCCGCGACTGTACGCTTGTGGTCAAATAATAATAATGGGAGTGTTTCGCGCCACTCTTTTATTGGTTTATCCTCATACACAGGAACACCTTGAAAAATCATGAGATTCTTCCGTGTCCTGTTGTTGTAATCATCGGACACTTGATTCTATGATTGTTAATAAACTCGCGAATTAGTTTATCTGCGCGGGGCTCGATCGTTGTTATTTGAGCTATGAGATCTATTACTGTGGCACAGCTAAACGCTAATGGACGGCTCGTCTCGTTTGTCGGTAAAGTCCGCGTGAGTAGGCCTACTCGATAGTCGTCTGTCTGTGTCGCGATCCCTAGACTGTTTTTATCTAGACACAGATGTGCTCCAGTGTCAGGTACTCCTTCCTTGCCCCCTTGTTATGCTTGCTGTTTGTGGTCGCCAGATAATCGGCCTACGTTCTCAATCAGCGCTCTTAAAAGAGCGTGATCTAATTGCGCCGACTATACTGGCGAATATGCGTACCGGGTGTCTTTTTGGCGTAAGACACCGGGATGCTCACTGTTCGCAGATCACACGCCCAAACCAAACTTTGCGAGGCTCGTGTTAAGCACGATTCGCGCAGGGATTCAAGTGTGGGTGAGAAGCACCCGCACTTGTGTGCGTGTTATCTGCCAACGATGAGGCGTTCACACTCCTTGTTTTGGTGTGAGGGATGGCTCAAGGTCGGAATTCCTGCGAGGTCCGAGTTCGCAGATTATATACGACCAAACCAAACTTTGCGAGGCTCGTGTTAAGCACGATTCGCGCAGGGATTCAAGTGTGCGTGAGAAGCACCCACACTTGTGTTCGTATTATCTGCCAACTGAGAACTCTTTACACTGAAAGATCTGTGGGATTTATTGTAAGCCGATGCGCAGTGCTCGGGGTACAATAACTCCTATTTTAATTATTCACTTTTCGCAGAGGATAGCCACAACGCTGTGTGTGGGGACCCAACTACGAAAAAGTGGCCCTAATGCGAATGTATTATGTCGGCCTACGCGCTGTGCGAGGGAGACAGTAATACACCGAATATCCTAAGTTTATTCTACGACTCGATAGCAAGAACGCGATGTCAGGGGACCGAGTCGTTCGAATAAACTGCTATCTGGACGCTACGTTACACTGTTTTACAAATACAAACGAAAATTTCCTGTTGCTGGGAAGCAGCAGTGCGTGACTCGAACTTTTGAGAGTTGCCGAAAAGAAGAGTGCCGAGCCGTCCGCGGTGGTCGCTTATATACCCGATCGCCGTTTGGATAGACGGGGCGGTGAAACGGTACGGTTTCGGGGCCCTCCGCGCGGGTGGAATCGGCGTTGGTGGTGGTCACGTGACTATCGCGCGACGTGGATTGCGTCACGCGCGCCGGCCACGTTTTCGGTTGTTCGGGATTCCATGGAGGTTCCTAGGAGGTTGAATCCCGTATTCCCGGGCTATGGCCTATGCCGTTGTAGGTTGAGAATGACAATTTGTTTAAATAACAATTTGTCATCGAAACAAACTGTTTATTTGTTGAAAGTAGGAACCCTCCATGGTGTTTCCGGTATTGTTTATGAGATTCTGCCATTTGTTAAGGAATTATTCAACAATTTATCAAAAATGGTTAAATAGTTGAATATTTCCTTTGTTCTGTTGTTCTAGTTGGAGACTTTTGGTTGAATGGTGCTCTATGTTCTCTCTTAATTTTTGATTGTCGCTGATGTTCGCTAGCTTTAATATTTTATGAATTATTAGACAATTAGTTCTTTTAGAGAGAGAGAGCATGCTTCATCTACGGGAGAGCGAGCAGCGCCGACGTATCGTTGAGCTTAAGGTGGTGTGCGCTCACTCCTACTACTTTGCGCGTCGTCGGTGGTTGTCGCTCAAGGTAACGTGTGCGTGTCGTGGTACGCGCTGAATATACGGCGGCGCACATCCACTAGCTCGTCTCCTGTACGTGTAGGCGGTGCTTGGTGGCCGCTCGACGTGGTATGGGTGTTGTTTTTCTGTCTCGCTCCTTGGTACTTTCGGAGTAAACAAGTGTTAACTTGAAATATTATCTCGACTACCGAAATATTCTGTACTCTGAGAGAATATTTCAATCTCTTGTTCTCGGAATGATATTTAAGTGATTTTTATTGTTGTATCAAGGAATAATTAGTTGAAGACTAATTATTCCTTATTGTAGCGGTACAGTCGCGAGACGTTCCGTTACAACGCCCTTCCAAACTAAACTAAAATAAGTGTAGTCGACACGTTTTTGTTGTTTAGTTTTCTGTTTCCTTTTTTATTTATATCTTTATTTTAGTCAATTTTCGCGCTGTTCGCCAAAGCGTGCCATCCAGGCGCGGATACGGGGGTCACGCCGTTGGTTGTCTCCTAGTGGTGGGGGGCTTGTCAACTCCCACTGCCTCTGCTGGGTCGCGCGTATCGTTTCTTGGATTTCCGGGGTCAGGGTGACCCGGGGGCCGCTTGGTAACCCTTGCATTGGTCGTCGTGGTGGTGGTGTCGCCACAGGGGTCCGGGGGTGACGCCGTGATACCGCCGCCGTTATTTCGGTGTCCACAGGAGCTGATCTCCTGCGCCTCTGTTGTTGTAGATTTGCCCGGGCCTGGTAGGGTTCCAGTAGGATCCCGTATCCCTGAGGCGTTCTTATCCACCCCTGTGTCCGCGGCGGTAGTCTCTCCATACGTCGGATGGCTGGTGCCCAGGGTATGTACGGCAGTGGTTGTCGTAGCGTAGGTGCTGGGCTGTCCCGTGGTTCCTCGGCCTCGGGGTTCATGGCCCTTAGCTCACGCTGCAGCTCCGCACTCTCTCGCAGGAACGTAAAGTACATGGTCTCCGTTTGAGTGCGGAGACTGCGTTGGCGTAGGTGTCTGGGTGTCCGATTTCGTGGACCCTCCCAGGACACGTAGGGCCGCGCGATCAGTTCGCGCCCCGGCCCGATTTCCGTCGATGTCTGGGTTGCTGTTTCTATCGTGGACATGTTGTCGCTCTCGATTTACAACTGTGACTGAAGAGTATCTTAGCTTCGCCAAAATTTCTGGAGCAAATTCCTTTGTTTCTAGGTGTAAACATTGTCTTTACTTGTTCTATCCCTTTCTCTGGCTATTCTCACTTTCCTTGACACTCGAAGGGGGTGTTTGTAAACATTGGTGGTATGGTCTTAGATCGCTGGTGTGATACATTCCGCGTTCCTTTCCCCCACTGATGCCTTCAAGAATGTAGCTTGTTTTGCCTATGCGGCTTTTTATTTTGTACGGACCTTCGTACAGAGGTAGGAATTTCGCCGTGATTTTTGCTGCCGGGTTCGATACATTTAAGGCGCGTGCTAGTACCCATTGACCGATTTCGTATCTGGTTATTTGATGCATGCCATTGAATTTCTCGGCTGCTCTGTTCCTTTTCTTCCCCATGTGATGTTTTGCCATAATTAGTAGGCTTTCATGTTTTTCGGGACTTTGTTGTCGGGGAATAATGTTGTTCCATGGTCGTAGCACTGGATTACCCGTATGGAGCTGTGCTGGCGTGAAACCCGTCGTCTCGTGATGAGTGTTATTTATGCAGTCTTCGACTGCTGGGATCACGTCGTACCATGCGTTATGTTTTCCCGGTAACAGGGTACGGAAAAGTCGTGAAAGCTCGCGATTCGTGCGCTCTACTGGGTTCGCTTGAGGATGGCGTATCGATGTCATAATTTTTCTAATGCCGGCTTCCTCCAGGTATAAGCTCCATTTCTTTGCAGTGAACTGGGTTCCTTGGTCGGATAGGATCGCTTCTGGCTTGCCATGCCGTGGGAAATAGTCAGTTGTCAAGTATTTCCAAGTAGCGTCTGTTGTCGCGCTTTTGAGGGGGTAAATACGCGTGAATTTAGAGAAAACATCAATGACCGCTAAGACGTATTTGTTGCCGTATTTGGCTGCTGGTAGGGGACCATAATAATCGAGTGACACTAACTCTCCCGGTTTTTCGGGTAAGATGTTTTGCATTTCTGCAAAGGAGCCTTGGGTGTAAATTTTGCACCTTTGACATGTGTCGCATGATCGGAGTCTTTGTCGTATTCTTCGATATAAGTTGGGAAAAGAGAAGTCTTCTCGGAGAATCATGTAGCATTTCTTTGCGCCTGCGTGGGCGTACATTGTGTGACATTGGTCGATCAACGTTGTGATGCCGGAAGCTGGGATCATTGCGCGCTCGTTTCCGTTCTTCTTGATGTACAGGACATTTTCTCGCATCGTGATGTTTTTGTCTAGTTTCTTGTCGCGTAAGTCTCTTTTGATCGCCTTGCAGATCGGATCTTCGTCTTGAATATGCGCGAGATTCTTTAAAAGCCCTTCCAGCTCTTCGGACATCTCGTGAACGAGAGAAGCGATTATTATTTCCTCGTCCTTTTGTTGTTTATCCGGTCGGCTGAGGATATCGGCAACCGTGTTATGCCGCCCTTCACAATGGTCGATTGTAGGGTGATAGTCTTGGATTGCGAGCGACCATCTCGACAGTCTCGCATGTGCGAGGCGACATTCGCGCAAGAAGGTTAGCGCAGCATGGTCTGTCACTATTTTGACTTGTGCTCCGAACAGATATGTTCGGAATTTGTCTAATGCCCAAACGACTGCTAATAATTCCTTTTCCGTGGTGTTGTATCCGACTTCAGCCCCTTTTAGGGTACGACTAGCAAAGTAAAGGACACGGTGTTCTTGATTCTCATCCTTCTGGTACAGGACCGCTCCTAGTGCAAAGTCGCTGGCGTCTGTTTGGACATAAAATGGTCGTTTTTTTAGAGGATAGTGGAGAATCACACTCTCGCAGAATTTTTCCTTGACGTTCTCGAAGGCTTTTTGTTCGTCTTCTGTCCATTTCCATTTCTCGTTCTTCCGGAGCAGGTGGAGTAAAGGCACCGTAGATTTCCCATGCTCGCGCGTGAACTTGCTGTAGTAGTTCACAAGTCCGAGGAATCCTCTCAATTGTTTGATATTCTTCGGAGCTGGAAAGTCCTTGATGTCCTTGATTTTTTCCGGATCCGGACGGATACCCTCTGGTGTTAATATGTGCCCCAAGAATTTCGCTTCTTGTCGGAAAAATTGCGATTTCTCTAGATTTAGTGTTAATCCATGCTCCTCGAATCTTTCGAGTAGTTCATCGAGGTTCGCTATGTGTTCGGAAAAGGTTTCCGACGTGCAAAGCAAGTCGTCGACGAAGTTGATCACGTATCCCAACCCCTTGAGTACGCTCTCTAATCCCCGTACGAGGCTTGCAGTGCTTGTGCGGAGTCCGAAAGGTGTCACGCGGAATTCATAGCACCTGCCTCGATGCATGAATGCGGTGTATTTCATTGATTCGGGTGTTAGTGGCACTTGCCAAAAGCTCGAGCGCAAGTCCAATGTGGAAATGTACTTGACGCTTTTGCATTCCTGGAATAATTCGTCAGCCGTCTCCATCCTCTCATTGTCGGGTTCGAGGATTTCGTTGATTTTCCGGGCGTCGAGGCACAATCGGATTTGTCCATTCTTCTTTCCAACAACCAATAATGGGCTGTTGTATGGACTTTTGGACTTCTGGATTACTCCTTGGCTCGTGAGAGTTTCTATCTCTGCATCTACGCTCTCGCGGTAGGTAATTGGTACAGGATAGTTCATGGCCTTGAATGGTGTGTGTTCCACCACTCTTAACTCATGTTGGTAGGAGTTCAATAATCCCGGCCTCTTCAAAAACACCCCTCGATGTTTGTGTAGCAGTTCTCGGAAAATTCCGGTTTCCTGGTTGTTTAGTCCAATAGTGCTCTGAATTTTCTCCTCGATTTCCTCGTCTGAGATGGCATATTTTTCTTCGTCTATTTGAGTCAGTTTCCACATGTGGGTGTCCTCGTCTGGCGTGTTTAGTTGGATAAATGGGTTCATAAATGGGAGGCGATGCCGATGCTGAGGATCGCTCGGAAGGACGAATGAAATTTCGTATTTCTCGAGATCGATTTGCGTCTTAATTTTTGTTAAGAAATCGACTCCGAGGATGCAGTCACAGGTCAGCCTTGGCACAATAATAATTGTGTTTTGTGCTTCATTGTTTGCGAGCTTTATGTTCGCAAATATTTGTCGGGTGACCTTGACCGCCCTTCCGGATGTGGCTCCTCTTACAGTCACACCGGTCAGAGGTAGTACAGGACATCTTCCCAAAATGTGCTCGTATTCCTGCATGAACTGCTCCGAAATTGCGCTTACTTCGCTGCCCGTGTCTATAAGCGCGCGGATCACGATCTCTTGGATTTTAATGACGAGAATCGGACACTTTGGTCTACGCTTCGGTTCTTCTTCGTCCTCTTTCATCAGAAAATCTCGGGTATTTTCCCCATAGCCTAGCGTCACCTCTGAGATGTTTAATTGTTGAGAGGTGACGGTTGCTCGTTTCCCGACTCATTTGGTTCTTCGATGACCTCTAGCCCTTCTGACAACCCCTCGTCAGTGTTAAGTGCTCGAAGGTTTTTTGTTTTCTCCGGGTTGTTTGATGTCGAATTCCTGGAGTTATCTCTTGGTAAGTTCTCGCGAGGCTTCCAGGATATTCGGTTGTCTTCGCGAGGCTTTATGTGGTCTCGGTTTTGGGACTGATTTCGCACGAAATTATTGTTATTTGAGGGTGCGAAGTTCGACAAAGGTGCGCGGTATGGCTCGTGATTTGTGGGCCTTGCGCGCTCGCGGTTTCCGGGTCCTTCTTCGTCGTACGACGAGAGTAAATCTAGGAGACGGGAAATCGTAGTTATGCCGAGCGTTCGCATAGTGGCTCTCACATCCTCTGGGAAATGTCGTCGTATCTTGTTTACAATTTCATGTTCCGAGAGTCTAGGTGTAAGGTCGGTTGCCAACCCGATCATTTCGAGCGCGTATCCCAGGCGAGTTTGCTTTTTACTGGGATCGAACCAGTCGTAATCGAGCTTTATTTTTATGTTGTTTTGTATCTCCTCGCTCCAAAATCTTCTTTGAAATTCGCTCTCGAAATGTCCCCAATCGCGTATCGTTGGTCGGACAATGTTCCACCAACTTCGCGCTAAACCAGCCATGCATTGATTGATGATCAATTTGAAATGATAACGGGGAACGTAAACGTCGCGGTAACTCCGCAAATCGCTGAGAAATTGCATTGGTTGTTCGGATGTTGCACCATTGAACGTTGGTGCATCTAATTTTAATGTGGCGCACATCGTCGTCGTGTTACTCGGTCCTAGGATTCCTGTGTCCGGTGGACGACCAAAATTGTAGGTGTTTGGTGTTAATGGTGCGATGGGAGATATCCGTGGTACCCTTGTTTCGTTCCCTTCTTCCGTCACTTCTGGTTGAAGTGGGGGACCGTTATGCAGTCGAACTCTTCCGCTCTGTCCAAGTTGTCGATTCGAGAGGTTATGAATTTCCTCCCCCATTATCTGAATGGAGTCTGTCACATACGATTGTACCTGCTCCAACCTTCGCGTAACGTCATTACTGAGTGCGCGAAGTTGTTGCTTGTGCTGCAAGGCATCGGAGTCTTGCTTTCCTCGGATCTCTTCGAGAATCTGGAAAAGTGACTCCATTGCGAGATGCTGCACCGCTTCATGTGGAGGTGGAGTAAGCGACGGGTTAGGTACTCGGATCGTGCTGTTCAAGATCCCATCCCGACAAGGTTCGGCTAATTTCCGCAGCCTTTCTCGAATCGACCTTTCTCCAGTGTTCGTCCGTGGTATCGTGCCTGTTGCTGTTTTTGCGAAGGCCGCACCAATCGGTGGTTCACCGTTGTCGCGGTGAGCCGTTTGCATTTCCCTAGCTGCCTGCGCCATTGCCCAAGTCTGAGCAAGGTTGGGCACTATAGAATCATGCAAATCAACTCCCGTAGTAACCGTTGCTGTCATCGTTACTGGAGGTGTCATGGTTGTTGTTGTGGCGGTTGTTGTTGTCGAGGCGTCGGCAAATGTCGAGTCCATGTTATTGTTGCGATTGTTTTTATTATACCGCTTATTTTTCGTGGGTCTATTTTTCCCTTTCCTCAGGTTGATGCGTTTCGAGTCCCTGTT
This sequence comes from Clistopyga incitator, assembly GCA_947507545.1. NCBI lineage: Eukaryota > Metazoa > Arthropoda > Insecta > Hymenoptera > Ichneumonidae > Clistopyga > Clistopyga incitator. The sequence goes on along the minus strand of OX382182.1, from coordinate 9,385,934 downwards.
CGGGCGCCAATGAAACGTTTCGCGATTTTGAGTCCCTTTCCGGTCTTCGCAATAAATTAATTAATTCAATTTATACCTTGAATTAGGTTTTCGTCGTGCCTAAGAAGGGGTGCGGGTTTCCGGGTCACCTGACCTTTAAACTATTGTTGTCTCAAATCGCGATGTATTACTGTTTTGATACCACACGTGCAAGTGGTGGTCTTCAGGATTCGTGTTCTGGACCCGAATGATCTTCTGGGAAATCGGATGTGGAGGATTTTGTGGTTTTTTATTGATGCCTCAGATCAGGTTGTATTATTATTCTCTCATGTGTCTATCGACGAGAGTTTGCCTTCATCATCATTGGCTCTCTGAGGAGGAATCTTGTGAAGGCGGTTCGGGCGAGGAAGTAGGGGATTGTACGAGGGAAACCAGGATACAATGGGGTTGCCCACTACTTGCACTTGTCCTAACCTGGGCTCGTTAAACAGGAATATTCCTGGATAATTAGATTGCTAAGGATTCTAAATTCACACGGTCGGAGGTGCTTCCGTGTGGAGCTTTACACTCAACTTACAAAAAAAATAGGGTTGGCAATGGATCGCGTCTAACGGGACGCGCTTAAAAACTACGTAAACAGGCTATGGCCTGAGTTATGTTTTTTATTCTAATGATTTTAAATTCATACGGTCGGAGGTACTCCCGTATGGAGCTCTACACTCAATTTACAAAAGATAGGGATTTGCAAACGATAGCGTCTATTGGGACGCACTTAATCTACGTAAACAGGATAGCTTCCTGAGTCTATGAATTGAATGATTCTATATCCGCACGGTCGGAGGTGCTTCCGTGCGGGGCTTTACACCCAACTCGCTGTGATGGTAATGAGTTGATCTATGTTTTCGAAATGGAGGTGATTTCTGTGTCCCGGTGGTCGGACACGGGTACGGTGTCCCGCGACTGTACGCTTGTGGTCAAATGATAATAATGGGAGTGTTTCGCGCCACTCTTTTATTGGTTTATCCTCATACACAGGAACACCTTGAAAAATCATGAGATTCTTCCGTGTCCTGTTGTTGTAATCATCGGACACTTGATTCTATGATTGTTAATAAACTCGCGAATTAGTTTATCTGCGCGAGGCTCGATCGTTGTTATTTGAGCTATGAGATCTATTACTGTGGCACAGCTAAACGCTAATGGACGGCTCGTCTCGTTTGTCGGTAAAGTCCGCGTGAGTAGGCCTACTCGATAGTCGTCTGTCTGTGTCGCGATCCCTAGACTGTTTTTATCTAGACACAGATGTGCTCCAGTGTCAGGTACTCCTTCCTTGCCCCCTTGTTATGCTTGCTGTTTGTGGTCGCCAGATAATCGGCCTACGTTCTCAATCAGCGCTCTTAAAAGAGCGTGATCTAATTGCGCCGACTATACTGGCGAATATGCGTACCGGGTGTCTTTTTGGCGTAAGACACCGGGATGCTCACTGTTCGCAGATCACACGCCCAAACCAAACTTTGCGAGGCTCGTGTTAAGCACGATTCGCGCAGGGATTCAAGTGTGGGTGAGAAGCACCCGCACTTGTGTGCGTGTTATCTGCCAACGATGAGGCGTTCACACTCCTTGTTTTGGTGTGAGGGATGGCTCAAGGTCGGAATTCCTGCGAGGTCCGAGTTCGCAGATTATATACGACCAAACCAAACTTTGCGAGGCTCGTGTTAAGCACGATTCGCGCAGGGATTCAAGTGTGCGTGAGAAGCACCCACACTTGTGTTCGTATTATCTGCCAACTGAGAACTCTTTACACTGAAAGATCTGTGGGATTTATTGTAAGCCGATGCGCAGTGCTCGGGGTACAATAACTCCTATTTTAATTATTCACTTTCCGCAGAGGATAGCCACAACGCTGTGTGTGGGGACCCAACTACGAAAAAGTGGCCCTAATGCGAATGTATTATGTCGGCCTACGCGCTGTGCGAGGGAGACAGTAATACACCGAATATCCTAAGTTTATTCTACGACTCGATAGCAAGAACGCGATGTCAGGGGACCGAGTCGTTCGAATAAACTGCTATCTGGACGCTACGTTACACTGTTTTACAAATACAAACGAAAATTTCCTGTTGCTGGGAAGCAGCAGTGCGTGACTCGAACTTTTGAGAGTTGCCGAAAAGAAGAGTGCCGAGCCGTCCGCGGTGGTCGCTTATATACCCGATCGCCGTTTGGATAGACGGGGCGGTGAAACGGTACGGTTTCGGGGCCCTCCGCGCGGGTGGAATCGGCGTTGGTGGTGGTCACGTGACTATCGCGCGACGTGGATTGCGTCACGCGCGCCGGCCACGTTTTCGGTTGTTCGGGATTCCATGGAGGTTCCTAGGAGGTTGAATCCCGTATTCCCGGGCTATGGCCTATGCCGTTGTAGGTTGAGAATGACAATTTGTTTAAATAACAATTTGTCATCGAAACAAACTGTTTATTTGTTGAAAGTAGGAACCCTCCATGGTGTTTCCGGTATTGTTTATGAGATTCTGCCATTTGTTAAGGAATTATTCAACAATTTATCAAAAATGGTTAAATAGTTGAATATTTCCTTTGTTCTGTTGTTCTAGTTGGAGACTTTTGGTTGAATGGTGCTCTATGTTCTCTCTTAATTTTTGATTGTCGCTGATGTTCGCTAGCTTTAATATTTTATGAATTATTAGACAATTAGTTCTTTTAGAGAGAGAGAGCATGCTTCATCTACGGGAGAGCGAGCAGCGCCGACGTATCGTTGAGCTTAAGGTGGTGTGCGCTCACTCCTACTACTTTGCGCGTCGTCGGTGGTTGTCGCTCAAGGTAACGTGTGCGTGTCGTGGTACGCGCTGAATATACGGCGGCGCACATCCACTAGCTCGTCTCCTGTACGTGTAGGCGGTGCTAGGTGGCCGCTCGACGTGGTATGGGTGTTGTTTTTCTGTCTCGCTCCTTGGTACTTTCGGAGTAAACAAGTGTTAACTTGAAATATTATCTCGACTACCGAAATATTCTGTACTCTGAGAGAATATTTTAATCTCTTGTTCTCGGAATGATATTTAAGTGATTTTTATTGTTGTATCAAGGAATAATTAGTTGAAGACTAATTATTCCTTATTGTAGCGGTACAGTCGCGAGACGTTCCGTTACAATATATGTGCATATATAAATATGCAACACTTATCTATTATCTGCCATCATGTCTCCTCTGTCAAGCTCTCGAATATTCTTTTTAATTTTCCACATCTTCACTTCGCAACTAATGTGCTCTTATTCCATATTTTTGTGACTAATATACTTTTGCGATAGTTCTAGATCGACCGCAACTGTAAAAAAAAAAAGGGGGGAAGAAAAAGGGAGGAACGACACGGCACAGACACTAATCGCGGAACCAGATAAACAGGCGATGCCACGACGACCCACTCGGTCGTAACGAAATCGACACCGCAATATCAAGGGTCCGAACGTCGCTAAGAAGAGCCACAACCCCATTTTCCATAAACTTATACACACGCACGCGTACACATTTTATTTATCTTTCTTTTTGCCCCAAGATGGAAATATTTAAGTTAGAAGTAGGTGTATGGATAACCTCGCCCTAACTTTTTCCCCCAGATTTTCCTCTTCGCCCCGTTGAAAAAATGTCGGACATACAAAACGCTTCTTGCTCTTTGCTCCACCCAAGGCTTCACCTTGAGTGATCACCAAAGGGGGAGGTGTTACGACCTAGTCATTTTTCCAACGATCTATGACTAACAATTATTAATTTAAATCCTTCATATAAAACCCCGGCTAAACGTTTTACTCAAACTGTCTGATGCGAATCTCTCGGTCACACCGGACGACCATCTCGAATTTCTGCTTTGCTATATCCGCTCGCGTCCGTTCGCGATCAGCAATAACTGGCCGCGCGTGGAACGCGTGATCAGTAGCCTTGAGCCGCGCCTTTGCCACCTAAAATTCCCCTTCCTTAATTACCTGCCTATGCTTCTTCCCCTCATAAAACAAATTCTTAGTTTAGTCTTTATTCTGCATCCAAACGATAATGTCCAAGTGAACATACCGCGAATCGCGAAGTACTTCGTGCGTTAGAGCCGTAGCTCCGCCATATATCCATAAACTTATTTATTTATATTATTGTTAATTCGAGTTCGCGTCGAGATAATCCGCGTGGTAATATATATACATTGTATTGCTAATTTGAGTCCGCATCGATATAATCTGCGAGGCAATTAATCCCTATGTGTTAAGTTGCATTCTTATTGCGTGACTTGTTCAATCTGTTTGCCATAATTGTATCAACATTATCTACACCTCGTTTAACACTACTATTATTGTTCATTGCTTACGGAAATTGGTGTTAATGTTCAAGCCAATACCATTTGAATAAATATTATTGTTTATCAAAAATCTCCTTCGTGTAATGATTTAAAATCTGGGATTTTAATCCCTTAATTGAGCAACGATCCCAATTCTTAATATAAAAAAAACATTTGATTGTGCTCACTCCTGCCTATCAATTAGCTTGGACGTGACAGGGATCATAAATACATTTGTTCCACGGAGGCACCTTTATTTGAAGTCGCTACTCCGAAGGCCTGTGAAATTCAAATGCTCGTATCACCATCAATCGAGGCTTATCAGCACTGCGATGTGAGGATACAGGCGGAACATGAGTCATTCTGGGCACATTTTCCATCGCAAGGAGGGTGGCTGTACTTAATCCTACAGCCAGAATCACTGAGAATTCTTTGCCCAGATCTACCGGATATATCCGTTGAAATTAAAGGCATGGGAATTCTACATCTCAGTGACAACTGTGTGGATCGACTCAAACAAACGATAGTCACGGGTATACGCACATACGAGAATCGAGTACAACATGTTTATCGCCCTCGACTCTCTTTGAATGTGACTCTGTAGAGAGTTTCATATTCATATTTCGCGCTTGAATCAATTATCGGTCGATGCGAGCATTTTTCACAGTTTTCCTATCTCGTCCTCCTTAGTTCACCACGGCGGATCACGCGTACACGGGTCGATCGGTATTTTCATCGAGACTCACGTGGTACTTGTCCGGGCGCGGCGAAATGTTCGACGTCCAATTACTTCTTAAATAGCAAAGGCAATCTTCGCGCAAGGACGTCTGCTCAGAGCTACTGATACTTCTCGAAGTGCTCGGCGAGAGCCTATTACTCAACGCGATACTTCTCAATCTCTAATACAATTCTTTTTCTCGACGAAGAAACAAGACTAGACTTATAACTGGTACATTCCAAACTAGACTGCTCAATTCGTTACTCAAAATCCGACTCTGACTAAGACGAAAACTAGACTAATCGATACGGTGTCCCAATCGAAATGACTACTCAATACGACGACAGGAATTAGACCATTCTCTTCGGGGTCAGTAATTAGACTCCAATACGATCTCTCAAATCTCACTAATCAATGCGGGGGCCGGAATTAGACTTATGGTCCTCGCACGCACTGCCGGGTTACGCGGGCCTCGGACGTCCGGGGTGGGGGTCACGGCCTGACATCGATCGACTTCGTCAATCGTCGCGTTCTTCCGCCCTCGTTCTCTCTGTCCGTCCTCAAGCGTCTTCCCGAGCTTTCGCTCTAATTCCGAGAATCCTGTGGAATAAGACACTCACGGCGTCAAACTTTCATTATTCGAGTTCGACGCCGAGGAGCGATTCTGTTGCCACGCGGTTTCGGGCGCTCTAGATGCTCGAGCACTCTGGGCCTAGCGCGTTGCTGCGAGCGCGCACTAGCGCCTCGTCACAACGTTTATCGTATTATTAAATTTTTATTTGACGAAGTATTTGATAACTCATCGATTCGGCCACGAACAAGAAGGTGTTGAGATAATCAGGAATTGATTCTTGGATGGTGGAACAGGTGGTAAATAAATAAATTTTCTCGAGGCACAAAAGTATGTGTTGAATAATGCACGTATATTCAGTTGAACAGTAATGACGGTCAGCGGTCACAAAAAAATCGAGATTCCCGGACGATTATATTAATCGCCGGTCAAACACGATGATCAGAACACACTGAGCTGAGTGAAGTTCAAGCTGTTGTTATTGAGCAGCGTTATTAACTCGTGCGCAGAACAATAAATTGAGTAGAACTCTGTTTGAGACGAAGCCGAGAGCTGTCTACCGTATAGCTTATGCGTGGTTCAAAAAATGAAGAAGTGAAGAGCGAAACCGGTAAGTACGCGTGTTGACAAGAGCGGGGTCAAAATCCCGACAGTCGCGCTCGAGTCAAACGAGCGTCGCGTTGTCGTTGCCCGCGAGGTGCTGCCGCGCCGTGGGCGCCAGCGGAGACAGCCGTCAGCTGACGGATTCTCCAACAGAAGGGAATTTTCATATAAAAGAAAAGATGATTAATAATAATATTATAATAATACTAATGATAGCGTGCTGGAAAAGGCCCAGACCAGGATCGAAAAGTGTAAAAATAAAGAAATTAAATTTTTTAAACTAGCTGACAATTCACCAACTTATACATAGACATCGGTTGCATGCTAAGTCTATCGGATCATACATAAGTAGTATGGTACAGCGCTGGGGAGACAAACCCTACCCCCTCCCTCCCGCCCATCTGGCGCCTTGTCTAGTCTAATTAGCATAATTCCCCGAGCTCTGATTGGTTGTTTAAATCCCCTCTTCCTCCCCACTTCTTTTGTTAAGTAGTATAACCGGCTTCCCTTTTATTTACCGGAGGGGGGAAGGGGTTAGTGAAGATTTGATAAAAATTGCCAAAAATAACGAAAGTGACAATAGTTTATTTCACGATAGAAATATTTACAATAGTTTTGGGCGCCAGCTACGTATCGTGTAGCAACGAACCGCAAGGTTGGGGAGGGGGTAAGCGTCTTTTTTGGTTACCTTGTTCACATCGTGGTAGTCAATGCAGAACCGGGACTTGCCATTAGGCTTGGGTTCGATTACGGGTTACTTAACCAGGGGCTGTTCGACCTCTCGATCACCCCTTCGCGGAGCATCTTGTCGACTTCTGCGTGAGCGGTGGTGAGCAGGTAAGGGGAGATGGTACGAGAGCGCTGGTGGATGGAGGGGTGGCCTTGCACGTCGATGGCGTGCTCGACCTGGGTGGAGGCGCTTAATATGCCAGTGGTATTGGGCTTCACCAATCGGTCTAAAAGGGGGCTGAGGCGGTCCTCGACCGCGAGGGGGGCGTCAGCAAGCCCGGCGCATTCCGAGAAGGCCTGCACGATGATGGGAATGCGTCCATCGGTGTCGAACCTCCGGGGGGAACCGCTGGGTCTTGCCAGGTATCCTGGCCGTAATCGATTTCCAGGCCGAAAATCTTGCAGAAGTCGATTCCCAGGATGCTGTTGTACCCCAAGGGGGCTATACGCATCTTGATGGTCTTAATACTAGTTTCTAACTCGAGCTGAATGGATACGACTCCGAGAAGGGGAACTACGGCGTTGTTAGCAACCCGCACGCCTCCAGTGGCCGGCTGCAGCTCCTCGCCAAGCGCGCGAGGCTCCACCACCCCCAGATAAGAGCGCGTGGCTCCCGGGCCAATCAGGGCAAGCACATGACGACCCAGAAGGTTCAGCATAACAAAGTGACGCTCGTCCTCCTCCTGGGTCTGAACGGAATCGATCACAGGCCAGCAGGTGATTCAGGGGCGGGGCAGGGGTTCGAAGAAGGAGTCCAAGGCAGCCAGGGTCGCTATCCCCGGATCCGATGTTTGGCCTGGGGGGGGGGAGGAACGGGATTACTGTCCCCACCCTTGGAGTTTCACTCCCGTACTCGGCGGCACCGCGGGCACGAGTTGAGGTCGTATCCCGCCATCCCGCACGCGCGGCAGAATGACCCCAAGGGTACTCAAAAGGACGGTTGGTGGGGTTGGACTTGAGGCCGCTTGGGGGGTTGTGGGGCAGGAGTCAAGGAGAGCAGGGTTCCGGAGGCCGCGTGCAGGCTTGCGACCGCATTCGAGGGCGGTATGCCGGACACGGCAAGCGAGGCGATGGGCTGGCTGGGCAGGACCATGTGAGGCGATGGCTTCACGGCTGCAGCCCTTTCTCTGGCTCGGGTTGGCGGCACATAGGCAGTGGAGGGCAAAACGGCGTGGGTGGCCGTGGGCTGGGGACGGTATGTGTGCATGCGTTCTCACGCGTCTTCCTCCCGCCGACACCTCAACTGCAAATCCAGGGAGCTGACTATGTCTTCCCGGTCTCCCCCGATGTGTCGCCACCTTGGCGTGGTGTGGGGGCCCCAGTTATCCGCAGATCCGTTGCTCTTGAACACTGTCGGCAATCAGTTCGTAAGGCAACGGGGAGGATTTCGGCTAAGAGCGACACTGATAGAGAGCGTCTAGAACGCAGTTTGGGAGCGTCGAAAGACGCAAGATGTGTGTTTAGCCGGGTGCGCTTTTAGGCGCCACATTGGGCAGCTCGGCGGAGGGCGCCTTCGGGTGCATGCTTCGGGCATCAGTGGCGGATGTTGTGGGCCTACGACCAACATCTGCTTGTCGTTGCCGAGGTATTTTTGTGAATGTGTGAGGAAAGCGTATGGCACAAGGAATGCCAACTCCCCCTGAGGATTACGGTGGACCTCTGAGAGAGTGCGGGCTTGGCCTTCTATGAAGGACCAAGTAGCCGCTGATGAGTAAGAAGGCAAGTGATACTGCAGGGGAGGTGTCCGGAGTCCGTAGGTCCCGGCCCTTTCGGGTATGGCAAACCCGCAAACCTTAGCTGGTTGACCAGTACCAAGGTTAATTTAGGACCTTAACTGGAAGTGAGCCAAATTGACTCACAAACGTCTGACCGGAGACGATGTCTGGTACCATGAGACATCGGAGACGATGTCTGGGAGCCGAGGAGCCCCGGTAGTGGCTTCGGCTGCTATCGCCCCGGCCATTTGGAGTTGGACTCGTGGTGGCAGTGGTTGCCGGTATGCTGGGCAGGGTTTAGCGCGAACTACACCCATCCGTGTGAGCTGCGTGTTTCGGCTCGGGTGCGGTTCCGCGGAAGTCGTAGGGAATTGGGTAGGCTCCTCCCCAAGTCAAGGGGCCTCTCGGGCTAAACCTCCGAGAGGGAATTGGCAGTTACTCCGTTGCGCATGAGTCCAACCTCGGTTGGACCTTGGTCAGCGACGGGTGGCGCGTTGGCCGAGCGCATCTCGGCCCCTCGCCAGATAGGGGGCCGTGTCGTAGGCCGAGAGGCGGGAACGGCAAGTTAAACACAATGTGGATCGAATCTATGTCTTCCCGGTAAATGCGCTGTCCCAATTCAAGGTGGAGTTTGATGACGCAGATATCAAGCTGCATCTCGAGGGGTAGGGGCGGGTTCAGGAGGTTGAAGATGGTCCTTATCTTCGTAATGAACTCACCACTGGGCTCACCGGGGCCCTGGGTCCTCAACTCTAGTTCCCGTCGCCGGCGCTCCTGGAGATTACTGTGACTGAACCATACATGGAATCTAAAAGTGAACTCATCATAGGTGGACCAGTTGTTGCGCTCCACCCGATACCACATTAGCGCGTCATGTGTAAACGACTCGGGTAGGACGCGCAACAGATCCTCCTCGGAGAACCCTCGGCTGTCACAGTACTCGTAGAGACGGAGGAGGTACGCCTTCCCGTCATCTCCACGACGCCCTGCGAACTTGGGACCGAACCGTCGGAAATGGTCAATTTGGTGGGTGTCACGGGTCCAGATGATGTCCATCCGGGAAAGGAGTTCAGGGCAGGATGCGAGGGAGTGGCGGTGTCGAAGGGGGGTGTGGGGCAACGGGGGGCCATGGTACTCCGTACTGTACTGGGATCGAGCGCGCGCTTGCGGCCGCTCGAAGGTGGCGTGGTGTCTCCACGGGTTGATGGGGGGATGGGGCGACGGAGCAGGCCGACGCGTCAGTGCGGGGGCAAGTGGCAGGGGAAGCAAGGGGGCTTGGTGTGGGGTGTAGGGTCGCGGGGGCGGTTGGACAGGTGGGGCTGAGATCGGGTTAGGGGCGAACGTGACAGCAGGACCGGGGTTTTGGACAGGATGGGGGTGGTACGGCAGGGGGGTTACGTTGTCGAAACTCAGCAAGTCTCCGGTGCAATTAAGGGTTATGCGGTTGCGGAGCGGGCCGAGGGATTGGCCAGTGGCTAACGCTCCGCTATGGTTGATGGGGAGTGAGTCGGTATCTAGCTCCCGGGCGAGGGTGGGGGGGGATAGTACGTCGGAAATCCTCGAAGCAAGACGTGGAGACGGCGTATCTCGCGGCGCCAATACCGATCACGCAATTCTTCGGGGGTACCCGCGGTGCTCAGCTCTGCGTGGTTACAGAGTAACAGTAGGTGGTAATAATTAGCATAATTCCCCAAGCTCTGATATGTTCTTTAAATCCCGTCTTCCTCCCCACTTATTTTGTTAAGAATTCCCCGAGCTCTGATTTATTTGTTTAAGCCCCCTCACGTCCTCCCCGCCCCCGAGCGCTGAAAATCTGTCGATGCTTCGGCAGTCGGTAATGTAGATATTTTTTCCCTACGATCGGTAACTCGATATTCCGGGTGTCGATAAATCGAAATCTGATCGGTAACTCGATTTTCTGGGTGTCGATAAATCGAAATCTGATCGGTAACTCGATATTGCGAATGTTGGTAAATTTTTTTCAGGTAAGTAAGTCGTGAAATAAAACAAAGTTTTTGTTTTCAGAGAGGCGCATATATTTAAATATAGAAGATCGATGAACATATACACGAGTGCAAGAGAAGGATAACCATTTTCAAAATTAAAAAATAATCGGCCTATCTTACAATTAAGACGTATATTTACAGTGATATACGATGTATAAGGACAAGAATCGCCGTCGGGTGTGTGTAATACACTCCCGAAATAATAATAATAATAATACTTATTTCCGCGCGGGCAAGACGGAAATATACAGACACAGTAGCATCTATGTACAAAGTTTGTCGTTATTCTTATTGTTGTTGTTGTTGTTCAGACTCTTCACTCTTCTCGGCAAGTGCTTTGCGGAGCTCGTTTGTGATGAATGCGGAGCACAATGCGGTAAGCTCCAGGAACACAATGCCGAACGTGATTTCGACGAATTCAGCATCCATGCGACGCTGCACAGCGTCTTTCAAATATTTGAAATTATCTTTCACCGATACTTTGACACGTTGTTCGTTATTTTTTTCTGGAGTCCGTTAGCCGGGATATGTAGCAACAATTCAGCACAAAGCACTTCGGCGCACTTTTGTACATTTTCAGCGTTTCTTTGTAGTCGTCTGAAGCGCTCGTCGGTGCACACCATGATGTTTTGTAATCCTTCAAACGAAAGTTTTTGCATCACTGGTACAACCGCTGGTGAATAATTTTTACGCTTTTTCTTCGTTGCTGGTTCAGGATCGAGCTGACTTTCGTTCATTTTATCGGTAGGTGTTTTTTCATTACGCCGATCAAACACGATAGATTTCGAGCCATAGCTTGACGTAAACAGGATCTCGCAGTCAGAGATGTGTATCGGATCTGGAGTGCGCCAACCTGAGCCCCAAACTATCTTCTGACCATCGGCAAAATACTTTGAAATATCGGGAAGATGACTTTGCAGTAAAACCCAATCCTTTGACTCGAAAACAATACGACCAGCCGTGTTGTTGTTCTGCACTTTTATGATGGGTTGTATACTTCCATCCATCCGAGGCTGCAGGCCGACACTCACTCTCTTTGTCTCAGACTGGTTGAGAGTGTACGTTGTACCGAGAATCAATGGCCCTTCGAGCCGTTTTTTCTCAGTGTCCGACAGCACACGGTACATGGTTGAAGGTTGTAGATCGCTGTCACGATGATCTTTAGCGGTGATTGTTTGCTCCATGTTGTTGAACTCGACAACAAGTGAATCCGTCTTTACAGAAGTCACGGGCCTAACTGCCGATTACCACTATTATCATGGCCTTTATATAGCCAGGCTTCGGCGGCTGTCTAAACCACGTGTCGTTCAATGCAACCTTTTTTTTTATTTTTTAAAGTTAGGTGGAGTGTGTTACCGATGAATCATTATGTGCAGGTGCACAGCAATATCGTGAGATTCACAGGATGTGTCTACCCAGATGGTTTGTTAACATGTATTTTGGGTGGTCCACGTATGCCAGATGTTCACATTTTTATAGCTGTTGACATATGTTACCCTTTAGAAATCTCTGGTCTATCGATGAGTTGGGTAGATAACAAGTGTCTTTTGTCGCACTTAAGCAAGCATGTCTCGTCTCATACATCTGCTGCTGCATAGATTAACGATTACGGGGAAGACGAAAAAAATACAGTTGCGGCTTCTTCTTCTCTCTCTCACTCTAACTTCAAGGGTAATAAAAATCGTGATAAATAGCTGTCACAATAGAAGACATTTACAGCGGTTGGTTCAAGGGAGGTGGGTGATGGTGACGTTTACCGGCTGTCGCGATGAAGCGTGAGAATTTTCACCTCACGACTACCTGTAGAGATGCCGGGTTAAAGATAGTTTTCCGGTCGCACTGCGGGCGGTAATAAAAAAAAGTCTCCAAGGTATCGATGACCTAATCGCTAATCGGTGGCAAGTTGTTGGGACATCTTCGCAACAGGTAGTATTATTCTATGGTTATTTTTGGGGTTTTACGTATTTTCTAATCTAATCATTTTCTTTGTGTTTTAAAAAAACCTTGTGTTGGATTTTTTATTTTTGATCGCGGAAAAAAAACACAAGCCGTCTATTAAAATGCAGTGTGTTTCGAATAACGCCTCTAACGAGCAGTGACCGCGTGCCCGCAATAAATTGCGGGCACGCAATTAGGGCTATATTAAAGACTGTCGGTCTTGTTATATTCGAAGTGCGGTCATTGCGCGTGGCCGTACGCAACAGTGGGCTTCGACGCTGAGTTCGATGGATCTGCGTGAAGCCCAGCGGGAATTAAAATCGCTGCTGAGGCGTCTATCTCTGAGGGTTATCGCTCGTTCCCACGAGTATTAAGCCTTGGACGCCTCACATTACGCGATTTTAATTGCGTGCGAGGTGGTGCTCGAGCGTAATGCGGGTCACCTGCCAATTGTTCGTAGTTTCATGGAGGCATACAAAAACGCTCGAAGCGCCATCAGCCTCATGGCTTGGGCCGAGCGATGTGATTGCGACGCGTCTGCGGTCAACGAAGAGAAGGAGGAGGAGGAAGAGGCGGCGGCGGCGGATCTGGGCAAAGCCGAAACCAACGACAACGACGACGGCACCGACGGCGATGACACCACCGATGCTCCAGAAAAGCCTGCGCAACGTGGCGTAAAGGTCGTCGACCTCGTGACGAAAGCGTCTCCGGCTCCTTTTGTAAGCGAGGATGAAGGATGCGATGCGATCCTCGTCATCGATCTCGCCAGCCCGGAACCCTCGGTACCGAACATCATCGACGACGAGGACCTCGTGGACGCCCCTCAATCGCCGAATCCGCCGCTTTTTGAAGTCAACGTGGTAATCCGCCCGGGACCAAACCACGACGATCCGGAAAGTCCTGCCCCTCCGTATCCCGAGCTCGTCGAGAAGCACTCTCAGGGTCTAGAGGGTGTATTTTATTACAACCCTGATAACCCAGATAGAATTTGGGTGCTCGAAGAAGAAAAAGGCGAAGACGGCGAAGACGCAGAAAGAGCGGTCGATTCGGGCGTTCATACCGCGGGAAGCGAAAATTCTGCGGTTTTCGTGAACCACGAGGCTGAAGAACGTCGTGTCCTTGGTCCGGAGGAGATGGTCGTGGTGGAGGTGGACGACGACGACGACATCGTCCCGGATCAGTAGGGGGAGGAGAATGAGAAAGACGACTACGCGGAGGAGGACGAGGAGGCCGAGGGCGAAGACAAGGAGGAGAGGGAAGACGAGGGCACTCGTTTTGCAAGGAGTATGACGCCGGGATCGGACCTCGAAGGGATCTCCGATGACACCACGGTCATTATGGGCGACCTCAACGAGATCTCTCAACAGATCGAGAGCCATGAAAACCGTCAGTAATTATTTTTATAATACATATATTAATTCACCATACATATATATATATATTGTGACGTATTTTTCGGTAACTGACCGATTAATCGGTCTTCTGGTCGAGAACACAAAACATGAAAGAACAGAAAAATCGGGAACCGTCACCTTCGGCCGTCCACCCTCGCTCGCGCATCCGCAAACCCGGTGGGCGCCAGTTAATTTTTGTTTCACCGGAATTAACGAACCGGTATGTCCGAGGGATCGAGTGAGCGGCTCAATCCCCAAACTCCAAATCGAAAGTTTGGGGTAAAACTCGCGATCGGGATCAAAACCGAACAAATCGTTAGCTTAGTTGATTTCTGAGGTCGCGTAAAATCAACAAACGCAACTGGATGCACTCGCGGGAGCGAACGGTTGCGGAATAGCACGGCCGCTCAGTCTACTAGGTTTGATAGAGAGGGTCGCGGTAAGGTGCAATAAATAGCCAAAAATCGCGATCAGAATTTAATCAACGGAAACTAATGTCCCGCGGACAAAAATCAAGAGCGGGCATCGATAACGAATTCGCATTTTAGAATGCGCGAGAACTGACGAAGCGCATCGAGAGCGCCATCGTCACTACGAGAAAACCTGGTGCAATACCAAATTTAATGATTAATATCACGGGAACGACTCACCGGAGCTGCCTGTAGCCGATCCATCCCATGGAGGGAGATCGAGGGATCACGAGAGCTGTGGCCCGAAGTGCAGGTATCCCACTGCATTGGAGAACCACCGAAAACTCGAGTTTTATTCCGTGGAATAAAACTCTCACCACACGGTCACTCAACGTATTCACTATACGGAGTTTTGCCGGAGCACGAGAACTACGCGAAGTCGCGCGCGCGAGCGACAGAAAAACTGTCAAGACGGGAACGCTTACCGAACTCGAGGCACCTCGGCGGTGTCCCGAGAAAGACTGATTATTTCAAGTAATCATCGAGAACGATTCATTATTATTATTCTGATAGCTCGAAATCCCTTACCCGAGAACTACTGCCCTCTCCTTCGAATTAGTTCGCAGCGATAGCGGGAACGCAACTTGTGCCGGTAACATAGCGGAGATCTGTACGGTCGCCTCTCTTAGTTCATTGCGTGAAAACGGGCCTTTACTCAACAAAAACAATTGCGCTAGGATACCCCATCCTAGGCCAGACCTAACATAACTTCACCCGTTCTCCAACGCAATGCACTGTCACCGTAGGGCGCCGGATTTGCACCGATCTGCAACTAACCGCCAAAAACTCATATCGGTGACTCTCATCTGCCGGGCTGCTCGATTCGTTGATCTCTCGTCCTCGCGACAGATTTGAGTGTACCAATCTCCCATCTTCTCTCAATGACAACAACTAAAACAAAATCGCCAACAATTTTCCATAGCCAAACGGTAGAATTCGAAGAGAGGAACGTCGAAATCGCTAGACATAGCTAACTCGGTAACATTAGACCTTGTGATCGTCATTTTGTAAAAAATCACGTCACAATATATATATATATATATATTGTGACGAGCCCCGCGCACGAGTATTTCGGATTGACTTGCACGGGGAGCCACGACCAAATATAACGACGCCCAAGTATTATTTGTTTGCTTTAGATGTAATTTCTTCCGTTCTTACCTTGTTTCACTGCCGTTTGCTGGGCGCCAGGCTATCCATTCTAGATCCGACAGCCAGGGTCATTTTTTTCTTTACCAAGGTCACTTCGTATTCAGTTCCGGCTAGCGGAAAGGGGTGCAGTTCAGGGACTATACGCGAAATTAGTATTCGACTCTGCACTCTTTTACTTACAAAATACTAACGACAATTTATTAACTATTTAGCATAAAGGCTTTCAGTTCTATATAAAAATCGTACACAAGAGACTCGAGTCCGATAGTAATCGCGATCCTATAATATTGTTCTCCCGAGAACTCTCAAGGTCGGCCGGAGAAGCCGGTCGCGACGGAAGGCAATACTGAGCCACACGTAATGAATAATTGCGGGTGCACCACGTGCGCCTACCTTATTTCCCGGTGGAATGTCCTCCTGTCGAAACTCTGCTATCTGCGGGACTGCCGGACGTCGGTTATTTCACAGTCTCAGTCTTTTTCCTGTCTCGCTCTGCTTAATCCTCCACGGCGGATCACGCGTACTCGGGTCGATCGGGATTCTCTTCGAGACTCACGTGGTACTTGTCCGCGCACGGCGAATTGTTCGACTTTCATTTACTCTTACAATACACAGGCAATCGCGTGATAGCGTCTGCTCAGAGCTACTGGTAATTTTCTTAGTGCTCGGCGACCGTTTTTTACTCAACGCGACAATGCTCAATTTCTAATATAATACTCTCTCCCGACAAAGACCAAAACCAGCCTAATCAGTTCGGTATTTAAAATCCGACTTTTCAATTCAATCTTTCAAATCTGACTAATCAACTCGGGGTCCGAAATTAGACTTATCAATTCGGGGACAGGAATTAGACTAAATTCTCGCACGCTCTGCCGGGTTACGCGGGCCTCGGACGTACGGGGTGGAGGTCACGGCCTGACATCGATCGACTTCGTCGATCGTCGCGTTCTTCCGCCTTTCTTCTTTCTGTCCTTCCTCAAGCGTCTTCCCGGTCTTTCGCTCTAATTCTGAGAATCCTGTGGAATAATATACTCACGGCAGTCAAACGTTCATTGTTCGAGTTTGACGCCGAGGAGCAATTTTGTTTCCATGCGGTTTCTGGCGCTCTCGGTGCTCGAGCACTCTGGGCCTAGCGCGTTGCTGCAAGCGCGCACAAGCGCCTCGTCACATCCCCCCACTAGGCCAGACTACCGCTCTAACGCAAGGTAGGCTCACGCCGATACACCACCGCAACGTGCTATGCTGCAGAATCACTCCTCCGTCATCTCTCGGTATTCAACCACCGCAATGTCATTATCCCAAGTTCAAATCCCAACACCAAATACTTTTCTTACGAAAAAAATGTTTATTCCTTAAAATCTCAAAACTAATTCTCCCGATTTCGGAGTTACTCGCGGCGGTGTTTTTCCGCGCTACTTAACAAAACAGAAAATAAAAACTAATATAAACTAATAAAAACTAGTATAACGTTTCGTACCAATTCGCTACTATACAAACTTACATTCCTTACTCTATGAAGTTTCGGGTTGAGCAGTCGAGCGTTCCGCGATCTGTGAATTACTCAACAATTTCAGGTCTTTCACATGCCATCTCCCTGCAGGTCGACCGTCGAGGTTAGTCAATTCAACCAACCTTGGTGACACGACTCTCACGACTTCGAACGGTCCGGCGTATTTTTTCGCGAACTTAGAGGTCATATTGTTTGCTGCTTTCG
Organism: Clistopyga incitator; assembly: GCA_947507545.1. NCBI lineage: Eukaryota > Metazoa > Arthropoda > Insecta > Hymenoptera > Ichneumonidae > Clistopyga > Clistopyga incitator. The sequence goes on along the minus strand of OX382182.1, from coordinate 9,368,617 downwards.
ATAACACGCGGTACCTACGATATACTCGTTCTCCGACGTGCAACGGCACCTCTCGTCTGCGTCGATTATAATACGCGGCCTGCTTTAACGATGCTTCGCGAATCTTATTCGTCACGAGATCGCGCATCTCGACGATTCTGCTCATTCGCGCGATCCACTTTTCCCTGTCGGGCGCGTTCGGCGCGATTTCCTCGACGATCATTTTCTTCCAGTATTTCGCGGCTTTTGGTTCCCGTCCTAAATTCAAAAACGCCGGGCTCACTCGCAGCGATGAGTGAATTGCAGTGTTGTATGCGAACTGAAATTCTGCGACGTGCAAGACCCATTCGCCATGGTCGTCGGAAACGTAGCTCGATATCATCGTTTTTAAATTGCGGTTTACGCGTTCCACGGGGTTCGCTTGCGCGTGGTACGGCGGTGTCGTCCTTCGCTCAATTCCGTATTCGTCCGTCAGTCTCTTGACCGTCTGGTTCACGTACTCAGTCCCATTGTCAGTTAATAACACTCGCGGGGTGCCCCATCGGCATAATACGCCCGCGCGGAATGCTTCGACAATGGTTTTTCCAGTGGCGGCTGGCGCCGGTATACATTCGATCCGTCGCGTGAATAAATCTTCGAACACGATTAAGTATTTATTATCGAAGTAATAAGCGGTGCGCTATGGCGACCCCCACTCCTATCCCCACTCCTTTTTTCCGAGACGTGGGAAATGAGGTGGGGTAACCCCCCACTCTTACCCCCACTTTTTTGAAGAGTTTTTTCTGAAAAGTGGGGGTGGTTGGTGTGGGGGTCTTCAGGAGCGGTGTGTCGTCATAGCGCACCATCTTTTTTTTTTTTTTAGATTTATTGGAAATATTTTAACATATTTATTTACAGCAGTTTATATTAGGTTGGGAAGAAAGAAATCCATTATTTTTTCGGTAGATGGCTGTACTGATAGATTTCTCGTAAAGTATCGATCAAACAATTTCAGATTTATGCTCGTTGGAAAGGTGACATTTCGCAGTAAAAAAAATTCTTTTGCTGTTTTTTGTTTGGTGCATTCAGTTGTGAGTTACAGGGTGTTAAAAATGGAAGTGAACAAATACAAAATTCGGTACATTTTACAGTTTTTCTTTAACAATGGCGAAAATGCGAGCCAGGCGGCTAAAATTGTGAATGGTGTTTATGGTCCCGATACTGTAACAGCCAATTATGTGCAATTTTGGTTTCGTAGATTCCGTTCAGGAATTTTTGATGTTAAAGATGCACCTCGCACAGGTAGGCCGGTCGTCGAAAATGTCGATAAAATCGGAGAAATGATCGAAGTTGACCGGCATGTTAGCAGTCGTAACATCGCCTTGGAGCTAAAAATCGACCATAAAACAGTTTTAAATCATTTACACAAAGCTGGATTCAAAAAGAAGCTCGATGTTTGGGTGCCACACCAATTAACAGAAAAAAACACGATGGATCGAATTTCCATCTGCGAAGCCTTGGCGAAACGGAATGAGATAGACCCATTTCTTAAACGGATGATGACTGGAGATGAGAAATGGATCACATACGATAACCCTGTGCGAAAACGATCTCGGTCAAAGAGCGGTGAAGCCCCTCAAACGGTGGCCAAACCAGGACTAACGGCCAGGAAGGTTCTGCTATGCATTAGGTGGCACTGGAAAGGGATTATTTATTATGAGTTGCTTCCATATGGCCAAACGCTAAATTCTGGTCTCTACTGTCAACAACTGCGCCGTTTGAAGATAGCGATTGACCAGAAACGGCCAGAATTGGCCAACAGGAGAGGTGTCGTGTTCTACCAGGACAACGCTAGGCCACACTCATCTACAGTGACTTGCCAGAAACTTCGGGAGCTTGGGTGGGAAGTTTTAATGCATCCGCCATACAGTCCGGACTTGGCACCAAGCGATTATCATATTTTTATTGCATTGCAAAATTTCTTTAATGATAGAAAATTGGCATCTATCGAGGATTGTGAAAATCGACTACTAGAGTTTTTTGCAAATAGAGACCAGGACTTCTATAAGAGAGGCATTATGAAGTTACCTTTAAAATGGCAACAAATCATACAACAAAACGGTGCATATTTGACCCAAATCGGACAATCCGAAGCATGTTAAATAAAGTCCTAAAATTCATATAAAAATAATGGATTTCTTTTTCCCCAACCTAATATATATTTGTAATACTGTGGTATGCTGCTGCTGCTGCTGGTGAACTGTTTTTTTATAGGTTTTAGGTGCTCTACAAGATAGTCGGAAAAAAAAAAAATCTATCATTCTATTTAAAAAAATGGAGGTGATCTTCACTGTTTGTCAGCGCCTCCACGGAAATTGAAAAAAATGGTTGCATTTGATGACCCCTCTCGTACCGTATAACTTTTGTTTAGAACATTTTTTTATGATGCCGATAATTACAGAAATATTCAAGGTGGCAACAGTTAGTGCCCCACCCTGTATATACGTAAAAATCTGTTTTTAATTACCTGAGAAGTGTTCATACAGGGGCTTCCTTGAACTTCAAATGATTCTACTTCGAACCATAGTACACCATGCGTAATTGATTTTCACCGGCGCACACGATAATTTGTTGGAAGAGCTCATCATTCTTCGCAAAGTAAATCTCGATGGTAGAAAACACGTAAATTCGTTCTGAAGATCCATGGCAATACGTGCACCCCACTTGGTTTGAACTACTCTCATACTCGTGACGATATATTCTCTTTCAATTGTCAGCTCCGACAATTTTTTCAATGGCAAATATGCCTCGGGTCTACCCACTTTGTTGATCACTGATAAGTCAATCTTGTAGTTTGAGCACTTTGATTTTACGCGTTAATGTATGTAAGTATATTCTCGTCTAAATCAAAATTTTGATTGCATCAATGTCTTGCAAGAGTTTTTCTATTCGAGACTTTAGAATAAGACGTTTTTTGCGTATGCACATCCAAAGGAGTAGTATCGAAGACGACTCGACTGCGAATGAATGTTCGTCGCCGATTTCAAAATTATTCATCACCAGTGTATTACTGCAGCGTTAGCTGAATCATCGGATTGTCTTAAAGACACAAGTGCATGTAAGACAATATTCTTGCAGCTGCGGGTCGACGAGCGCATTGTCACCGATACCGCTGTTGAAGGCCGCCCCTGCGTTTCTTCTTCTTCGCCTTTGTTTAATTATCACACACACACACACACACACACACACACACACGCGCGCGCGCGCACACGCACACGCACACGCACACGCACGCGCACACACGCAGTGGGAGTCTGTAACCCATACGTGGCGCGTCCCCAGGTGGCGGATAAGGGAGTAGCTCACTAGATATAGAGGACAGGAGGGAAATAAAATACCTCTCGCGGACCTAACAGACTAGAGGAAGGAACCCCGAATAATAAACCACATATGGAGAGTCAACAAACGACAAACCTTACGGTGCAGGGGGTCGGATCCCCAGTACCGGCGTCCGTCAGGGGTGAGCAGGCGGGCCCCGTGGCGTCGTCATCAGGCGACCGCAGTGCTACGGTGGTGGCGAACTTGGCCATTGTAGCATCTAATACTACAAGCGAGGGAGTAAAGAGAGACGAGCTTTGGCAGCAGTTTGGCGACAAACTCGACGCGCTGTATGAGTACGCAAAGTCCAAGATGAACGTGCACAAGGAGATCAAGTCTTCCTTGACAACCTTGCGCACGCTCTTCAAGAGGATCGAGAAGATCGATACAACATTAGGCAGGACAGCGGCCCCACCCACTGTGGTGAGAGAAGGCAGGTCCCAGACCTCGCCGGGCCTAGCCGTGCGGCCGGAGCGGTCATCCGCTAAGCGGAAACCATTGAATTCGCCGCCAAAAGATTCTGCGCAATTGGGGCGGAAGAAGAGATTGGCCCCTGACAGGGCAGTATCGGAGACCTTCTCCACCCCATGCGTCACACCAGTGGCCAGGAATGCCCCCGCCAACGCGTGGGTAACGGTGGCAAGGAAAAAGCCGCCGAAGAATCCTGGTGGCAAGGCGGCCGCTCGAGACTCGAAGCGCCAGCGGGGGAGACCTGCCCGTCCTGTCGCCCTCCTCGTGAAGGCCAAGGAAGGCGCATCTTACGCAGACATCCTGCGCATGATGAAAGGAGACCCGAGCTGAAAGATGTGGGTGACTGTGTCAAGCACATCGGGAAGACAGGAGCTGGGGACTTCCTATTGGAGTTGGACCGGACAGCGAGCGCGAAAGCTGAAGAGTTCCGAAAGGCTATCGCGGGAAAGCTGGGCGAAACAGCAAGGGTCAGCACGCTGGGAGTGGAGCGTTGCGTGGAGCTGAAGGATCTCGACGAGCTCACCACCAGGAGCGAGATCTGCAGCGCATTGAGGCAGCAGGTGGAGGGCCTGAGCACTCTGGAGGAGTCCGCAGTGAAGTCTTTGCGACCTGGGTACAGGGGTAACCAAGTGGCGCTGGTGAGCTTGCCGACAGCCCTGGCAAGGAAAGCCGCAGAGGTGGGCAGAATCCGAATTGGCTGGGTCGTCAGCCACATCTGACTCAAAACAACACCACTACAGTGCTACAAGTGTTGGAACTTTGGGCACCGAGCCAGCACGTGCAAGAGGCCGGACAGATCTGAGAACTGTCGCAGGAGCGGAGAGAAAGGACACGTGGGTAAGTCGTGTGGGAGGGAGCCAAGCTGCGTTCTATGTGCAGGAAAGCCTGGTCATACATCGGGCAGCAGCAGGTGCCCGATGTATCAAAGGGCGGTTTCGAAGAGCAGGCCATGAGGTTCCTGCAACTGAACCTCAACCACTGCGAGGCAGCGCAGGATCTGCTGCGGCAAACACGGCAGGAAGTGGAAACCAACGTGGCTATCTTGTGCGAGCAGTACAGGAACGAGGACAGCCAGGCGCGGGTCTCCGACGTGTCAGGAAGAGCGGCCATATGGGTGCTCGGTGTACTTCACATCAAGGAAATAATGAGTGTGCAGCAACTAGGTTTTACCTGGGTCAAGGTGGGTGGAATATACATCTATAGTGTATACGCCCGCCCAACGATTCTGTGGCCGAGCTCGAGGCGCTCCTGCACCGCCTTTCGGAAGAGTGCAGAGGACGAAGACCAACGGTGATCGCGGGTGACTTTAACGCCTGGACCATCGAATGGGGAAGTCGAGAGATCAACCATAGAGGACAAGTTGTCCTCGACGGCTGTCATTAGACATGGTTCTGGCCAACACTGGGAGTATTCCCACTTTCGGTAGGGCCGGCACTGGCTCGATTGTCGACCTGACATTTACGAGCGAGTGTGCAGTGAGAGCAGGTCGGGTATGGGAAGTTTCTGATATGTACACGCACAGCGACCACCAAGCCATCCTTTTCACCGTGGCGGAGGCAGGAGTGACAAGGGAAGGCGTGGTAAACCAGAGCCGTAAATGGAGCTCCAAGATACTCCACAGGGAATCACTCTCTATGATGCTGGAAGATGTGAGCATCCACGAGTGTTCGCCAGATGATCAGGCGGAGGAGTTGATGACACATGTGGCCCTCGCATGTGACGCATCGATGCCGAGGACGTCGGCGAGATACCACCGCACCCCAGTTTACTGGTGGACCGATGGGATCGCCGAGCTCCGGAGAAGATGCCACAGAAGCCGTAGACTCTTCCAGCGTGCGAGAGGACGTGAGAACTACGCCATTTTGCAGGACCAGCACCAGACCGACAGACATGCTCTGCGGAAGGTCATCAGAGCGAGCAAACGCCGCTGCTGGCGCGAGCTGTGCGATGAGGTCGACGCTGATCCATGGGGAAGGCCCTACAGGACGGTGATGGCTAGGTTGAAGACCGCCGCTGCTGCCAGCCCAACCAATCCATCCTTGCTACGGCAAATAGTGGAGACGTTTTTCCCGGTAGTCCTAGAGACTACACTGGATGTTCCTGCTTACACGGACGACATCCCACGGATCAGCGATGAGGAGTTGATATTTGCATTGCAGAGAGTAAAGGACAGCAAGGCCCCGGGACCAGACGGGGTACCTAATGGAGCGCTTCGAGCATCCATCAAGGCACGAACGGACATCTATGTCCAGGTGTTCGACAACTGTCTACGGGCTGGATGTTTCCCACGCCGTTGGAAGCAGCAGAGACTGGTCCTTCTGCCGAAGGGCGGCCGGTCCCCTGCCGACCCATCTTCCTACCGTTCGATATGCCTACTGGACACAACAGGCAAGATTCTGGAGCGTATCATCTGCAACCGGCTGGAGACATACATCGAGGAAGTCCGCGGTCTATCGGACAGCCAGTTCGGTTTCCGAAGGGCACGGTCTACTATAGACGCAATCTCCAGAGTCGTGGACACTGCGAGGACAGCCGTCGCGGGCAGACGGTGGAATAGAGGAGCAAAGCAGTACTGCGTAGTGGTGACCTTGGATGTGAAGAATGCCTTCAACTCAGCAAGCTGGAGTTGCTTTCTGAATGCGCTCCAGCAGCTGAGGGTCCCCGAGTACATCCAGGCGATCATCCGGGACTACTTCTCGGACAGGATCCTGATGTACCAGACGGACGACAGTCCAAGATCCCACAACATAACAGCTAGCGTTCCGCAGGGTTCTGTTCTGGGACCGCTGCTGTGGAATACGATGTACGATGCTATACTGAGATTGGAATTGCCACTTGGAGCACAGACGGTCGGATTCGCGGACGACATCGCGGTGGTTGTTGTGGGGAAATAGCTGGAGGATGTCACTTTCGTCGCGAACGAATCCATCGACAGGATACGCCGTTGGATGACATCGATGGGTCTGGTCCTGGCAGACCACAAAACCGAGGCGGTACTCATCACGAGTAGGAAGCAGCGAGAGACCATCACCCTCATAGTCGGCGAGCAGGAAGTCCGGTCAATGCCGCGACTGAAATACCTCGGGGTGTGGATCGACGCGCGGCTACGATTCGGTGATCACTTGCAGAAGACCAGCGAGAAGGCGGCGAGGGTGGTAACAGCCCAGTCTGGGCATGCGCTATGTCGATCAAGACGTATGCACGGGAGATGACCTCCGTTTACCGGAGAAGTGCGCTGCGGGTAGCCTGTGCGTTCCGCACGGTGTCCTACAACGCCGTGTGCGTGGTTGCGGGGATGCCACCGATAGAGATCCTGGCGGAGGAGCGCCAGCGGATCTATAGTCGCGGGAGGCAGGACACCCCGGCGGACCGCCGCACTGTGGTCGAGGAGGAGAAGAGCGAGTCGGTGAGGCGATGGCAGGCCCACTGGGATGCCTCGCAGAAAGGCAGGTGGACCCACCGTCTCATTCCCGATATCGCTGCTTGGACATCGAGGGACCACGGGGAGGTAAACTTCTTCATAACCCAGCTGCTGACAGGGCATGGCTGCTTCCGGGCATATCAGCACCGGTTCCGGCTCGACGACGTCCCAACGTGTCCAACCGGTGTCGAGGAGGTTGAAGACGTGGAGCACGTGGTGTACGCCTGCCCACGCTTCGACAGCGAGCGCCGAGACTTACTGTCAGTGGTGCAAGGACCATGGAACCCGGAGAATACCGTTCGATTGATGATGGTCAGCCAGGAGAACTGGGACGCAATAAGCGACTTCGCCAAGTGTCTGCACACGAAGCTCCGAGAAGACGAGCGCGAGAGAAGGGCACAACCGCCGATACTGACGGCGGGCTAGATTAGCCCCCCCCCCCATCTAGCGAAGTAATACCAGACGGCGGTTCCGCAGGTGGCGGAGAAGTTGGACGTAGGGTTCTAGTGGGTATGGTCTACGGACGAGTCCCACACGCGCGAACCTGGGCATGATTTGGGTGTGGCTAAGCGCATTTCCCCCGTCCTTAAAAAAAAAAAAAAAACTCTTCCATGGAGCATAAACGTACGGCTCCAGGGTCCAGGGTCCAAGCTAGTAGGATCCCCAGGCCCGGCGTCTGACAGGGGTGCGCAAGCGGGCCTCGAGACGTCGTCATCAAACGACCGCACAAGAAAGAATAGCATCGTAGAGGTGGTCCTCTCGGCCACTACGGCGCACGAAACGACAAGTGAAGGCGAAGCCAAGAGGCATGCGAAAGAGGGCGAAGAGCCAATGGAGGTCGTTCTCGAAGGAGATAAAGAATCCCTCGACCACCGCGATACGGCGCGTCTTCCTAAGATGGAAGCGCATTCGCACAAGGCAAAAGAAGACAAAAGGATGCAGGCACTCGAACGGCTTGGAGAGCTAATCACCAAGCTGCACGAGTTCATCAAGGCTAAAAGAACATCCACCATGAAGCTTAGAGAATGGCCGCTTCTGTAAAGAACGCATTCAAGGTCTCTACGACCTGCAGGAGGTAGGTGGCGAAGAACTCACCCAGGTAACTACGGTGACGAGAGTGGGAGCAACGCAGACAACGCCTTCCCTCGGAAAGCGCCAGAACGAGAAGCCGCGAGAAGAGGACGCAATGACACCTGTCCAACAACGCTCGCAAGGCAATAAGCGAAAGGGAAGGACGCCGCCATCGCAAGAAAGAGAGGCGAAACAAAAGAAGAAGAAGAAAGGTGGCGCGAAGCACAGCGACGTACCGAAGCCAAACAACGGACCCGAACAAAGTGACGGTCCGAGGAACGGCAACGGACCGAAGCAAAGCAACGAACCGAAGCAAAGCAACGGACCTGAGCAAAGTAACGGCCCGAAGCGCAACAACGAGCCAAACCATGAAAGCAACGGAACAAAGCACATCGCTGGGCCGAAAGTCACCAAAAAGATGACAGAGAAGAGATCGGAGAGTGGCAAGAGGTACGCCGCAAACCCCGCAAGCAGCGGAGGAAGACTGCCCTGCCGAATGCGCTGGTCATCAAGAAGAAAGGAGATCTCACCTACGCCGAGATCCTCAGCGGAGTCAAAAAAGATCCCAAGCTCGGAGAAGCCGGGAAGAAGGTGATGAAAACCCGCTGAACAGCCGCGGGGGATCTCATCCTCATCCTCGACAAAGCGAGCCCCGCGGAAACCGCGGAAATGCGCACTGCCATCGGAGACGCACTCGGAGAAGAGGCCGCGGTCACGAGCAGAGTGCAGGAGACAATCGTCGAGATAAAGGTTCTTGTCGAAGTAACGACGAAAGAGAAAATCTGCGAATGTTTCGCACGGCAGCTGGGGGTGGCCGTGGAGTCTCTCAGGGACTCTATCAAAAGCCTCCGCAGAGCCTACAGGAGAATGCAGACAGCGATCGCAGAACTGGTAGCGGATCAAGCTACGGAACTCATCGAGACGGGCAAGATCCGAATCGGATGGGTGGTGTCGGTGGTGCCGTGTCCGGAAACAACTGAAGCCTGGCAAGTGCTTCAAGTGCTGGAACTACGGCCACCTAGCGCGAAACTGCAGAGCAGAGATCGACAGATCCGGCAGCTGCATGAAATGTGGGAGGATCGGCCACAAGATTGGAGCGTGTAAAGGGGAGGCGCACTCCGTACTATGTGAGGAGAAGGGCAGCAGAGCTTGTTGGCATATTGCCAAAAGCAACAGATGCCCGGCCTACTCGCGAGCACTCAGGGAGCTAACCCTGAAACGACAATGAAGATCTTGCACATGATTCTCAACCACTGCGATGCTGCACAGGACCTGCTCATGCAGATTGTGCGAGAGACGAAGACAGATGTGGTGATACTCTCGGAACCCTACAGGAACCTCGACGGAAAACCTTGGGAGGCCGACCGCTCGGGCAAGGCCGCCCATATGGTCATGCAACAAATGTCCGATCCAGGAGGTGACGAAAACACGAGAACATGGATTCGTCCGAGTGAAGGTCGGCGGTATTCACCTGTATAGCTGCTACGCTCCACCTAGCATGTCGATCGAAGAATTCTTAGACAGACTGAGCAACGATATCCGAGGCCGCAGCCCTGTGGCAATAGCCGGAGATTTCAATGCTTGGGCGGTCAAAAGGGGCAGTAAGGAGACCAAACCGAAGGGGAGCTTACTCTTGGAAGTCCTTGCGTCTTTGGACCTGGTCCTCCTCAACAGCGGTAACTCACCTACATTTTGTAGAGGAGAGGCGACCTCAATAGTGGACCTGACATTTGTCAGCGGTTGTCTTGCAAAAGACAATTCTAGCTGGGAAGTGACGGACAGGTACACCAACAGCGACCACCGGGCTATTGTGTGGGAGGTTATGAGCTGTGGGCGGAATAGGGGACGACCAAAAAAAGCGAACGCGATCAGCTGGCGGGCGAACATTTTCGATGAAGACTTGTTCCGCTTGGCACTGGCGACCGATGTCGTCACAGAAGGTGATGCAACCGCAAGAGCGGAGACCGTCATGAATAGAGTCGCTGAAGCATGCGATGCAGTAATGCCGAGGAAAAAAGACACGAGCCATCACAGCCCCGTGTACTGGTGGAACGACAACATAGCCACACTCCGAATGAAAGGCAACAAAGCGAAACACCTAGCCCAAAGGGCCCGCGGGAAAGCTACATTCCAGGCGCTGGAACGGAACCATAAAGAAGCGCAGTCCAGCATCAACAAGGCCATCAAGCACAGTAAGAAGAAGTGCTGGGAGGAGCTGCTCAATGAGGTGGACGAAAATCCCTGGGGCAGGCCGTACAAGGAGGTAATGACACGGCTCAAAGCGCAGTCATTGCCTACCCCGACGTGTCCTCGGATGCTAAGAAACATAGTCACGACACGGTTTCCCCAGCTACCGGAGTGCGAATTCCTCATCGACCAAGAAGAAGGGGCTGCGGTGCCACCAGTAACGCAAGAACTGGAGTGGAGGAGGTGGAGGAGACGATAAACGAGGTCATAACCCCGGAGAACGTGGTGAACGCAATGTTGGCGCAGCCGGCAGCGTGGGAGTTGGTCAGCACCTTTGCGGCAGCAGTCATGAAACAGCTGCGAAGGGAAGACCACGCAAGAAGAGCGTGATTGACAGATCGCGCAACTAAAGAAAAAGAGGAAAAGCTACGGCTATGACCTCTCCGCGAAGTAGTGCGTAACGGCGGTCCCGCGGGGCAATAAAGGTCCGAGAATAGGAGGTGGGGTTTTAGTGGGTATGGCCTGATCGAGGCGAGTCCCACACTACAGACAGTTTGTCGGAGTGCGTAAAAGCATTTCCCCACCTCCTCACACAAAAAAAAAACACACACACACACACACGCTCACAATTAACGAGACCGTTAAATTGTTTATTCTGATATTTAGTCTGCTCATAATTGTGGGAATACGCTTTATAGTATTCTCTTATTATTTTATAATTGCTTGATAAATTATTTGAAAATACGCTTCTAAACCGATGAATTCCAAGTCCTGTAGACATAAAATGAAGAAACATAACGCAATAATGACCGCAAAATTCTGATTCGGGACTCTGTAGTTGAGAAGTGCTGTAGCGAAAGAGCATGCAGTTTCGCCGGAGTCGTTGGAGATGCTGAGGGATGATGGGTGGTATTCCGTAGCTATCGAAATACCATCGGTTTCCACTTCGATCGACGTACATAGCGACCGAGTGCGTTCCGGGCTGTTTGTGTCCATCTGTGTTAACGACAATTGCAATCGGTTTCGTGAACACACTCTCGGGATGCGATCGGCAGGATACACACCGATAGTATGGTTCTTTATACTCTGAAGCGCCTGCAATATCTGCAGACTGTTCATGAGATACACCGAGTCCTTTGCGTGAGCCTAGCCCGACGTACCACGTTGTAGTTGTTCTATACTCCCACAGAGAGTTGATACTGTCCCTATAACAAAGCCACTTGTTTATTTTTGCAGCATTATTTAGAGCACATCTATACGAGCTATTTTTACACAATACACTATGATAGACGCAGAGAGTGTTGCACGTTGGTAAATTACGCAATGATGGGTCCGTTGCGTCTTCTTCCAAATTTATAACTAAACAGCCGGTTAGCTGTGTTAAATAATTCGCTTTATCAGTTCCTCTGGTAAATATACGATCGACTTGCACGGCGATTCTCTTCAAAATGCTCTCAACAGCAAGTAGAGTTGTTTTTCCGTCGGACCACTCTATACCGTGATGATTACTGCTTAACCATGTATATTGTCTCTTTATACAAGGTGGTAAGCTCTTATATGCATGGGGTGGTGATACGATCCAGTGTGCACTAAAATCAGCGTTGACAGAAATTACGGCAATTTCTTTCGGAATAAACTCGTTAGCTCTATTCTTCAGACCTTGTATATCGATGATAATATTCATGATGTATTGTGCGATCGTGATACTTCAAAGTACAAACGCTGACTGACGATAGCCGCTCATTCTCTCTGTGAATATATGATTTCAATCTACACTTAACCGCTATAGTCCACAATTATCTGACGGGATGAGTCAATCTCTAAAATATTATCCTATTCAGCGTTTACAATGCAATTAATTGTTGAAGCCTGAGCTTCTGCAAAACTTACTTCTATTCGAACACCACCGTGTCTTACGAGGTTCCAATGAGTATTACTATTGGCTGAGAGATCGGGTGTAAGATCAAACGCGAATAAGCAATAACCAAAGGGGTAGATCGTGTGTGGAATGCAGTTACCCTCATTCAAAAAGTGTATGCCTGTACCTGATAAGAGTGTGGTATGCGTCCACGTACATGGAGCTTTCTGTAAAATTTGGTTGTAGAGGTCGTGACGGTATTTGCAGACCATCCGCATACAATGAGAAATAATGAATGTTGTAATGATAAAAATTGAATGGATTCATGGCGCGATCACCATTGAAAGCTTTATTATCGACAAAACCGACGATTATACGTTTTAATAGTTGCCCGAGTATCACATTATCAAGAGTATCACCATGGACCCTCGCATGCATGGATATAGCTTTAACCTCGACGCGCGTCAGAGGATACTTGGCAGTGGCTAAAGATAGAGTTCTTGCATGCGCTAGAAGTATGCCTGGTGCTATCTTAACACGTCGTACGACTAGCGACCCCTCTGTGATTCGTATCGTACAATTCTTCGAACCAGTCATGAGACAAAAAGCGTTATTCGTTCGCACAAATCGTAATCTCATCTCTACTCCGTTTAGCAAAAACCTTTCCTGGTTAAAGATATCATAGTGTAGATGTCCTAGAAGATCGATCGTTTTACTACTCCCTAAGACACTTCGTCGACTCACAAGACCGGTATTACCATCGTTCACGTCATCCATTTTTGCCGGTGTGTCATTATACCATAGAACACTCATGAGATGCGAAGACTTTGCACCCTGACCGTAATTCAAGAGCGTTTCAATGTATGCTCTGTATGCGTAAGCATTATTGGGTGGAGATACAAGTTTGTGATTCAGAAATACATCAACCTGATTGAACATTGAATGCATAAGATTATTGACAGGCCCTACTTTAACTGGGTCCTCTTTTGTACCCGGGGGTGTCTCTATTTGAACACGCATACTTAGCGTGGTATGTGCAAGGTCAATAAACTCATCACCTTGTCCTGGTACGACAAACTCTATAGGGGAATCATCCGTCAACGATGAGATGGGTTTATAGTACACTGATTGTGTTCCCTCAATAGTTGTCTGTGTTGGTGGTAGTGTAAATAACTCAAGCTCCGATTTTAGACACTCACACGAATGTGTATGTAAGAACGATAGTTTTCCAAAGAGAAATCAGGCAAAAATATCCCTCACTGTTCTTGGTTTCTTGCGACGGCTCTTGACACTCTCTTTTTTCACTCTACTGTTCACTGCCTTCTTCCTCTTACCCCGCGTCTTCTTTATCTCATTGCTCGAGCGTCTCTGTGATTTTGCTGACTTCTTTCGTTTTTTCACACCACCACTGTGTCGTGTTGCGCGTCCCGCAAGAGAATGCATCAGCGTATTAATTTTAGCACCTTTATAACCTGGGCCCTGCATAAGCGTGTTGATTTTTCCTCAGCCCTGCGTTTCAGATTTTCCCCTGATTCGCGCATGCGCGTTTTGAATGCTTCTTTCGGGTGCATACCAGAATCCAGGATATCGGTGGCTACATTGACACCCGAACGCAGCGCCTCTTTACCGACAGCCCGGGCTCCTTGCTTCAAGAGCGGTAATATGCGCCGAAAGAGGCCACCTAGGAAACTTCCTATTCCATGACTGATACCGCCATAACCAGTGCGACAGCCGCCACCACCCGTTTGCAAATGAAAGTACTCGTCGTAGTAACTCATTTTGGCGTTCTAATCTGTACGTCTGAATTGTAACGTCACCGTCAACGTCCCGTACTCAAATGGTATCGGGTCGCCGAACTCATCTCTTATATCGATCGTAATTGTTTGAAAACTCGTGCGTAGTAAAGGCACATAACACGGTGGCGAAAAACTTCTGATTTTCACAGCCCCGTAATTACAATTATCAGAGGCCGCGGCTGGTACGACCCGTAGTAGAGGTGTGTGCACATCCCCGGTAATATAGGGTTCACAGATATCAGTATAAACGTATATCATATTGGGAGTCCCATTGGCTAGATTTGCGGGTCTGTCAGCAATGTATTTGACCCCTCTCTGTACCACCACATCCTGAGAGTGGGTGAATCCTAAAACTTTATTCAACACGTCGGAAAAATAAAAAGCATGCTCCAGATTCTCGCATGATCTACAGATACGTGTCACTGTAACGTACCCGTTGTGTGCATATTGATATTTCAGATGCCCCGCCACACACGGGATTTCGTTTATTGTCTCGAGTAATGTATCTATACTGCGATATACTCCAGGCGGTACAGACGCACGATCACTCGTAAAATCAATGTCCGCCTCAGTACCCGGTATCGCAACGTTCGTTACAATATTAATAAAGTTTCGATCCCCCTCTCGTGGTACATGCAGCATTGTCATAGGTATGCTTTATGACGAGCCCCTCGTACGAGTATTTCGGATGACTCGCACGGAGAGCCACGACCAAATATAACGACGCCCAAGTATAAAATTTATATGCTTTCTCTGCAATTTCTTCTGCCCTTACCTGCTTTGTTACCGTTTGATGGGCGCCAGGCTATCTATTCTTGATCCGACAGCCAGGGTCACTTATTACTCGCCAAGGTACTACTTATCCGGTTCCGGCCAGCTGGAAGGGGTGCAGTTCGGGGACTATCCGCGAAATAAAATATTCGAATGCGTGCTTCTATTCAAATCAAGAATTACTAACAATTATTTATTATTTAATTAACAGGAAGTCCTCACGCAAATACAAAATCATAACAACAATGACTCGAGTCCGACAGGTATCGCGATCCTGACCATTGGTTCTCCCGAGAACTCACAATCTATACCGGAGAAGCCGGTCGCGACGGAGGACGATATTACGCTACACGGAATGATTACTTGATGGTGCACCACGTGCGCCTACCTTCTTTCCCGTGGATCGCTTCCCTCTCGCAACGCTGCTGACTCCTCGGATCCGCTGGTCCTCGCGTACTCTGTATTCTTCTTTCTTATCTGACTAACTGGCCCTACTAAGCTTCCACGGCGGAAGCGCGTGCACGGATCTATCGTATCTCTTCCTACGAGACTCTCGTGGCTACTTCTACGCGCGCGGTGAAGGGTTTCGGCTCTTGTTAGATTTACAGTCTCAATACAATACTTGCGCGTAGGCGTCTGCTCACAGCTACCGATTCCTCGAGGTGCTCGGCGACAGCCTAATATTTCGCGGTTACTCTTCGAAATGACTACTCAATACGACGACAGGAATTAGACCATTCTCTTCGGGGTCAGTAATTAGACTCCAATACGATCTCTCAAATCTTACTAATCAATACGGGGGCCAGGATTAGACTTATGGTCCTCGCACGCTCTACCGGGTTACGCGGGCCTCGGAGGTCCGGGGTGGGGGTCACGGCTTGACATCGATCGACTTCGTCGATCGTCGCGTTCTTCCGCCTTCCTTCTCCCTGTCCGTCCTCGAGCGTCTTCCCGGGCTGTCGCTCTAATTCCGAGAATCCTGTGGAACAATACTCACGGCAGACAAACGTTCATTACTCGAGTTTGACGCCAAGGAGCGACTCTGTTGCCACGCGGTTTTTGGCGCTCTCGGTGCTCGAGCACTCTGGGCCTAGCGCGTTGCTGCGAGCGCGCACTAGCGCCTCGTCACAGCTTATTTTAGCTAAAGTAACAACCCAACTACCATGGAGAGACACACATTGTGGTGCTCTCGTAACCTTTCGTGAAAGCCGACTTTGCACTACTGATACGTACGCTATCATCTACATTATATTTAGGAGCGCAATGGCTCGTTTTCTTATAACGCTGCAATAGATTATTCTGCGCCCTTGCAGCTGTCTCGAGCGATACGGATGCAGAAGTCATTTTTATACCGCTGTGCGTAGCGTGATTGTATGCTGAGACGATATTCTGCAAAACACCGATGTAAGGTTTTTTTTTTGGAATAAGTGAAATAGCGCCACATTCTTTCCTTAAGTGTCCTATTGAATCTTTCGACAATGGCGGCTTTAACATCAGGGTTTCGGGCAGCACGAAACTGAATGTTCTTTTTCTTTAAGAGGGACTGGAATGCAGCGCCTATGAATTCTTTACCCTTGTCCGTTTGTAGACAAACGGGTGATCTACGGTTACTATTCTTCTTCTATATATATATATATATATTTTAAATTTATTAGTTAATGTATGGTTTCTTCGACCTTTTACATTTCTCCACGCTGCTTATAACAAACTTAACCTTAATCTAGAGACTTAAATGTTCTACATTCCCGTCTTCCCCTCTTTGATTTTTTCCCTCTCCGTCTTTTCTCAGTCTCGTTCTTTTCCCGGCGATTTTTTCAAAAGCCCTCGCGTACTCACACATTTCTACCCACGGGTCATTTATCAGCCTTTCCGACAATTCCAAGGATAGATCTTTCCCACCGAAACCTGCTATCCACTCGTCTATTTTCTCCACCCATTCCCCCTTAATTTCCCTTCTCGCCGTTTCGCAAATCCACACATGCTCCAGGCTTTCCTCTTCAATACCGCATACTCTGCAAGTCCAATCTGTATATCCTTTTTTGCCACTCAACCCTATGTTTCCGCATCTTAATCTTGCCCATTGTTCCTTTATTATTCCATTCCACCTCTCTCTATCCCAATATCCTTCTCTTTCCCACCCCATTTTTATGTTTCCATAAATTGCGCAATACGTGGATTTTTCCACTTTCTCCCAGTCCCTTTGCGTATCCTGCTCCATTTTTCTTTTGTTGCCTTCTTTTAGTAACTTTTCTACTCACTCTCTACTCTCCCCGCTTCTCAATAAACCAATTGTGGCTCCATCCTCCACTTGATCCAGTGCCGTTTTAAGTTCTATCGCCCATCTCGAAGGATTTCCATTAGTTAACCCCCTCATCTTCTCCTTCAAACATATCTTAGGCCATCTACCTTCTTTCATCTTCTCTATCTCCATCACGTATTTACTTGCCCTTCTTCTCGTTTCCACCTCCATGCTTCTCCTCCCCGACTCCAGTTTCCACACATAATCAGGCGTGTTTCTTGCCAACCCCATAGCCATTTTTACAAATTATCCCTGTAGTCTTTCTATTTCTTCTCGTCGTTTCCACCCCCATATTTCTACTCCATATAATGCCCCTGATTTCACTAGGGAGTCCATTAATGTTAGTCTTCCTTCCAATTGGTCAATTCTTATTCTTTTCATGACCCCCCACACTGAATTTATTGCTTTCTGAGATTTCCCTACCATATTCCTTATATATTTCCCATATCCATTTCTTGTTGTAAACCAAAAGCCCAAGTATTTAAACTCCTTTACGACCTCAATCTCTTTTCCATACATTTTCCATTTCTCCCCGTTCGCTCTCTTTCCGCCATTCCGAAAAATCATTATTTTGGTTTTATCTACACTTATTTCCATTTTAATTCCTTTAACGTATCTTTCCATAGATTTAATCATCTTGTTTAATTCTTCTGCTTCTTCCGCCACCACCGCAATGTCGTCTGCATACTTTAACACAAAAAACTTTGTACCCCCCATCACTGTTCCACCCTCATTCCTCTCCTCCCAGATTTTATCGATGTCATCCAAGCATAAGCTAAATAAAGTTGGGCTGAGCGGGCATCCCTGTCGTACTCCGTTTCCCGTTTCAAAGCTTTCCGAAATCCCCTCCCCCGTTATTACTTCATTTGTTGTTTTCCTGTAGATTCCCCTTATCATTCTATGCATTGCCCCCCTTATTCCTTTCTCCCAGAGGATCTTAAGCATTAATTCTCGGTCCACTTTATCAAAAGCTGCTCTGAAATCGACAAAGGCTACGTATAGTTTTCCACGTTTCTTTTTCAATCTATTGTTAATTAGTGAGTTTAATACCAAAATGTGATCCCTTGTGCCCCTCCCTGCCCTGAACCCCGCCTGGCTTTCCCTTATTATGTTGTCACTTACTATCCATCCGTTAATTCTTTTCACCATGATACTCGTTATTATTTTGTAGTCAATATCTAATAGCGACACGCCTCTATAATTACTCGCCTTGTCCTCGTCCCCTGCCTTGTGTATCGGAAAGATCCTGGCTACTTCCCATCCTTTTACCAGTTTGCCCTTGTTCCACGTCATATTCAATATTTCCCTGATTTCTTTTATTCTTCCTTTCGGCATTGCCTTTATAAACTCCACTACCAGCCCACCTTCCCCTGGAGCTTTTTTATTTTTAGTCTTTTTCAGCTCCTTCTCCAGCTCCTTCAAACTAATCTCTTCATCCAATCTTTCGTCTGCCGATTTCTGCTCGCTATCCGAGTATTTTTCTTGGTCCTCCCTTATTCCTTGCCCTTCTCTTGTTTCTTTTGTTTCTTCTGGTTCCCTTTCCGCCCCTAGTAGCTTCTGAAAATGTTCCAGCCACTGTTTTTTGGTGATATTCTCCCCTTTCTTTATTTTTCTTGTTCTGAAAAAGCTCACTGCCATCCACCAATCCTGCATCGTTCTGCTGGCCTCCACTGCCTTCCACTTTTCCTCAAACCATTCTCTCCTCTTTCTATTCACAAGTTCCTTCAACTTCTTTCTCTCCCTTGCTAATTTACCTGCCAGCACTCTCCTCTCCATCTACCTCCGTTCCCTCAGGAGTTCTTTCAGGCCCCTCCATATCTTCCTTCTTTGGGTTTCGCACTCCCCTTTGTACCATTTTTTACTTTTTCCTCTTTCTCGGATTTCCTTTTTCATCCCAGTTTTATCTGCCGCTTCCCATATTGCTTCTTTTACTTCCTCCCACTGGTCCTCCCCTTCTTTCCTTTCCGGCCATATCCTGTTTAGTTCCTCCACAAACTTGTCCTGTCCCTTCTCGTCCCACATCAATTTGTTTCCTTCCACCTGATCCTTATTTTGCTTCTTGCCCCCTTTCTCCCTTTGCCCCGCCCCCAGTGCCATGCTAATAGTCACCGGGAGATGATCAGACTTTATCCTTGGAATTATCTCAAGGCTCTCAATTATTTGTTCGTCCTTATCCTCCACTTGTATCACCATGTCTAGAACTGAGCATCCCCCTCCTACCAGTGTAAGCTTTCCTTCTTCATCGCCTTTTATCCTTCCATTCACAATTACCAGTCCCATTTCCTCGCACCAATTTAACAATTTTTTTCATTCGTTGTTAACCACCCGATCTTGCGAATTTCTCTCCCCCCACCTTGTATCCAATCCTTCGCATTCTACTATACCCTGTTCCCTTCTTATTCTAGCATTAAAATCACCTATTATAATCACAGCTGCTCCTCCACTCATACCTTCTTCTATGCATTCTCTCAGTGGTCTCTCAACAACTCTCATACCAACATTGTTATACACTGAAATTATCCATTGCTCTTTTTCCCTATTCTCTTGTTTCAGTTTTATAATCAGTCCGTATTCCCACTCGTTCACTCTCCACTCTCCGTTCAAACTTTTCCTAATTCCCACCAGCTGACCGCCGCTCGCTCTCTCTTTTCCCTTGACTCTATTCACCGGTTTTGTGTTCCATTCATACCCTTTGTTTAATCTCTCAATCACGCTGCTTTCCCTTCTCCTTTCCGACCACGTTTCCAGTAATATAATAATTTCGAATTTCTCCAAAAAGTCCCACGTATCATTTATTTTATGCACCCCCGCTATATTCCACATAACCAGCCAGCTTATCCCATTCACTCCTTTGTTCTCCACGAAATGTATTTTTCTCCATTTCTCCTAACTCCTCATCTCATCTTTTCCACACTCTGTCCACCATCATTTTCATGTATCCTAATCTAACTATTTTTCCGCCACGCTTTTCTCTTCTCGCTTCACTCTGCAGCCATTCCTGTACTTCCTTCTCCCTCCTCGTGTTTTCGTGGCCTATCCAAATCCCTGAACCTTTGAGCTCCTTTTTTCTGTCCAAGATCCTCTTCTTGGTTTCCATGGAACCAACTGTGATGACTGCCGGCGGCTTGCTGCAGGTACCCAATTTCTGGGTCTACTCCGAGTCTCTCTTTAATGATCCCCGCAACTTCGTGCTGTAGTCCGCTCCCTGCTGCTCTTACTCCCTTCACAACCAGGTTTTTCCTCCTCATGAATCTTTCTCTCATTTCCCACTCAATTTCCCTTCTCGGTAGCGGCGCTGGCTTTGTGCTTGTCTCCCGTTTCGCTCTGTTTGACCCTACGGGTCCTCCTCTACTTTTCTTCTCCGCTCTCGTCCATTCCTCTGTCCTCCGCGTTGTGATATTATTTTTATCACTTTGAGCCAGAGAGTCCTCCGGAATCCGTGCCACCTTCTGGACCCCCCCGCGGGTCTGCTCGCCCTCACTTCCCCATTTGTTCTCTCCTTTCCCTTGGTTGCCTCTTTCTTCCAGTTGCTCGATCCTTTTCCGCATTATTCGCTTCTCCGATTCCATTTTCTCCAATGCCGCCTTAAGCTTTTGGATCTCCACCTCTCGTTTTTTAATTTCTCCCTTCAGTTTTTCATTTTCCACTTCTCTCTCCGCCTGCCCCTCTTGTGCTTTCTGCCTGCCCTCCCTCGTGTCACTCCAAATCCCTGTGCTTTCTCTGCATCTTAGCACCTCACATTCGACACATCGACACTTCTTCATTTCTTTCTCCAACCCTTCTCGGCAGTCTTTCCGATCCTGCCTCCAAAGTTCTTTCATTTTTTCTTCCAGTTGCTGTACCCACATTTCCATCCATTTTTCTGATCTTTCTGCCAATTCCTTTACCCCCGCCGTATTTTGTCTGCATACCTGCGTTAAGTCCCCATCACTTCCATCCTTAGATTTCTCAGTGTCCTCCACCCCTATCACTGTCTCTTCCCCACTGTCTTGTTCGCTCTGGACCTCTGTCTCACGTCTAATGTCCCTCAGCCTTTGCCTGAGGCTCTCGGCCTCCTTGTCTAGCTCTTCTCTCGCCTCCGCCTCCCTATCCAGATTTTCGTTCGTCTCATCCCTCCTGTCTTGCCCTCCCCACCTTTCATCCCCCCTTCCTTCTCTTGATGTTCCCTGTCGGCTTCCGAAGGTATGTCACGTTTTCCTTGCTTCGCTGGTACACTACGCCATCGCGTTGTCACTCCCATTTTGATCGGAGATCTACCAATCTTCTGACTCTTCGCAAACGCCGCCCCCTCCGTGTTCTGTTTTTGACAGTCTTTCTTGAAGTACTGTCCGATATCTCCCTGCGCCCGGGCTATAAGTTTTTTGATCGGCGGCCGCCCCCTTCCCTTCTTCTCTATTCCCTGCGTCTCCTTCAATCCTCGTAGGTTGTTTTTCTCTCCTTCGCCGATCTTTTCTCGCCCGCCACTGTCGCCCCCTTTCTTATCGGCGTCTATTTCCCTCCCGTCCTCCTTATCATCATTCAGTTCTTTCTCTCTGCTGCCTTCCTTACCGGCCTCCGCGTCGTTTTTTCCTTCCAAGCGGTCCGCCATCTTGGGGCTCCCCACATTCTAACCTCCTTTTCTCTTTCCTCGTACAAGTTCAAATCGTCCTTCGCAGTCTCCACCCCCGCATCCACCAACACTCCCACTTGCTCCTCTCACCCTCTCGGTCACCCCAACTCACTTTTTTGGACCCCCGATCCCCCCAATCACTCTCAAAACCCTCGAAAACTGCGCAGCCTATTCTCGTTCGACCGCTTGCTTTCAGCGCCTCCTACTCTCCCCCCCTATTCTTCTTCTATAATATGACATTAAATGCTTTAGCCACCGTTGCTGCGCTCTTATCACGTAACGGCTGCACCCAGACAAATTTACTGAGAGTATCGATAACAACGAGAAGGTAGACGTGACCGTCATTATAATCCTTAATTGATCGAAGATCCACCAGATCAGCTTCCCAAAAATCATCAATATTCCGCACGTTGTAAATACGTCGGGGAAACCGGTGTCTGACAGGCTTGTGTTTAGTGTAAGCATCCTGCGTTTCGAGCCACTGCTGCGTCCTTGATTTGGAGATTTTCTTCTGTCGCGCGATACGCAATAGATTCGCGGCACCTGAAAAAGATGCTTCATGGGCTGTATTAAAGTACACTTTTTCCAATGTTTTTATGATTATAATTTGAGGTTAACCCAGGTTACACGTCTTTTCTTATTATAGCCAGCACCACTTTGATCGGATCTTTTTTCACTACCACTGTAAAACGATGAATGACTAACAACCGCATCATCGTCACTATTAGTACTGTTGCTGCTTGGGTTTTCGAGCTGTGAATTACGCAATGTTGAATTAGCCCTCGATTCCAGCCACAGCTCATCATTATCGATGAATTCCCGCGGTGTCTGCATCGTTCTCAGAAAGTTGGCGAAAGCGCAACGACCTATCGGTATAGGTGTTTTCCTCGATCTCATAGCGTCGTTCACGAGATCAACAATATTTGGGTCTTCAATTGGAACCCCGCTGCTGGACACGACATCAGCAGAATCCCATGAAAATTGTGCTGGTGCGGCGTCGCGCAAACGACGTAACAGTAGTTTAGCTTTACCGCGGAACTTCGTAGGTATACTTTCAATGATGATGGAATCGTTTATTCTGTCGTGTGTGACACCTTCTTTAACAGAAGTAGAGAGCCGAGTATCTTTTTTCGTCATGAGTGCACGGTATTCTGCTCGCTCGTCATCGGCAAAATGAAATTAGCGTTGTAATACAGTCAGATATGCATGCCATTTTTCTCGCTCGTCCTTGCATGCGGTAGAATTCAATATCTCGTTAATCTCCATGTCCAGTCTGGTCAGCATAGCGTCAATCCCTTGCACAGGTCGTGACGTATCAGTGTCATGACTTACCTGTCGATGATTTCTAGTGCCCATCTGTGATAGATTCTCCTCCGGTATCAGTACCATTTTTTGCGCATGTTCCATTATTTGCTGATCAAATTTGTCGTCGATTATTATGAGTTTTGCGCGTGAGTCGCCCGCGTAAACTGTACTCTGTGGTAAACCCTCGTGAAACTCGATTGATGCACCATACTCCGTGTATGCAGGCTGCCACTCGGAATAATAGAAAATAATTCTATCGATTCGTTCAATGTTCATACAGGATATGAATTTCAAGAACTTTTTCATAAAATACGTCTTACCGCAACCCGTGGGACCACAGATCATTGACGTCCAGGGATGTTTCCACCGCGTATCCATCGTTACGAATGAGTAAGTTATTATAATCGCTGCGGGGGATAAAGACACGGTCTAGTAGGGAAGATTATAAAACTTCTTATTTCACAATAAAAATACGAATATTTACATCTTTGATAAACTAGAGTACTCTTTGTAACCGTATGGTAGCGAGCCGTATTCACCGTCTCGTCTTCGTTTACTGCTCGACGGTTTACATTTCTTTTTTTCCGCACGGGTGATGACATGATGGAATGGGGTTCGACGAATCGCGTTAAATTTCACCTCGATAGGTTCCACCGTGTCGCCAACTAAGTCGGCGCATATTGTCTTATAATTCATTAATTGGCTATTTGTGAAATTGAGAGTTATACCCTTCACTTTACAAACTTCCGTCTCACTACCATCGGGTGCGCGTGTTATGAACGAATAAAATTTAGGTTCTCCGGAAACGAAAGATTTGATATAACAACCCGGTTCAAGTTCATCTGTAAGGTCCCCTAAAACTTGCCCTGTTGGTGGTTCATATTCATCAGGATTATTGTTTGTCACGTAAATAACCGAATCGGTGTCGCAGTAAAGTGCAGGTCGATCGAGATGCTCCAAATAACTGTACAATTTAAAGCTCTGAGCTGTTGTATACGCAGCGATTACAGAGTTAGCGATTCCTGAGGGGATTACGGTTTCGTTCCTTTTTATGTAATTGACATATAATATATGGTGGTTTACAGGTAGGATACCTGTAATCTCGTACTCTGCGCTAGTCAGTAATTCTACGAGCTTTGCGCTTATTGAAACTATCACGGTTTGTGGTAAATTTTAACGCTGTCCAAACTTTCCCCAAAACGAGTTCAAACACAACTTAGCTAATTGCCGTAGCCCGTGGTTTTTCGTTATCGCCTCACGATCTAGTTTAATCCCCTCTGATCGTTCGAAATCATCAATACATTTTATTTGAGCTTCTTCGTTACCAGCGCATTCCGTAAGCCAGCCGCTAGATTCTTGTTTAATTTTTAGGAAGGTGTTTATGTATTCCGAGAAATGACCGCCTGAACGTGAATTGCGGTCATACTGTGTTATCTCGTATTGCCAAATTTCCTCCACATGAAGCACTCTATACTCGCGTGATACGGCTTTTTTCAACTCGTCGACTACCCATGTACCGTTGAACACACGCTCCTCAGGTCTTTCATGTGTACATTCACTCTGATTCATACTTTCACAACTACGGCATAGGGCAAACAGCAAAAGCTGGTGCATACGCACCGGTAGCACAGGGTGATAAAGATTGCGTGGCGGTAAAATAGTGCATTTAACAAGACCTTCTACTTTTGTGACATCATTATTAGCACCGATTAACTCCATACACTCGTCACCTACAAACACTTTAGAATGACCTACCGGAAATTTACCGTATTTTCAAACGTATGGGTATAACGAACAAACATCGACGTATTGTATTTGCTCGTTATCTTTCGTGTCGTAGAGTGTGACCATGTTCTCTGTACGACCGCCGAAATAAGCATGACGGGGGTTAAGTGTGTCAGATTTGACTAGATCGTTATCCCGAACGAAGTCACACATTTGCTCATCGGCTGCAAGCATACGGTCATATTCACACTCCCAAATCTCGGTTAGGTTGTAACCACTATTTCGTATCTTATAAGACACGGCTATCGTTCTCTCGTGCCGTTCGTTCATGGATACACCGTCACCCTGTGTTTGATCTCTACCGAGAAAAAAGCGTTTCGAGCAGCCATGCCAGTAACAACCGTGGAACTGTAGCACATTTGTCGCGTCGGATGTTTCGTAGTAACCGTCTACCATTAAAGCCAGAGATAGCTTGAACTCGCGCGATCGACCCGCGTGAATGATACGCTGTCCAACAATATCCTCCATCCACACAAGCCAACTAACTGCTTTTTTCGATTGATTATTAGCCCATCTGTATCCGTTTCTAGGTATAATACCAATCGTATCGTTGTTGAGGAAATTCTTCCTAAAAATGCGAAAGCAAGCGGATGCCATCGTTGTGCTCTCGTCGAATGGACAAACAGACCCTTTGGCTATGAACATTTTTCGGAAAACCATACAGGCTTTTCTCAATATCGTAACGTTGTTCTTACAATAGGCCACGATTTCTTTTTGAAAATCAACTCACGATACCACGGTTCGAATACACTATTACGCACGCTTGTTGACATGCTATTTGGGGAGTAATAATCCATCGACGGTAATTCCCCCACATAATTCTAATTCTCTGGTGTATTGAAGAGGTGAGGAAAAGTACCTTTAGCTAGAGCGTCAGTTAACGCAAATGATTTAGGGAGCTTACTCAGAGACATGTGGAAGTAGTGTAGACTATCGAGAAACACGAGTTTACCGATACACATACTGATAATTTTCGTACCGTACATAATCAGTGATGGTGACTGCGTCTTTTTTTCATTTATAAAATACCGAAGAATGAATTGAGCATCGAAACCCCCGGCGTTATGAGCTATTAAGATTGTGTTAGAAAAACCATCGATTTCCTGCATAGCAAGTTCTACCAACTGAGCTACTGGACTGTGTCTGTATATAAACTCATGTACACCGCAAAATTTACATGGCTCCGCGATAGAATCACTGTCGCAGCAGTTTGTACAAACACGCTGCGCTACGCAGAGGTTCGGCTCATGCACGCGTGAGTCGGTGGTACCCTCTAGAGGCGTGCACTGCTGCATTTCAAAATCATAAAAGATAAATATTTTGTAATAACAAAATATTAAATATAATTACGGAATTAAATATAATTCCCTATCGTTTGGAAGGGGCCTCATGAAACACAAGTGATTGAATAGTTGGTCTGATTTACAAGTCGTGCAATAACCTACGGAGCACACGTGTTTTTTCTTTCTCACTAGTGGTCTGATTGTGCCGAAACAGTCGGGGCAGCGGTTAATGGTTGCGCAAACACTCGGTTCATTTTTCTTTTTCCTTGCGAGCTCGGGGGTTCGATGATTTTTCAAGCATACCTCCTCAAAAAAAAAAACACGATTGCACTCGGCACATCTAAGTGTATCCCCTGTGTGAGGATCACACGGTGGTGTCCTGAGACATCAGGAACATCTTTTTTTCCCGGCGCATCTATGATCTAACCTTAGATATAACGTATCGCACGATGTGCAGAAACCAGTACTACCGACAGCCCCTCTAAGATTAAGAATTGGTTGGAAATTGTGTGAGCGCTCGTAATACAGGATATACAATGTGTGACGGATCTGAGCTACTGCGCTTACGACAGTTTTCGTACCATTGAAGATTGATTTCTTATTACGTAGTCCTAGAGACAAAAACTCAAAAACGACAATCGCAACACCGTCTAGCGCCAAGTATTCCTGATATTGAGCGATTTCAATTACACCACATCCGTTTTTCGGTATCCTAACATTTGCACGTCGCGTAAGCTCGATCGCTGCAGTTTTTTGGGCCGAGCCATTGATTTGTCTCACCCGTTGCCACTTAGTATGTAAATCACCCGTGCGAATTTCTCCGTGTTCCGCGTACACCAAGGTAGCCACAAACGATCGTGGTAAACACAAATTATCGTTGTTACATATAGTCAAGATGGATCTTTTTGCTACACCCTCGTGTGTTAACCCTTTCCGTCGACCACATCCCTCGACATCCTTCACAACGCATGTTTTTATGTTGCATACGTCATTAAGGTCAAACGCTTCCGAACTCTGCGCAACGCTAGTTATGAGATGCCATAAATCTTGGAACTCGTAATCACGAGCAGGTCGAATGGACAACCAGACGGGCCCGTGTGTCAAGTTACTCGCTGTAAACGATATTCCTACGATATCCCCACCCTCGAAGGGATCGGTGATGTGGGTGAGAAGATCATTGAACGCTCCCTCGAGCCAGCTCATCACGTTCATTTCTGGTGGTGGTTCGCGAATACGTAGAGTCGTCTCTCGACCACGAAATTTAAAACGTTTGTAATACCGTGCTGTCTCCTGAATTATTTCGATTCGAATACCCGGTGGTTGCAAATCATTGTATGTGGCGGGGTTGTGTGTGTGTGTGTGTGTGTGTGTGTGTGTGTTGTGTGTGTTGTGTTGTGTTGCACACAACACAACACATCGGTCGGGCCGTCTAACGCATCGAGTAAATCAACCGTATGTGGTGATGTTTCACCCTCGCACGGATGATTACTTCGAATAGCGTGTGTTTCTTCTCGATCGGCTATTCATTATTGGTTTATAATTATTATTATGTTGATCCATATTAAAATTTTAAAAAGTGATTGGTAGTTTGTTCGCAAATACTTACAATTTGTTTCTGTCCGAACATTTCGGATATACCCTGTTTCATTTCTGCTATGGCGGTCCTCTGACGGTCCTGGTGATGGTTCCTCTTCTCAGTCGCGTTCAGACACTAATTAAAATATATAGAGTATGAGAATTTGCAAAATCCATTATTCGTTTTTTGCAAAGTGAAATACTTACGGTATGCATGGTCGATTGCTTCAACCTCTTCCGCGGCGCGAACTGCTTCGATGACGGCCACTATTATAGGGTCATCGTCATTCGTGTAGTTATTGTTGTTATCGTCGTCGTGCCCGAACTCCGATGAGATCTCTATATTATATTTATCATTATTAGTTGAATATTATCAAGTTACTTATTAGACTCACTGGAATCAGGTTCTTGTGTTTGACACCACTGATCTTCTTCTTCAGCGGTGCGCGTCGCTTCTATTAATGCGCTTTCGTCTTTTTCGGTTGAAGTCTCGAAAAGCTGCGCATAAACTGTAAAATAAAATCAGAAGTTAACGAAATTAATGCGGACAGCCCTAGGGTGAATGAATTATTCGGGATGACCGGTAAAATGGTTTTTGAAACCCTTAATTTCTAGTATTAGATTTTTAACTATTTGACTTTCGGATTTATTGAATTCTTGCATTTTTTGAATATTTGAATTAATTGAAATTATAGAATTTAAAAATTTTGAATTTATGTAAATTATTGAAATTATAAAATTTTGAATTGATTGAAATTATAGAGCTTTGAAGCTAATTAGTTTATTGGGGACCTAATGAACCTAAAGAACCTAAATGACCTAAAGAACGACTGTTGGAATTACTGATGGTAGAATATATTATTCACGGGTAAGTTTTTTAAAAAATAAATTATTGAAATTATAAAATTTTGAATTTTTTGAATTTATTGAAATTGTAGAGTTTCGAATTTAGTGAGTTTTTTGCGGACTTAAAGAACCTAAATAACCTAAAGAACGACTGTTGGAATTATCAATGGTAGAATATATTATCCGCCGGTTTTGTTTTAATACATTATTTTTATTTTATTTTTATTTATATTTTTTATAATTATTTATATCAGGGACCACATCAACCCGGAAAGCGAAAAACGTGATGTGCGTGCGAGCAAGCGTGGCCCCGGCTCACGACGGTATACACCGCTGCGCGCTGCTGCTCGCGGAAACCTTGTCGCAATCTACAGGGATTAGGTCCCCTGTTGTAATGTAAATGTATTTTTTTTTGCAATACCGCAATACTGCAATTAAGTGAAACACGTCATTTAAGATCTATAATTTAAATCAATTATATTATATTTATATTATATCAATGTATTTATCAATTATATCAATTTATTTAAAATCAATAACTCTTACCTTGAACTTCATTGAACATTGCTCGGCCAGTAAGGGTGTCCTCGAACTTGCGTCGCTCGAGCCCTTCGTACACGCATCGAAGCACTTTAAATCCTTGTAGAATACCTCGGTTATGAGCTACCATGATGACGTGAAAAGGTGACTATCACAAAATAAATTTTAAACGCTTAACTAGTTTTCACCCGATAATTGGCGTAAACTCTTACGCCACAGCGTCGTCTAATCTGTGTACTATGAATTAGAGCTAGTTTTAATAGCGCTAAAATACACGAACGGAGGGTGTGGTTTGACATTTTTTAAGTCTATATATATTGTGACGAGGCGCTAGTGCGCGCTCGCAGCCACGCGCTCGCAGCCACGCGCTAGGCTCAGAGTGCTCGAGCACCGAGAGCGCCCGAAACCGCGTGGCAACAGAATCGTTCCTCGTCGTCAAACTCGAACAATGAACGTTTGACTGCCGTGAGTATATTCTTCCACAGGATTCTCGGAATTAGAGCGACAGCCCGGGAAGACGCGCGAGGACGGACAGAGAGAAGGAAGGCGGAAGAACGCGATGTCAGGCCGTGACCCCCACCCCGGACGTCCGAGGCCCGCGTAACCCGGCAGAGCGTGCGAGAAATGAGTCTAATTCCGGCCCCCGAATTAGCGAGGCAGATTTGAGAGATTGTATTGAAGAGTCTAATTACTGACTCCGAAGTGAGAAGTCTAATTCCGGCCCCCGAATTAGCGAGGCAGATTGGAGAGAGTGTATTGAGAAGAGTAAGCGCGAAATATTAGGCTGTCGCCGACCACCTCGAGGAATCGGTAGCTGTGAGCAGACGCCTACGTGCGAGTACTGATTTGGCACTGTAAATCTAACAAGAGCCGAAACCCTTCACCGCGCGCGTAGAAGTAGCCACGAGAGTCTCGTAGGAAGAAATACGATAGATCCGTGCACGCGCTTCCGCCGTGGAAGCTTAGTAGGGCCAGTTAGTAAGCTAGGAAAGAAGAATAAAGAGTACGCGAGGACAAGCGGATCCGAGGAGTTAGCAGTGTTGCGAGAGGGAAGCGATCCACGGGAAAGAAGGTAGGCGCACGTGGTGCACCATCAAGTAATCATTCCGTGTAGCGTAGTATCGCCCTCCGTCGCGACCGGCTTCTCCGGTATAGATTGTGTGTTATCGGAAGAACCACTTGATAGGATCGCGGTCATTGTCGGACTCGAGTCGTTCATTGTATGATTTTTGTAATGTTGAGAGAGTTCTTTGTCAATTAGATAATAAATCATTGTTAACGTTTCGTAAAGAAAAGAGTCCAAATTCGAATTATTAATTCCGCGTATAGTCCCCGAACTGCACCCCTTCCAGCTAGTTGGAACCGAATAAGTAGTGACCTTGGCGAGTAATAAGTGACCCTGGCTGTCGGGTCAAGGATAGATAGCCTGGCGCCCATCAAACGGTAACAAAGCAGGTAAGGGCAGAAGAGATTACAGGGAAACAGAAGAATTTTTTACTTTGGGCGTCGTTATATTTGGTCGTGGCTCCCCGTGCTAGTCATCCGAATTACACGTACGAGGGGCTCGTCACAATATATATATATCTCTTTACTTAATACTTAATGTTTCTCGCGCGCGATTGTCGTTCGACTGACTGTTTATTTCGTTTGATCACGATTTCGTTTCATATAAATTGTTAAAAGCGAAATCAGTATGGTGATGGTCAGCATCACGCTCTTCGTGAGCGCGACATTGATACGGCTACAGCGGATCATCTTTCCTTTCGTTATTTCTTCGAACACCAAAGCACATACCTCTGAAGCCACGTGCATTTTTGCTAATTCAGCAACTGCTGCTGCTGCTTCTTCTTCTTCCGCATGTAACGGCAGCATTATGATGCCGTCACCTTAGTTCGTGGGATTGCTTAGGTCAGTAATCCCACAGTAACCCTTATCGCACTAAGCGCGGTCCGAGGGCCTGCGCGAGGCCCGAGGACTCGTCAGTTCTTTACCACATCTCTAACGACCAACATCCACCTATAATTACTGTGCACTCTCCCGTATTACAATAAAGACATTTACGAGACAAACAAGTCCATTCATTACATTGTGTCAGAAGTGTTGCGAATATACAAACCTCGCGCACGGAAAAAAAAAGAAGAAGAAAAAAGTGATACCAATCAATCAAAGTGAAAAGTTTAGTGAAAAATACAAAATTTAAAACCACATCAAGTCGAAGAACACCATCAGCCAAACAACATTCTAAGGAATACACCAGATAGAAGGAAGGAAGGAATTCAACAAGAAAACTTCCCAAAATATATACAAAAAGAAGGAAGGAAGGAAGACAATTACCACAAAACAGCAAATTTCGTAAAATCAGACCATTTTAATGCAAAGAGCATCATTACTTTTGTTGGCACTGTAAGTAGAATTTAATTAAGCATTTTTATATATATTTGGCATGACGCTTCACGCATAAAGCATTCGGCTATTCTTTTCTTTGTAACGCGTGGCTAGCGCTATCCTTATCACCGAAGCGCGAAGTCTAAGCATACAGCTAGCGCAACTACACACTCTTCACACTCACGCGCATAGCCATATACCCTTCGCAGTCATACGTACAGCCACATATATTCCCACACACACATGAAGCACTACATAAAGAACTGATAAATCGTATTCCTTTTGAAACAAAGTAACACTCCAAACTTACAGTATTTACCCTCAATAGTTTTCAATCACATTTAAAGAGAAAAGGTTTAACAAGTCAATGTGCGAAAAGTCATCCAATCTAATTAATTTTGTTATCGACAAATATCTGCTCGTTAAAACCCCATAAATTCCAAATGGTTATTGAATATAAAGAAAAAAAAATTATCAATTTTTGCTAATTCTCCCTATCGCTTGATTATCATCACACAAGAATACACATTTTTACAGGATTCGGTTATTTAAACAAAAACATACGGCAAACTTCGTCTAGTCAAATACATTGCTAAGTCCAAAATTCGAATATTTAAAGTAATTAACAAGTTTGTAAAAAATAAAAATAAATAAATAAATAAATAAATAAATAAATAAATAAAATAAAATAAAAACAAATTTGTTTATTCCATTAAATTAACAAACGTCAATTTATTCAATCCCATCTCATTAATAAACGTCAATTTGTTTTTCCGATTAATTTATAAATACAAGGATCGAGTATTTGAATAAATTAATAAACCCAACATTTTTACTACCTTTAAAATTGACAAATCCGAAGTTTCTTGATTAAAGCGAAAAATAAAATAAATTGTAAATTCAAACTTTTCAGTAAAAATTTATGATTGTAAAGATCGATCATTTTTATAAACTTATAAATTTAAAATTCGAACATTTTTATACTAAAATTTACAAATACAGAGCTCGCTATTCTTTTTATTGAATTAAAGCATTTTTATTCGAAGGTCGATAATTTCATAAGAACAATAAGCCCAGGATTCAATTATCCAACTGGAATAATACCGCAAAATTATCTATTTAGACAATAATAACAAAGCCAAAACGAAATTACTCAAAAATAAACCAACTCAAAACCCAGTCATCCCAATAATTTATTGAAGCCAGAATTCGACGATGTTAATAATTGTAAAAACTAAACTCTCACTATTGAGCAACATTTGTGCAATAATACATAGATTATACACTTTTACACACATAAAGAGCAAAATACCATTATTTATGTACGAACTTGTGCAAACAGCAAACATTGAATTAAAGAAATAAATAAATAACAATTACACCAATTATTTAAAATAACAATATTCCACAAATGGTATATTGATTCAAATTATATATATATATAGATTTAAACAAATTGGTCATATTATTTACAAAATTAAATAATAAACAGATAAATAAATGAATCAGTAAACAAGTTTTGTTATATCCTCCGAATTGTTCTTTAAACAAAAAATAACTTTAAACCAGTTAATTTTCCAAAGCTATTGCTCTCGTTACAGTACCAATAAATTTTCACTTTGGCCTATTGACATTATAAATGGTTTATTCTTGCAAAAAAAAAAAACACATAAAGAAGTATATTGATCTTAGAAGAAAAAAATTATTTTCATATCAGATAAGCATTGCTCCTCAACAATACGTACAAAATAATTTTAATATATATATATAACAAGAAAAATTGACGGTTTTCTGCTCTTTCTTGTTTGTTGTATAATTTTGCTTATTTCTTTTACCTGTACTATAAACGTCTTTAGCGCAAATCAAGGATCATCGTCAGCCCTGGTAAGTGAGTTTAACATATTTGGACAACTTCTATTTAAGAAATTATTATTTTTCTTTCGTTTTGACAAATACTGCCAATATAATACCATCAAGGCCACCGCGGCGGTCACGTCAACGCGTACCCCACCGACATTTTATGAATAACGACGACATTTCAGACAATTAAATGGCAAACAATAACAGTAACAATTTGACGGGAAAAACATCCCTGTCGAACTCTTCAAACGCGCTTGCGAAAAAGCAAGAAGAATCTTGCCAGAAACGGATCACGCTCGTTTTCTGGAAATGGTGCAATTTAAACTATCGGGTAACGCATTAGACCTCGTAGATTTAAAAACAGATGTAACAATAGCCGCACTTTCACAAGACCCTAAAGAAAATTTTGGTAACCAAGTAGAACTTCTTGACCTGGAACTAGAATTAAAATCGATATTTCAAAAGCGCGATGAAACGATAAGCTATTACGCAGCTCGCGCTAGAACTTTACAAAAACGCGTCATCGACCGATTGAAAGAAGTCTACAACACCGTAGCCCAAGCACCGTACTGTACGGACAGAATTTCGGAAATCCGAAAAGCAGTAGTCAGAGCATTCATCAGAGGCCTACACGGCCGAATTGGACACTTTTTAATACATCGGCAGCTGGACACCCTCGAATACGCGATAAAGGAAGCCAAGAGAACCGAACGCGCAATCGGAAGAAGCAATTCAGTACACCGGAATCGTCAAGAATCAGAGGACTCCGATACACCACAAACAGCTAGAGTACGATTCGCCGAAACAAGAAACGAACCTCGAAGCAACGTTTTCTGCGACTACCACAAAAGCCGTTCCCACTCAACTACGGATTGTATAACTTTGCAAAACGTCCAAGAGTACAACCACCGTCCGAACACACAAGGCACCTTCGACAAATACCGCAACAATTCACGTGACCCTTTCCAAAACAACTATCGCAACGACTCGCACGACAGGTATCAAAACAACTATCGCAACGACTCTCGAGACAGATACAAAAATAACTATCGCAGCGATTCGCGCGACAGGTATCAAAACAACTACCGCAACGACTCTCGAGACAGATACCAAAATAATTATAGCAACAATTCGCGCGACCGGTACCAGAACAATTGCCGCAATAATTCTCGCGATCGGTATCAAAATAATTATCGCAGCGATTCACGCGATCAGGATCAAAACAATTACCGCAGCGACTCGCGCGACCGACATCAAAACAACTACCGAAGCGATTCGCGCGATCAATATCGAAACCAACCAACGCAGCGACTCACGCGACCGGTATCAGAATGATACACGTTACAACGCCCAGAATAGACCATCCCGCGACAGATACCGCGAAGATTCGCGCGACCGGCGCTACGACTTACGAGATAGATTCCAGAGTGGCAAGAATCTTGACGACTCTAGAGACAACAGGTACTCCAACACCGCCTAAAATCAACCACGAGACAATGCTATCGAGAACATCACAAATACAGTAACAAACATGGATCTAAAAAACTCCACACCAGCCCCGCGGGACAGCGCGACCCGAGGCAGATCTCAAGAGCGCATGATGACGAACTAAATATTCAAAATCACACAGTGATAACAATAATCAGGAAAGCAACAATTTCACTGGGACTCACAAAAAGGCATAAACCTCCAACTGTAATAATCAATTCTCATGATCTTCAAAACAACAGCGCTAAATTTCTCGTAGACACTGGATCGCAAATAAACCTAATGAAGAAAGAAGTTGTCTCAAGCCACGTACAAATGGAAAAGAATATTATCTACGAACTTTTAGGCATTACAGATGGTACTATTTTCACACTGGGTATGGTCATAATCAGCATTGAAAATCTTTTTGTCGAATTTCATGTGGTCAACAATAATTTTCCAATCTCTTAAGGAGCAGTTCTAGGAGATGCCTTCTTCAAAGGAACCCCAGCTGACATTCTGTACACGGAATCATGTATTTCATTTGGCAACTATAGTATTCCCTTCGAAACGCACGAAAAAGTTCATATCCCGGTCCGATCAAAATGCGTAATTCACGTCCGTGTAAATAGCACGCTCTCCGAGGGATACATCCCAAGACTAAAATTCGAAGATCCTCACCTCTACATCGGTGATGCGATTGTTAAGAACAACAACGGGATCGTATACCTAGCCGCAATTAACGACAACGACTTCACCATTCGCTTCACAATCCCGACGGTGGAATTGGAACCAATCGAAAAAATCTGGAAAACTCCACCACCCGAAATGGAGCCAATACACCAAAACTGGGAATGGCCAACAAACCTCCAAGCAAACGATTCTCATGAAATTCAGTCTGAATATCGTGTAGCAATTCGTACTATGGCAACAAAGGAAGACAGGTTTGAAGTTATAAACCCGCTCTTACAACTAGACGATCTAGATGACAAAGAGAGGGATCATGCTCTCGACCTCGTCCAAAAACACTCACACTTGTTTGCCCTGCCTGGAGAACTGTTGGGCCACACAACTCTAGTCAAACATGAAATTCACACAACAGATGATAAGCCGATCAACATAAAACAATATCGATTTCCGCCAATACACAAAGAAGAAATTCACAAGCAAGTCAATAATCTTTTGAGCAACGGCATTATTCAACCTTCCTTATCACCATTCAACTCACCGGTCTGGATTGTCTCCAAAAAACCTGACAACCAAGGTAACAAGAGATGGCGAATGGTCATAGACTTTTGCAAATTAAATGATAAGACGACTCCGGATGCGTACCCACTACCTAACATCGCAGAAATCCTTGACCAACTAAGCAACTCACGTTATTTTACGGTGTTGGACTTAGCGTCAGGTTTTCACCAAATCGATGCACCCGGACGACAAGGACAAAACAGCATTCTCCACTCCCAACAGTCATTACGAGTTTAACCGAATGCCGTTTGGGTTGAACAATGGCCCAGCAACATTTCAGCGCCTAATGGACGTCGCGTTGACTGGTCTCCAAGGCACAGACTTATTTGTGTATTTAGACAACATAGTACTTTACGCCACAACTCTTGTCGATCACGGACGGAAATTTGATAGGTTGGCACAAAGATTGACCAACGCTGGGTTAACGCTCCAAACAGAAAAATGCCAATTCCTTCGCAAAGAAGTAACATATTTGGGACACCTCATAACGCAGGACGGCGTAAAACCCAATCCAGCTTTAGTCGAATCAATAGAACATTTTCCAGTTCCAACAACCAAGATAAACATTGCACAGTTTCACGCTCTTGCAAATTTTTACAAACGTTTCATCCGCAACTTTGCAACAATAGCCATTCCATTGACAAAACAATTGAAAAAAGAGGCAAAATTTGAATGGACGGATGAATGACAAAAAGCTTTTGACTGCCTAAAGAGCAAAATCATGGAACATCCCATTTTGCGTTATCCAGATCTCACAAAACGATTCAAACTTACAACCGACGCATCGGATTATGCCTTTGGCGCAGTGGTAAGCCAGGAACACGACGGATTGGACCACCCTGTCGGATTTTACTCGCGAGCCCTGAAAAGAGCAGAACTATCATACGATGCGATGCGAAAAGAGCTTTTAGCAATTGTCAGTGCATTGGAGCATTTCCAATACTACCTCTACGGACGAAACTTCGACCTCGTCACAGACAACAGAACTCTCACCTATCTGGTCAAAAAGCCTAATCCGCCACAACAACAGCAACGATGGCAAGCGCTGTTAAACAACTACACCTACGAAATTTATCATAAGCCCGGAAAACTGAACGTCGTCGCAGACGCACTCTCTAGACACCCCGTATCTGTACTTCCAATAAGACCACGTGAAACATCATCAAGCGATTCAGCAGGCCATAACGACAAGAGACAGAAAACATATCAGCAACCGTCACCGCTAATTCGCAGCTACTCAACAACGGACGAAGGCTCAGAAAACCCAACACCGAAGAAAAAACGAGGTGCAAACGAACAAACTACTGAATCGGAGAACGACACCGAACAAGAGCAAACTCACGTAGAAATAGAAGAAGTACCAAGAACATCGGATACACAATCAAAAACCGGCTTAATGAAACATAGAACACCGTACAAAGCATTAAACGACCCACGAACAACAAACAAAAACGAGCAGAGTGCACAACAAGAAACAAATTCATCAATCGATGACGACAACTACGAATCTCCACCAACGGAAGATGAAGAACTCACATCAACAAGGATAACGACCAAGCGAACGAAAAAGGAATATTCTCAGAATCCAGTCACACGAAGAAAGATGACCAAGCAAACTTAAGAAGGTACATCGAACGACAGAAATATTGACCAAGGCGACAAATCAAGGATATTAGCGAGAACGAAATACGAGTTTGAAAAAGGAGAAAGCCCAACGAGGCGCAACGCAACGAGCCCAACGAGGCCAAACGAAACTAGCCCAACGAGGCACAAACAAACGATTCCAAAACTAAACGACGACATACAGGCTCAGTGAAACGGAAAAGATTTGGCAAACGAGACAGCAACCAAGGATGGAGAAACCGCCAACTTTGGAAGCATACGATCACCAGCACTGATCGGAGAAGCGCCTGGTGATCAAAAGGCAAACGAACCGGCAGTACGCCCCACATTCAGGTCACCGCCAACACAACAAAAACACGAAAACATGAATACAAACGAAAATGACCTTCCGCGACAAACGTTTGATCCAAACTTCCGTTCACCTCCAACAGCAATAACGATACCAAAGAAATGGCAAGAAGTTATTGATAATCCCGGACATATACGGCTTGAGAGAATGCAACTACCAAGAAAACAGTCATGCGGAAAAGCAGTAGAGACCAAAGATGATCCAGGATATTTTCCACCGGAAATGACACCGGAATACTGGGATGAACACGCATGCAAAAACCAATAACAACACTGGTAACCTTTCACCGAAAATGACACCAGAATACTGGGATAAACAAGCAGCAAAAACCGATAACAACACTGGTAACCTTTCACCGGAAATGACACCAGAACACTGGGATAAACAAGGAACAGAAACTAATAACAACACTGGAGACCTGTTACCAAAAATGACACCAGAATATTAGAATAAACAAGCAGCAAAAATCAAAGACAACTCCAGTCATCTCTCTCCACGAACAACACCACAATGTCATCACTACAACCGCAATGCCCACCATGACAACCTCTACCGCCAATGGTACAACACTCACCAAACACCTCAGAAGTGCTACCGCCATATCCACTATCGCAGTTAATACAATACCGATCAAGAACCCCAGAAGTTAAACCGCAATTTCGATCACCACCACATGCTTAGTGGCAAACACCAGAACACCATCCAGTAAAGTCACAACGAAATCCATACAACAACCCAGAATCGTTAAGGAACATAGACAGCAATACCGTATTGTTATTGACATCAGAAGAGTCTTCAGAAAATTCAGACAGCGACTCCGCTTATCAACCATCGCAACACCACAGAAAACACCTAAAGCAACGAGAAGTACCACCAGAGACAAGAACAACATCTACGACGAAGGATCTCACTAACAACATCACGATCACTCAAAACAATATATTGGCCTACAAAGACAACATATCATACTTTCAGTCAGCTGATTGCGGGAACGACACGATGATCGCTAAATTATTATTTGAAAACGGAGAATTCGACCAGCAATCACTTTTGGTAGACGATCCGAAGAGCGAACAAATTGTCATCACACGCTTAAAAGCCCGGAGCTATATTACAATGTTCTGTAAAGAAAAATCAACTGACCGCACGAGTTGGACAACAGTAAGAGAATGTATAAGGGGTCTCATAAAATTATTGGAACACGAAAACCTTACATCATGCATCATCTCGAAAGATCCAAAAATCATTGACTCATTTTTGTGGAATAATATAAAAAGAGAACTACAGTTGCTTACATCCGGATCAAATATTAAAGTCAATCTTTGCGAATGACTTCTGAGCGTTCCACCAACGGAACAAAGACAACAAATAATTAAGGAACTCCATGGATCAACGATAGGCGGCCATAAAGGCATCGAAAAGACACACAAACGAATTCTTTCACAATACTACTGGAAAACCATGAAGGACAACATCCGAAACTTCATCAAATACTGCATTGATTGGCAGAAAAACAAGCTCGTTCGTGTCAAAACAAAGTACCAATGATAATAAACGATTCACCCGCCGAACCCTTCGATAAAATAGCAATAGATATCGTCGGTCCATTACCCAAAACGAAAAACGGAAACGAATACATCCTAACAATCCTCGACCTTTTTAGTCAATTTAGCATTGTCGTTCCATTAAAGCAACAAAGAGCACAAGTCGTTGCAAAAGCACTCGCTACGACACTCAAATCTACATCCGGCGTTCCTAGAGCATCCTTTCAGACCAAGGCACAAATTTTATGTCTGAGTTGTTGAACGACTTTACAGAACTCTTCCAAATTCGCCGCTACAAAACATCAGCATATCATCCTCAGTCTAATGGTGCGATTGACCGAAGTCATCACGTTTTAGCTGAATATCTCAAGCACTTTATTGGCGACAAATGCGAATGGAATGAACTTTGGAATTTCGCGACCCTCTCTTACAATACGAGCGTTCACGAGAGTACAAGATTCACACCGTACGAACTGGTTTTTAGCAGACTAGCACACACGCCATCAGAATTTCCACCTCCCGAAAAAGTTATCACATATGACGATTACA
This sequence comes from Clistopyga incitator, assembly GCA_947507545.1. NCBI lineage: Eukaryota > Metazoa > Arthropoda > Insecta > Hymenoptera > Ichneumonidae > Clistopyga > Clistopyga incitator. Next base: position 9,328,439 of record OX382182.1, on the reverse strand, counting down.
TGTCTACCCTTAACACAAACCTACGAGAAGTCCAAGAAAAAGCACTACAGAAACACTTACAATACAAAGAACGAACGAAACGATACTACGACAAACGCACGGAAATACTGGAATTTCAAGCAGGTCATTTGGTATTTCTGATTAAAGAACCGCGAAAAGGAAAACTCGACAGTAATTACTGCGGCCGCTATGAAATCCTCGAAGTTTTAGACAAGCACAACGTAACAATACAAATTGACGATAATAAAACGAAAACCGTACATGTCGATAAAATAAAAACGGCATATGTTACAGATGCCACGCACAGACTAAACAGGGACGACATGACGAAAATTATTCCACTCGACTGCAACCCTGGATTATACTCGGAACAAATTGCCACACTTCGTCCGTACCATACGACGTGGACGCTTGTAACATATGCCAACATGCATGGACTTTCAACGCGACGCACGCAACTTCAAGAAAACCTGCAATCCGTATGAGCATACTGTAATAAACTGATCCCAACATGTCTTATCGGTGAACAACTATCAACAGCGCAAAACCGTTTGGATTCCATCGGAAACACAGAATCAAATTCGAACCAGATGATACCACCTTTCCTTCACAATAGGAAAAAGCGAGCATCATTCGAATTTGTAGGAAAAATCAACAAAGTCTTATTTGGCACCATGGATAGTGAAGATGCGAGACGAATCTCGACACAGATAGAATCACTTGGGAATGGCACCATAGAATTAGCAGCCATCCTCCAAAATCAAACGCATATTGTAAGATCAGGATTCGACGTAACGCAAAAGCAAATAAAATCATAAGCAAAATTATTGGACGTGGAGTTTAATAAAATACAAGTAAACCTTTTGGCACTTAAAAAAGAAACGCACATCATGGAACGTAACCAAAAAGCCATACAATTCATGACGCATATCGAAAAAGACCTTACGGAATTGGAAATCGACATCGAGACGCTAATCAACGCAGTCCTCTGCGAAAAAACCGGTCAAATCCACCCAAAAATCGTAACGAGCGAAGCAATAATCTCAAGTGCTGAAACCATCATAAAATCGTCTCCAAATACAGAGTTTCCGATTCAGTTAGATGCAAAATATGTTCCTGAACTTCTAACACTCATAGAACTAGCTGTTTTCCACGATGGAAAAAAACTGATTTACGTTATTAAAATCCCACTATCACACTTAATACCGTATAAACTATACCAACATCTGTCAATACCTGTACGACAAATCACCACAATCTCGAAATTTGCATTTATAAAACCAATGTACCAATTCACAGCGATTTCCGAAGACTTCGAAAGTTACACCTACCGAAAATCATTGGAAAAATGTAAATTTTCATCACCTCGTTATATATGCGAACAAATTAACCCAATTCAACGCGTTAATAGTGCATCTAGTTGTGAAATTCAACTCATTTCAAACCCACAGTTTAAAGATATAGAAATTTGCGACATTAGATTAAAAACACTTCGTCAAACTTATTGGTTCAGAATTCCAAACTCTAACGCATGGCTTTTCGCAGCACCAGAACCCGAAAACTTGTACGTAAATTGTAACACTAACACGAGTATCAAAATCATTTAAAAACTCAGGTATTCTACAAATCACTCCACCATGTCGAGCAAGAACGAAAACTACTCAATTAACACCATCAATAGAGATCACTTCGTCGATCAATCTTACTTTCTCGAATAAATTGGTTCTTAACATTACAGAATTAGTTCAAAAATCCATTGAAGCCGCAGAACCGTTAAATATCACACACACACACACACACACACACACACACACACACACACACACACACACACACACACACACACACACACACACACACACACACACAGAAAACAGTCATGCGGAAAAGCAGTAGAGACCAAAGATGATCCAGGATATTTTCCACCGGAAATGACACCGGAATACTGGGATGAACACGCATGCAAAAACCAATAACAACACTGGTAACCTTTCACCGAAAATGACACCAGAATACTGGGATAAACAAGCAGCAAAAACCGATAACAACACTGGTAACCTTTCACCGGAAATGACACCAGAACACTGGGATAAACAAGGAACAGAACACACACACACACACACACACACACAGAAGCGGAAGGGACAGCGAAGCAGACGAGTACGTCCGAGTGCTTTGATTGTGAAGCCGAAAGACGGAAAATCCTTTGCCGAAGTCCTGAAGAAGGTGAAGAAGGACCCAACACTCCAGGCAGTAGGACAAGGCGTGGCGGGCGTGCGCAAGACATTGGCGGGAGACATCCTGTTAGTCCTGAACAAGGCCGGCCAAGAGAAGATGGCAGAATTTAGTGCGGCTATCAACAACGCGCTAGGTGATGAGGCAACCACTAGTGCTAGAGCACAGACGGCGATGATTGAAATACTACGCCTGGATGGAACCACGACGAAGGAAGAAGTATATGAGGAAGTCCAAACGGAGCTCGGTGATAGCGGTAAGCTGGAGTCGGTGGTGTCAATAAGGGAAACCTACAGCGGCACACGGACGGCCCTACTCAAGGTGACGATGGAAGCAGCGAGGAAGCTACTCGAAAAGGGGACGGTGCGCATCGGCTGGTCAGGCTGTCGGGTGCGGGAGGTGGTTCGACCAACTAAGTGCTACAGGTGCTGGCTATTCGGCCATATCGCTAGAAATTGCCGCTCATCAGTGGACAGATCAAAGCTGTGTGTGAAGTGTGGCATTGACGGACATAAGGCCGACGGATGCAACGCAGAGGTCTGCTGCATTCTCTGCAAGGAGAACGGTGGAGAGAAGACAAATCATGTAACTGGAAGCAACAAGTGCCCAGCGTACATGAAGGCGTACCAGGCGGAACTGAAAAAATGGCGCTGAAAATCCTGCAGTTAAACCTCAACCACTGTGAGGCAGCTCAAGACCTGCTAATGCAGACGGTGCGTGAGGAAAAGATCGACGCAGTCCTAATTGCCGATCAACACAGGAACTTGGATGTTCCTTCGTGGAAGGTGGACGCAACAGGCCTAGCTGCCATTTGGGCCTGTGGAAAACACCCTTTCCAAGAAACTATGAGGAATACAGAAGATTGCTTCGTGAGAGCAAAAATAAATGGCATACATCTGTACAGCTGCTACATGCCACCTAGCATGCCGCAGGAAGAATTCGAAGAAAGCCTGGATCGGCTAGTCATGGACGCCAAAGACCGTTGCCCAGTGGCCATCGCCGGCGACTTCAACGCTTGGGCGGTGGAATGGGGTAGCAGAGAGACGAAAAAGAGGGGGCAAACGCTCTTGGAAGCGTTCTCCGTGCTCAACCTCACATTGCTCAACGAGGGAGATCAGCCGACGTTTGTCAGAGGCGAGAAGAGCTCATTCATCGACTTGACATTTGTAAGCAGCGGCCTTGCAAAAAGCGGCAACTACTGGCGTGTGATGGAATACTGCACTCTAAGCGACCACCTGGCTATCAGATGGAACATCGTCAGGCAACAACGATGGGAAAGACAAGCACTAAGAGAAAAAAAGTTCATTGGCTGGAAAGTGAATGCATTCGATGCAGACGCACTATGCGCATGCATTGAGAATGGCCGCGCTGCGGGAACAACAGCAGAGGAAAAGGTTGACGATGTCATGATAAAAGTGGCAACAGCATGTGACGCCGCCATGCCCCGTCGGAGGAATGGAAACCCGCACACGCCAGTGTACTGGTGGAGCGACGCCATAGCGCAGCTTCGTGCAAAAAACAACCAAGCGCGAAGGCTGGCACAACGAGCCAGGAACAAACCGAGCTTTGCCGCACTGGAGGTGGCATCTAAGTTGGCCAGAACCAAACTGACAAAAGCTATCAAGTGTAGTAAAAGGCAGAGCTGGACCACGCTGATCAAGGAGGTGGACAATGACCCGTGGGGAAGGCCGTACAAGGTCGTAATGACTAAGCTCAAGGGCCAGTCACAACAACAACCCACATGCCCCGACCAACTGGAGAAGATCGTGACCACGCTTTTCCCCACACAGGAGCCCTTTATCTACCAAGTAGGACAAGAAGAAGGAGAAACCATCCCTCCAGTTACTCGTGAGGAACTGCTTCAAGCCTGCGCCAAAGTAGGCAACGCCAAGGCGCCGGGTATGGATAACATCCCCAACATCGCCTTGAAGACGGCAATGAAAGCAGCCCCGGAGCTGTTCCTAGACATGTACAACACTTGCCTCGTAGAGGGAACGTGGAAAAGGCAGAGACTTGTTCTCCTACCCAAGGGCAATAAACCACCTGACGACCCGTCGTCAATTGATGCAATTAACCACGTGGTCAGTGGGGCAAAACAAGCAATCGCTGGGGCACGATGGAAGGGAGGCGGCAAGAAGTACTGCACGTTAGCAGCTCTTGACGTCAAGAATGCATTCAACTCGGCCAAATGGGACACCATATGCCAAGCTCTGGACAGGCTGGAGACGCCGAAATACTTGAGGAGGATGATCAAGAGCTACTTCAGCGATAGAAAATTGATGTACGACACCCAGGAAGGTCCTCGCAGCTACCGAGTTACCGGGGGAGTTCCTCAGGGCTCAGTTCTAGGTCCTCTCTTGTGGAATATAATGTATAACGACCTGCTGAAGCTGAAACTACCGCCAGAGGCAGAGATGATAGCGTTTGCGGACGATGCGGGACTCAAAATTGTCACGAAGCACTTGGAAGAAAGCATTCGCATCTTTGCTGACTCGTATGATGGAGTACAGCGATGGATGTCCTCAGCTGGCCTAAAACTGGCTGACCACAAGACCGAAGCGGTGCTCTTCTCAAGCAGGAAGCAATTGGAGACGATAACTCTTGACGCGGGAGCATACACCATCACCTCCCAGCCGTACATCAGGTACCTGGGAGTGATGCTAGACTCCAGATTAAGCTTCAAGCAGCATGTGGAACACACCACTGCCAAAGCGGCAAAAGTGGCAACAACGCTGGCGCGCCTCATGCCCAATATCGGGGGCCCTCGGCAAGGCAGGAGGAAACTCCTTGCATCAGTCGTGACGTCCGTACTTACATACGGAATAGCCATTTGGGGCGACGTTCTGAAAATCGAGAGATATCGGAGGAAAGTCGGTGCAGTCCATCGGCTCAGTGCCCTAAGGGTATCCTGCGCCTTCCGCACAGTGTCCGATGACGCTGTGTGCGTCATCGCGGGTATGATGCCCGTTGAGGTGCTGGCAGTGGAAAGAAAGCAGTTGTATGAGCAGCGGGGCACCACCCCAGGTGAGCGTCAGGCGCTTCAGAAGATTCTGAAACAGGACAGCCTCCAAAGGTGGCAGGAAACGTGTGACGCGTCTGAAAAAGGAAGATGGACACACCGCCTGATTCCCCAGGTGGATGGATGGCTAAGGCGCAAACACGGGGAGGTCGACTACCACCTGACGCAGATGTTGACGAACCACGGATGCTTCAGGGCCTACCTTCATAAGTTTAAGCACGAGGACACACCGGACTGCCCGGCGGGATGTGGCGTGCCGGAGGATGCGGAGCACGTATTCTTTCGGTGCCCACGCTTCGAAGAGGAGCGACAGCAGCTGGAAGAGCTGATCGGAGCGTAACCTGAACCTGAGACACTGGTAGAGCGGATGTTGGGGACAGACAAAAACTGGGCCGCGGCAAGCAGCTTTGCCAGAAAAGTGATGACGGAGCTGAGAAAAAAGGAACAGATGAGAAAAAAAGCGCGAGAGCCGAGGCAACAGCGATGACTTCTCGCTGAAAATGCACGAAGCGGGTAGACTTCCCACACCGGTGGAAGAGCCGGAAGGCTAAGGCCACCCCTGCGAAGTAATGTTCAACGGCAATTCCGCGGGGGCAGTACAGGCCAATGACGATAAGAGGTTAAGGGTTTTAGTCGGTAGGGCACATAGTGCAGAGTCCGACACACGGGTGCGCGCCACACTACATCTACGGTGCGTAACGCATTTCCCCCCTCTTAAATAGAAAAAAAACACACACACACACACACACACACACACACACACACACACACACACACACACACACACACACACACACACACACACACACACACACACACACACACACACACACACACACACACACACACACACACACACACACACACACACACACACGCACACACGCGAACACGCACACACGCGAACACGCACACACGCACACACGCACACACGCACACACACAATAATACACAACCACTATCAATATTATCACACCATACAACTTACATAATATATACAAAAATCATCTATACAACTACATTACATACCTTATATACATAACATAAGCTACATATATATCACTAACCTTATTTTTATCACCAAAACAAAAAACAAAAAAAACTACATTATATACATTATAAACACATAAATAACACATTCCTACATTATCAAAATTCTTAAAGTTATCACATTATAACCATGCTTAATTAAAAAAAAAAAAAGTAAATACACGATTTGCTTTTACGATCATAGTTATTTCGTGTCTTTATTATTACGTTTAAACCACGAATTCCTTTAGCACAGCCTGATCCAACCACTTCCAAATAACAGGTCTCTACTACTAACCCCCACTAGAACTAAGCAAAATAGATTTTTCCTTTTCAGAAGCTCTAATCTCTCAAACAACAAACTGTATGGACATAAAACAGTTACAAATTATAATAAACTTTGTAACACGGCGCTTCCTCGCGATGCACACAGCTCGGCTGAGGGCCGCCACTCACGTACGTACCCCTTATTATTTTATTATTAATTGTATTATTTTTGTAGCCCCGATTATTGTTACGCGATATTTTATTTTCTTTGCCCCTTTTTTCTTTTTCGCCCCCCCCCCGGAATGGAAGTATGAATGCAGCGAGTTTGAATGTGGCGCCGGCCGGGAGAAGAGCTCAGGGCACCACGGCCGTTGCTGCCGGGGTTGAAGCCGTGTGGAAAAGCGTAAGCAGAGGGGACCCGCACGCCTGGCGCGTCCCTGCCTCCTCGCCGCCAATGACCACCGCCGCTTCCTGCTACGCTTGACCCACTGGCCAATCCCCAGGCGCGCGGTCCTCCGATTCGTCGAGCCTGATCGGGACCGCCGCGGGAGCCAATCACTCGCGACACCGACCGGGAGAGAAGCCTAGGGCCCCACGGCCGTGGCTGCCGGGGTTGAGGCCCGTGAGGACAACCGTAAGCAGAGGGGACCCGCAATACTAGCGCGTCCCTGCCTCCTCGCCGCCAATCACCACCGCCGCTGCCTGCTGCGCTTGTCTCACCGGCCAATCCCCAGGCGCGCGGCCCTCCGATTCGCCGAGCCCGATCGGGACCGCCGCGGGAGCCAATCACCGACGACACGAAGCTACGGAGAAGAAGACGCCGGCCGGCATGTCACTTCAGCTGAGCTCTATGCACGAGAGGACGCCATTATTCGAGCGAACGAAATAATTGTGATTGAGAGATTGTGTGTGTGTGATTGGAAGCCGCAAAAAGTGAGTACTTGAGTACTTCCCCTTTTTTACGACCCCGCGATTCCGAAATTTCCCCCCCTTTAGTTCGAGTATTTTTCATATTTATTTCCCCCGTGTTTTCCGACCACGTGCGTACCGCCATCACGGGTGCCGTTACACCTGTTGCGTTCATCGGTTAGTGGTGGTTCTTTTGCGTGATTAGCGATCACCCTGAAATACCCCGCCTGAATCGAGTCCCCTGAATTTTGTAATGAATATCCCCCTTTCTTTTGTGGCCCCTAACCAATAGCACGAAATTCCTTGAAATCATAGTATCAATCCCCCCCCTCCCCCCTTACGTCACCCTCCCCCCGTCTCGACCGAGGTAATAACTAAGTAGCCGACGAGTTCGGGAATTCACCCCTGAGGCCCCTCATCCCTCTGCCCCCCTCCCCCCTAGCCGCGTATAAATTTTATTCGATCTTTTGTTTCTTTTTTTTATGATAAACGACTGTTCAATTACCGAGTCAATTGACCGGTAATGTTACGTAGCTACACGTAACGTAGCTGGCGCCCAAACCCACCCCCATTTTCTTTTATTATTGAAATTATTTTTCTTTTATTGTTATTATTATATTTACTTTATTATTTAAATTCTATTTTGTTTCATTTATCTTTAATTTCTTTCTCACTGACCCCTTCCCCGTTCCTTAATTACCGGGAAGCCGGTCATAACTTATACCAGAAAAATTCAAAGTTGGAAATTGATGGGATATTGAGAATACAAAGACCAACAGCATAAAACCTACAAGGAAGATGCTAACAGGAAAATACCTCAAATCTATTTTTACACATTTTTAATACATGAAACCGAAACCTGACCTAATCCACTCAACAAACCTCACCCACTAACATGAAAACTAATGCACAGTTAGTTTCAGATTACCAGCATTCAAATAAACTCAGGAAGAACGGGAAAAGCAAACGTTTTTGGATACTCAGGTGGATACGTCATGACAAATAAACCAACATCCCATACCAAAATCTGCTCTACACCTTTTCGGGAACCAATCAACAACCAACAATCAACGATCAACACCCATTGACACACACATATATTCATCACGGCCCTGACAAAATCGTTAAATTCCGACCTATTAACCCCAACAATTATATTGCGAACTAAAATCAAATCTCCAACAACGAACGACATTTTTAAATTACTTTTGAAGAACTCGAAATATTGAATATTGTATACAGTCATAATCTTAAAATTTTTATGTTATATAAAGTCAAAAGTTACACATGATTTGCAGCATCGTTTTTAAAAAAGACCAAGAGAGTAACTATCCGTTAATACCAAATTATTATTGTATAGAGCCAACTCAAGGAAACTAAGTTGCAAAAAATTACTATACGATGCGGAGCATCGTTCAGCAATAGGAGGAGTGTAAGGGCAGCATTATGATGCCGTCACCTTAGTTCGTGGGATTGCTTAGGTCAGCAATCCCACAGTAACCCTTATCGCATTAAGCGCGGACCGAGGGCCTGCGCGACGCCCGAGGACGCTTCAGTTTTATATCACACTTCAAACTATCACCATCTTATAATTACTGCGCACTCCCCCGACAATTATTAACAATAAAGCCATTTATAAGACAAATAAGTCCATTCATTACAGCGATGATAACAATTGACCATGCCGTTGAATCGTCGCATCTCGGTGGCGTTTTGCGGTCGCGGATACTCGACTATCGGTCTAATCTTTTCGGGATCCGGCCGTAATCCGTCACGGTTATGACGTGAATTTTTACAAAATGACGATCACAAAGTCTAATGTTACCGAGTTAGCTATGTTTAGCGATTTCGACGTTCCTCTCTTCGAATTCTACCGTTTGGCTATGGAAAGTTGTTGGCGATTTTTCTTTTTGTTGTTGGTGTTGAGAGAAGACGGGAGATTGGTGCACTCAAATCTGTCGCGAGGACGAGAGCTCAACGAATCGAGCAGCCCGGCAGATGAGAGTCACCGATATGAGTTTTTGGCGGTTAGTTGCAGACCGGTGCAAATCCGGCGCTCTACAGTGACAGTGCATTGCGTTGGAGAACGGGTGGAGTTATGTTAGGTCTGGCCTAGGATGGGGTATCCTAGCGCAATTGTTTTTTTTTTAGTAAAGGCCCGTTTTCACGCAATGAGCTAAGGGAGGCGACCGTACAGATCTCTGCTATGTTACCGGCACACGTTGCGTTCCCGCTATCGCTACGAACTAATTCGAAGGAGAGGGCAGTAGGTCTCGGGTAAGGGATTTTGAGATATCAGAAGAATAATAATTAATCGTTCTCGGTGATTACTTGAAATAATCAGTCTTCCCCGGGACACCGCCGAGGTGCCTCGAGTTCGGTAAGCGATCCCGTGTTGACAGTTTTTCTGTCGCTCGCGCCCGCGTCTTCGCGTAGTTCCCGTGCTTCGACCAAACTCCGAATAGTGAATACGTTGAGTGACCGTGTGGTGCGAGTTCTATTCCACGGAATAAATCTCGAGTTTTCGGTGGTTCTCCAGTGTAGTGGGATAACTGCACTTCGTGCCACAGTTCTCGTGATCCCTCGATCTCCCTCCATGGGATGGATTGGCTACAGGCAGCTCCGGTGAGTCGTCTCCGTGACCTTAATTATTAAATTTGGTATTGTGCCAGGCATTCCCGTTATGACTATGGCGCTCTCGATGCGCTTCGTCAGTTCTCGCGCATTCTTAAATGCGAATTCGATATCGGTGCCCGCTCTCGATTTTTGTCCGCGGGACATTAGTTTTCGTTGATTAATTCTGATCACGATTCTTGGCTATTTATTGCACCTTACCGCGACCCTCTCTACCAAACCTAGCAGACTGAGCGGCCCTATTCCGCAACCGTTCGCTTCCGCGAGTGCATCCAGTTGCGTTTGTTTATTTTACGCGACCTCAAAAATTAACTAAGCTACCGATTCGTTCGGTTTTGATCTCGATCGCGAGTTTTACCCCAAACTTTCGATTTGGAGTTTGGGGATTGAGCCGCCCACTCGATCCCTCGGACATACCGGTTCGTTAATACCGGTGAAACAAAAATTAACTGGCGCCCACCAGGTTTGCGGATGCGCGAGCGAAGGTGGACGGCCGAAGGTGACGATTCCCGATTTTCCTTTTCTTTTCGTTTTATGCTCTCGACCAGAAGACTGAATAATCGGTCTGTTACCAAAAAATACGTCACAAATGGCGCCCAACATGGGGCCACGCCAATAAATAGCGGTTTTCGTGGCTAACCTTTTTTGTGTGTACCTTGTTTTGAATTTTTTTGTAATATTTTTTTTATTTTTTATTTTTAATTTTTTTAAATTTTTAATTTCTTGGTAATTTTTAATTTCTTTTTAATTTTTAATTTTTTAATTTTTCAATTTAAAAAATTTTTTTATTTTGTTTCCTTTTCGGTTCTCGATCTCGGCTGAAATTTTCGAATACAGTTATTCTTCGAGAATTTCAAGATTTCGGATGAAATTTTCGACTCGTTTTATTTATTTAATAATTTTTTTTTCCTTCGAAAATTTTCAGATTTCGTGTCGAATTTTCGAATATGTTAATTTTTTTTCTTTTTTTTTTCGAAAATTTCAAGATTTCGGAGGAAGTTTCCGAATATTCCATTCTTCGGAAATCTCCCGATCTCGAGTGGCATTTTTGTGAAATTCCGAGTGTTTTATTTTTCGGAAATTTCTGGCTCCCGACACCTCTCCCCGCGGTGCTAATGAAGCGGTCACGGGTGAGCGGCGATACCGCTAATCACCCTATTGTTGCGGTTTCGGCCGTTTCGATGAGTGATCTTGGAATTTCGACAAAGAATTTTTTTTTTCGTTCTCGGAAAGCTCCTACCTTAGGCCCTTCCGCTCTCGATAACCGAAATTTGGCGATTTCAAGCTCACTTTGTCTTGAATTATCTACGTGTACGGTTCAGAGTAATTTCGGAAAGCTTCCGCACAGTGCGACTTTTCGAGGATATTTCACTCGAAAATCACGTGAGTACCGCTACGATCTCGAATCATTTTCTTCATTTATTGTATTTTATTTCATTAAAATATTTTTGTGATCGCCCATCGATTTATCGACAAATAATAGATCGCGAATTCGGAACGTCCTCTATGAGAGTGTACATTCGAGCTACCGGCGTACGTTCTCGGGACATATCGTGCGGAATTGAATATTCCGCTCGAAATCCGAGACAATCGTACAGCTACCGATTAAAATACGGTGGTAATGAATTTGGTCTTAATATTTAATTCTTTTTTTTATGAGCATAATTTTTTTTCTTTTTTTTCTTTTGTGCTTTTTTTCTTTTTTATTTAATTTTTTCATTTTACTCGTTAGCGCTAGTGCCACCAGTGGTTCCCGTATACGGCGAGTAAATCCCGGAGGACACCCTCCTTTTTTTGGATTTACGTCCCTCCTGTTATAGATGTGCTCTCGTTCTTCGCGTTACGATCCCGATAATAATATATTCATTCATTTATTTTTGAATTGATTTATTATTTTTATTATTTTATTCTATTTTATTTATTTATTTTTTTTTCTTCATTAAAGATTTTTTTTACTTTGATCGTTACAATCCCCGCTACCGCCATCGGGCAGGACCAATGGTCGCCCTCGATTCCGAGGACCCCCCCCCCGGACTGTGGTCTCCGTCCGCTCTCGACCACAGTGCGAGGCGAGGGATCGCTCACTTCACTGCGAGCCTTCGTCGACCACAGTCGCATCCCGGAACCGCACTTGGCCTCCCGACTCGTATTAATTTCGAATATATTTTCGTGTTTTCGTTTTCCGAGTCTTTGACTATTCTGTTACTGGACTTCGAGATTGTTCTCGAACACCGACGCCAGTACTCGGTACCTCGCGTGATCCCGATTACGAGTCTACACCGATTGATTTCTTTTCGGTTAACCTTTTGGTTTTCTTTTCTCCACTTCTTCTTTTTTTTCTTTTCTCTTTTTTATTTATTTTTTTTTATTTTATTTTATTTTATTTTATTTTTCTTCTCTTTCTTCCGGTGGACTCTCCGTAACTGATCTCGTTCGGACCGGTTCGTGAACCGTCGGATCCCGTGCCACCTCGGAGGGGGCCGATTCCCAAGGAAGTAGCGATTTGTTCTCTTTTCTGTCCCGTCACCGCATCTACCGTTGCAATGTTGGTGAGAGAAAAGGAAGAGATGTTCCCGAGTGAGGTGGATGACGAGTCATCAGGAGCCGAAACCTCGAGAGCTCAGGCCCCGAAGTGTGATCCCCATCGGGGATCCCATAATTCACGTGCGGCCGAACAGGGAACCGCTACACCACGCCCTCGCCAGGGCGAGGTGGCTCAAGGTTGGAGCCTGAGACACAGTTCCCAAGTCCCGCGGTCCGCAGCCAACACTCCCATGGAAGCTGCGCCCCCGGCTATCGAGCCCCGTCGGCAGGTCCGACCACGTCAGGGTGAGTTAGTTATCGACGTCCGCGGAGGACCAGTTCCAGTGACGCCGGCGGAGATTCTTATCTCCTCACCGGGTACTGCAAGAGGTCCGTCGCTGGGACCTCTCGTTCCCTGATCCCGATCCAGGACGAAGATTTACTTCGCACGATCTCGTTCTGTCTACAGGGCGCTGCTCGGACGTGGTACCGAGAGATCCGCGCCTTGCTACCGGATTGGCTAGCCGCCCTGCGGGAACGTTTTTCCGTTTCCGACTATCAAATCGCCCTTCGCGAGGAGATCTCGAGCCGGACCCAAAAGGAGCACGGGTCAGTTCTCGTGTATTTAGGCTGCATGAACGGTCTATTCTCCCGATTTAATCCAACCTGGACGGAATGGGAGAAGGTACGATATGCGCATCGGAACATGCTCCCAGCCTACCGCTTGGTGATCCCGATACACGATCGAGTAACGATGCGTAATCTCGAACGCTCGGCTGCCCGACAGGAGCAGATCCTGCGGAGTGTGGGTACTCGACGCCCTCCACCGAGGCCAGAGGCATCCCTCTGCCCGGGGTTCGCATATTGGGACCCGCCCGAGCGGAAGACATCATCTCGGCGTGTAGAACTACGTGCAGTTCACGATCTAGACGTCGTAAGTGACGATCAGCTCTCGACCGGTGGTGGCGAGGGAGCCCCGGAGTTGCTCGACGCGGTTCTGCCTCGTCGAGCACAACGCCCTACAGTTACCGGGGGTAGACCGCATGGTCCCTCAAATTCGCGTTCAGCCCCTCGAGCCCGACCTCTTCCGAGTTCGACTCAAGCCACAGCGGCGCCGACGGAGGCGATCGCGGAAACGCTCCCGCTACCAATCGCAGAGCCGGGAGCTACGCCAGGTACCTCCCGCACGGTTTCCGTTGAGAGACGTGCCCCTGACTGCTGGAACTGTCGCAAGTCAGGTCATCGTCACCGAGAGTGCCCGGAACCCCGGCGCCTCTTCTGTTATCGTTGTGGGGTCGCGAGAGTAACTACCGCCCGTTGCAACTTCTGCAACCAGGAAAACGCCGAAAGAGGCGCGTGAGTGAGTCCTCCGCGCCTCGTGGGGAAGGTCAAGATCCCGTCTCGGTCCCGTTCCCGACACGCTCCCGTTTACCGATGCCGAGTCAGCCTGTCGCCGGCCGGAGGAGAACACGGCGGCAGCGAAAGGTGACAGGTGAGGTTACCGATACGCCGGTTACGGCCCTCCAGTCCCTCCGGGACGAGTTCCTCGTGAACGCCGCCTCAGACGATGAGGTGATAGCATTCCGAGTGGAGTTGCTGATTTTTGGCCGCCCGGTGAAAGCTCTCATTGATTCAGGTGCGACCCGAACTTTTATCGGGCCGGATCTCGTCAAGTCCCTAGTGGAGCTTGGGATAGTTACCGACCAGATTCCGTCTCGACCGGTAGTCGTCGCGAACAGCCAGGTGGAGACGATAACCACGGCCTCGGAGGTGCCAGCCCTCCTGAATAGCCGACCCACCGTGGCCTTCGCGCACCACCTGTCATCGCTCTCGGAAGATTTGATTCTCGGGTTGGATTTCCTACGTCAGGCACTGATGGTCGTTGACTTCTATGCCCAAGCGTGGTATTTCCGCGAGAACCCTGAGGTCCGTTTCTCGTTCGTTCCCGAAGCGGGCGTAGCCAGCATTTCCATGTGCTGTGGGCTTCGCACTCCCGATACCGGCGAGGCAAAACGCCTATAGAATCTCTTCGACGTTCACTTACCTCCCGAGTCGGAGGAATCAGCTGTCACTATCCTCGTGAGTCATAGCATCGAGGTGGGGGATAGCCGACCGGTCAAACAAAGACCCTATTCCGTAACGCCGATGATCCGCGACATCATGTGGTCGGAGGTTGACCGGATGCTCACGACCGATGTTATCGAACCCTCGCGTAGTGACTGGGCTAATCCCGTAGTCATGATCAAAAAGCCGACGGGTAAGTACCGTTTCTGTATAGATTACAGGAAAGTTAACGCCGTCATGAAGAAGGATGCTTACCCCATCCCGAACATGACAGCCATTCTCGACGAGCTACGGCAAGCTCACTACATCTCGACGCTTGATCTGAGTCAAGCGTATGGGCAGGTCCCGATGGATCCCGCCTCGCGGGAGATTACCGCTTTCGTCGCACCTGGCAGAGGCTTGGATCAATTCAAGCGGATGCCATACGGACTCACGAACGCTCCCGCCACGTTCCAACGGATGCTGGACCGACTTATCGGCGAGGAGATGTATCCGCATGTTTTTGTTTACTTGGACGATATTATCATCGTCACAAGCACTTTCGAGGAACATCTAATGTGGCTCGGACGGGTTCTCGAGAAGATTACGCAAGCGGGCTTGGCAATTAACCGCGAAAAGAGCGAGTTCCGCCGCTCCCAAGTTCGCTACCTCGGGTTCCTCGTGGACAGCGAAGGTCTGCGGGTAGACCCTGAGAAGACAGCTCCCGTGCGCGATTTCCTGACACTGCGCAATATCCGGCAGCTACGGCGCTTTCTCGGCATGGCGTCTTGGTACCGCCGGTTTATACCGGAGTTTGCGACCATTGCCGCACCCTTAACTCAGCTCATGAAAGAGGGTCAGCCCTGGGTCTGGGAAACCGGGCAACAACAGGCTCTCGACGAGTTCAAACGGAGGCTGACCAGCGCGCCCACGCTCGCCTGCCCCGAATTCTCGCTCCCGTTTACACTGCAGACCGATGCTAGCGGGGTTGGCCTTGGCGCAGTGCTCACGCAGGTTATCGACAGTCACGAACGAGTTATCGCCTACGCGAGTCGTTCCCTGCCCGACCCAGAAAAGAAATACTCCGTGACGGAACAGGAATGCCTCGCCGTGCTCTGGTCCATACGGAAATTCTGTTGCTACCTCGAGGGTTACTCATTCACTGTGATCACTGACCACAGTAGCTTGAGATGGTTGCACAACCTTAAAAACCCGACTGATCGGTTAGCCCGCTGGGCATTGGAGTTGATGGAATAGAGCTTCACCATTGTTCATCGTAAGGGCGCCTTGCACCATGTTCCCGATGCGCTCTCGAGAATCCCAGAGGGTCAGCCGGTCGTTTTGACTTGTGCTCAGGAGACCCAGGATGTCTGGTACCGGCGGAGACTACGTGACGTCTCGTTAGCTCCCGAAAGGTTTCCTGATTAGCAGATTGTCGACCACCACCTCTACTTCCATCGACCTTCCTCCCTCGTAGACTTGGAGTTCGAAGATCTCGATGCGTGCAACTTAGTCCTTCCCCGCGAATCTCGTTCAGCGGCATTGAACGAGTGCCACGCACTCCCGCAAGCTGGTCATTTGGGGGTCGATAAGACCTACCGACGCCTCGCAACCAGCTACTATTAGCCCGGTCTGTTTAAAGACGTGGTCGCTCACGTAAAGCAGTGCGACGCTTGCCAGCTATGCAAGGTCGAACAACAAGCTCCCGCGGGCCTAATGGGTCATCGAGTGGTTGAGCAACCCTTGACGGTTATCGCAGCGGACATCATGCGGCCCGTCACACGCGGCGCCTCAGGAAGCTCCTATGTTCTCGTTATACAGGACCTCTACTCCAAATGGGTGGAGATGTGCTCCCTGCGTAAAGCTACCGGTGCCACGATTTCGAAAGCTCTCGACGAACTCGTCGTGATCCGCTGGGGCGCACCCCGGGTCTTGCTCACGGATAATGGTACGGAGTTCGTCAACCGAACGATCCGCCAGTTTACCGAACGTGTGGGTATACGGCACAGCACCACCCCGCCGTACCACCCGCAGGCTAACCCTACCGAGCGGTCGAACCGCGTGATCAACACCATGATCCGCGCGTTCCTGGGCGAAAATTACCAGGAGTGGGACCGCCACCTGCATGAGTTCCGGTTCGCCTACAACACGGCGCATCATAGTTCCCTGCAGGCTACCCTTGCGTTCGCGAACTTTGGCCGTGAACCATCCTCCGCGTCCTCGCTACGACGAGAGACCGAGGGAGATCTCGAGATTGTTCCCCGACCTTCGCAGGAATGGATGAGGCGCATGGCGCGCCTAGATACCTTGCGGACAGCATTCATGCACGCTCTCGTCGAGGCTTTTCGGAGGCAATCCGGGTCATACAACCTCCGTCACCGGGTAGGACGTTTAAGGTTGGGGATCTCGTCCTGCGCAGGGCGCATGTGTTATCGTTCGCCGGAAGACACGTGTCAGCGGCATTGGCTACCCCGTTCGAGGGGACATACATGATCTCGAAACAGATTTCGCGGGTAGCCTATGAATTATCCGATCTCGCTGGGCGATCGGTAGGGAAAATTTCTGTGCAGGATATTAAGCCATATTGTCACCAGGAAGGCCCCTCACGTGGATAGCGCCGCTCCCGCTACCTCCCCGGAGGTTAAACCCCACTAGGGTACTACCGGGGAAGCTCCCGCATGATGGCGTCCGGGCCCATAGCTACAGCAACATGGGTCGCAAGACCCAGCTCTTGAAACATAGGTTTGGAGCCTATAGTTACCGCGCTACGGGTCGTAAGACCCAGATCCCGAAAAGAGCCCCGAGCCCTAGTTACCGCGTTATGGGTCGTAAGACCCCGTTTCCGCCCGAGAAACGCCCTGGGGGCCCAGCTTGGCCACGACCCAGGGACGTTACCGCCGTATGGATGACTACCCAGAGGATCTCCACATCGACACGAGTATCGTAAGCTCTTTTGATGTTTCTTTGTCTGTCCGTCCGTAGAAATAAAACAAAACGGGGTCAGATAGAGAACTAAGCTATTCTTCTCGTGTTTCTCGAGTACGCTCTCGCATTGATCCCGAATTACCCACGACCATCACTAGCTACCGACTGTAACTCGTGGGTAAGAATGAATAAGCAACCGACAAACAGTTCCTGGTTGTAGATCCCGAAATATTTACGATAAACCACGATAACAGTTCCCTAACCCGTGCAGTTTCGACGGAAGCAGAAACTTCCAGTCCGGTTACGAGTCGTGGTTACGACCGGTCTTGCGAAGCTACCGTTCTCAATCCCTAAGCCGTAACCACCCGTAAGGGGTGCGGAGTTGAGACGTGATTTTTTACAAAATGACGATCACAAGGTCTAATGTTACCGAGTTAGCTATGTCTAGCGATTTCGACGTTCCTCTCCTCGAATTTTACCGTTTGGCTATGGAAAGTTGTTGGCGATTTTTGTTTTTGTCGTTGGTATTGAGAGAAGACAGGAGATTGGTGCACTCAAATATGTCGCGAGGACGAGAGCACAACGAATCGAGCAGCCCGGCAGATGAGAGTCACCGATATGAGTTTTTGGGGGTTAGTTGCAGACCGGTGCAAATCCGGCGCCCTACGGTGACAGTGCATTGCGTTGGAGAACGGAT
Source organism: Clistopyga incitator (assembly GCA_947507545.1). NCBI lineage: Eukaryota > Metazoa > Arthropoda > Insecta > Hymenoptera > Ichneumonidae > Clistopyga > Clistopyga incitator. The sequence goes on along the minus strand of OX382182.1, from coordinate 9,310,158 downwards.
GGAGTTATGTTAGGTCTGGCCTAGGATGGGGTATCCTAGCGCAATTATTTTTTTTTAGTAAACACCCGTTTTCACGCAATGAGCTAAGGGAGGCGACAGTACAGATCTCTGATATGTTACCGGCACAAGTTGCGTTCTCGCTATCGCTACGAACTAATTCGAAGGAGAGGGCAGTAGTTCTCGGGTAAGGAATTTTGAGTTATCAGAATAATAATAATGAATCGTTCTCGGTGATTACTTCAAATAATCAGTCTTCCTCGGGACACCGCCGAGGTGCCTCGAGTTCGGTAAGCGTTCCCGTGTTGACAGTTTTTCTGTCGCTCGCGCGCGCGTCTTCGCGTAGTTCCCGTGCTCCGGCCAAACTCCGTATAGTGAATACGTGAATGACCGTGTGGTGCGAGTTTTATTCCACGGAATAAAACTCGAGTCTTCGGTGATTCTCCAGTGCAGTGGGATAACTGCACTTCGTGCCATAGTTCTCGTGATCCCTCGATCTCCCTCCATGGGATGGATTGGCTGCAGGCAGCTCCGGTGAGTCGTTCCCGTAGCATTAATTATTCAATGTGGTATTGTGCCAGGCTTTCCCGTGGTGACTATGGTACTCTCGATGCGCGTCGTCAGTTCTCGCGCATTCTTAAATGCGAATTCGTTATCGGTGCCCGCTCTCGATTTTTGTCCGCGGGGCAATAGTTTTCTCTCTACCAAACCTAGCAGACTGAGCGGTCGTGCTATTCCGCAACCGTTCGCTCCCGCGAGTGCATCCAGTTGCGTTTGTTAATTTTACGCGACCTCAAAAATTAACTAAGCTACCGATTCGTTCGGTTTTGATCCCGATCGCGAGTTTTACCCCAAACTTTCGATTTGGAGTTTGGGGATTGAGCCGCCCACTCGATCCCTCGGATATACCGGTTCGTTAATACCGGTGAAACAAAAATTAATTGGCGCCCACGGGTTTGCGGATGCGCGAGCGAGTGTGGACGGCCGAAGGTGACGGTTCCCGATCTTTTATTTCTTTTCATGTTTTGTGCTCTGGACCGGAAGACCGATTAATCGGTCTGTTACCGAAAAATACGTCACACGGTTCACTAAAAATCCGAGGTACCGTAATTGGCTTCGGCAAAACTCGCTTTTCTCAATATTCAATATCAGTCCAGCCTCACAAATGATCCCGACGATTTACTCAATCCACTCAAGGTGATCTTCGAACGTACGATTAATGATAATAACATCGTCGAGATACGTGAACGCGTGCGGCTCGAGCTCTGGACCGATGAGTCGATCCATTAGTCTCTGGAACGTCGCGGGCGCGTTGCATAAACCGTAGGGTATCCTTCGAAATTGAACAAATCCTTTTCCCTCGACAATAAAGGCGGTGAAATGGCGGCTGTTCTCTTCCATTAAAATTTGGTGGTACGCAGCGCTCATGTCCAATGTCGTTATGTACACGGCCTCTTGCAATTTACTCAAAATCGTATCCATTCGCGGGAGAGGATACGCGTCTTTTCGCGTGACTTTATTCAATTCCCGGTAGTCTTCACAAAACCACCATTTATTATTCGGTTTTGCCACCATCACTGGAGGACTTGCCCAGTCACTCTGTCAATTTTCGATAATATTGCTGGCGAGCATTCGAACTACTTCCGCATGTAATTTCTCAACGACTATGGGAGAGCATCGGTACATCCGCTGTTTCACTGCTTCATCGTTAGGCGCATCGATCCTATGCTGTGTGAGAGTCACCGCAATATTAATATGCTGTGGCATTGTCGGAAATATTCGTTTCTTTAATTCCTCTAAAAGTGCCGTCTCGCTAGCTACGGGTCCCTGTAGGCTAAAACAAACTCCAAGTGTCGCGAGTTCATCGCTCGAGCGCACGATTGGGTGTTCCAACGACCACGTGCCGCACTTGCCGTACACGTTAACCCCAAATGACTCGATGAAGTCCATCCCCAATGAACAGTTTGATTTTATCTGCCGGACAATTATCGACGGAAACCATTTTTGGACACCGTCTAGCTCGAACGGGAATAATGCTTCCCCGAGAACTCGTTCCGGCGTACCGTTAGCCATCGTTACATAATCATTCCTACTTGCGGTATAATTTGGGTGAGGCAAATCTAACTTTCTCACGATTTCTCCCCCCACGCGACCGAAAACTGAAATCGTCGCGCCGGTGTCGATCAGTGCCTCGAGTACTCTATCGCCGATAAGCAGCTCTACGAAAATTCGAACTCGTCCACTCTCGCTCTGCCATTCTAGTGGTGGTGGGGGAAACGATTCGAGGATCTCCGCGCGCTCGGGCAGACTCGTCTCGGGACCGATCTCGCTCGTGCGATGCTCTAACGAATTTCTATTTTCTTTTTTCGCGCCGTGTTCTTCGTTCGCGTGAGTCGCGGCAACCTCTCTACCGGTCTCTAACGCGTCATCGATCGCGAGATTTATTTTATAAATGTAAATTTCATTCTCTTCTTCGGTCTCAGTTTTATCGGAACTGAGCTGATCCAGTGTCCAAATGCCAGTCGACCTGTAGGGGGACTCACCTGTTTCGACTTTCTCTACCTGTGCTGAAAGAAAGTTACACGGAACGCTCGAGGTTTCTACGCAAACTGCACCCTGGAAGGAATTAGGGAGTGGGTCGATTTGGGACCGGACTTCGCTCGTAATTTCTCGACTATCTGGCGGGTCTTGGCTTACTCGGTGCACTGGCTGTCCCGCGGCTTCCAGTTCCGATTGGCGTTTTTTGACAGCGCACAGCCGCATGTCGTGCGATTGACATCTCGGCGGCCGCATGCTGTACATAAGAGCACTCGGGGGTTTTCACAATCACGCCCGAAGTGGCCCGCTTCACCGAAATTTATGCAGAACGGTAAGGATCTTCTGTAGAAGCTCTGTGGGCCTCGAGGGGAACTTGACCGGCTCTCCCCGGCCCTCTCCACACGGCCTGATTGTTCGCGTCCGTTGTTAGGGGTTCCCCCACTCGGCGGCGGTCTCGCTGGTGGCTGCTGCTGCTCGGCTCTTCGTGCTGGCTGCGGCGCGGCGGCTCGAGCGTACGTGAGTGGTGGGGCGACTGCCTCGACTTCGGCTGCCTCGCTACCCCCGCTCCTATGCTTCGTTCGTCGACGGCGCTTTGGCGCTGCAGACTCTCCTGTGCCAGCTGACTCGCTCTCCACGGCATTTACCCTCGGCGCAGGCGCTCTATACTGAGTGGGCGTCGCCGGTTTCGATGTGTAGCCGGTCTTTGTCGGTGCTGCAGATTTTCCAACCCATCCGAACTCCTTGGGAAGCGACTCGTTGCGGCTTGGTGGAGGACGTCGAGCCAGTGCTCTCGCCCATCGCTGCTCTACCTACGAAGTCTGCTGTACCAGTTCAGCGTACGAGCGGAAATCCCTTCTGTCGATTTGGTCCCAGTACTCAGGACGGAGGCCGGCGTACGCTTGATCCAATTGGTGTCGCACGCTCTTGTGTCGCCTCAGCCGATGGTATAGTCCTTGAATGCAAATTAAATAATCACTTGCAGGCTCTTCGGCTCCCTGCGTCCTTTTCCTGATGTCTTCCTTCAGGCCTTGTTTATCACGATCTGTACTGAACCATGCCCGAAAATCGCGGACAAAGTTTCTCTAGGATCGCCAATATTTTCTGTTCGATCGATACCATTGAATTGCTCTACCTTTTAGTACTTCGGGGAGTACCTGTAGTCGATCGTCGTATTGGATGTCGGAGGCGGCAATTTTTTCTGGAATTTGCTCTAAGAATTCCTCGCATCCAAATTCGTCTTCCCCAGTGAAAGTCACTCTCCGTTTTCTCGCGATGTCACCGATGTCACGTTCTCGGCGGAGTCTGGGGTGTCGACGAGTCGATCGCGTCATCGGCTGCTCCGAGCGCTATCTCCTGCAACGCGCATTTCGGGACTCTACTACACGCCACGTGCTATCGTCTGTCTCTATTTCGCTACCGGAGGATGAATATGACGACGTCGTGCTGTTATCTGTCATTGTCGATACACTCATGGAATCTTCGGACTGCTCGTGCGTTCGACGATTTCTTCTCGCTCTGTGGCGGCGGTTGCTCGAGCGTCTCGTCGACTCACATGGTTCCGTTCTTTGGTTCTTGTTCCTCGGCCTGATTTCAGATTTGCTGTCCGTTTGCGTGCCAGCGTCTCGGCACCTCGGATGACCTAGTCTTGTGTGATCCTTTGCACCGATTTGCGTCTCTTCTGGTACGTCCTTTCGGACTCTTCGCGAAGTCTCGCCACGGCGCAGGGTCACATTAGCGCTGCTGCATTTAAAACGCTCAACACTCAGGTCGTCCGTGCCATCCCAATCGGCCGGTATCATTCTCTTCTGTCGTGGAGTGGGAGGTGTCATCCTGCTGCTCGGCCGGTCGTCGATTATCCCCACGCGCTTCCTCGTGCGCGTGCCTCGTGGCGGTTCGGTTGGACTTTCCGGCCGTGAGCTGCCCGCGTCCCGCAGCGTGGTACCTACGTACTGCCTCACGCGGTTCCTCGCGACAGCTGTCACTCCTGATCGGTTCAATATCGCGCGGGACGTATCACGCACTTCATTTTCGTCCATCTCCTCCACTGTCGCAAGTTCGCGGGTGGCGGAGTCGTCTATTTCGTGTGTTATGTCCTCCTCCTTCCACTCTACACCAGGTATCCTACACTCGCGGAGTTCTAGTCTTCTGAGTCTATCGCGGATCGTGTCATCATCTCCCTCGGCACTCACATGGGATTGCTTCAACAACCGCCTCATGTGGCGTCTCGGGAGGGTGTCGATCCATAGCGCACGATCTAACACTTTCTGACGACGTTCGCGCACGTCAACACTTATACTCTCCTCACCCTCGGATTCACTTGGGTTCGGAGTCGAGTCAAAATTTCAAATATTTTTCCCGAAAATATTTGTCTCTACACTTTGTATTATTCTCGGGACTCGAGCTGGCTCGGCCGATCGTTATTGCGTGATGTTTACGTTCTTTTCGACTGTCCGTTTGTTTACACGCAGTCGATCTAGGATCGCGCACTTACTTCTCGAGAATCTAACGTTCAATCTTGTCTTCGCTCGACGAAAACTGAGAAATATTCACCACGAACTATTTTTTCCGTAAGGTTTCTCGTTCACGCGCTTCGAACTGGCTCACTAAGTGTCGACGCGCGGTGTTTATACTTTTTCACTACTTGTTGACGCGCAGGCACTCAAGTGGCTCTTGTTCGACTCGTCGAGATTCTTCACGCACGAATATAATTCCCCGGTATCTCGAGACAAAGGAATTCTTCACGACACTTTTACGTTTTCTCGAATATTAATTTCGCCCGCAAAAGTCCGAAATTTTTAGCCACAGCCTTACGTTGGGCGCCAAAAATTGTGACGAGCCCCTCGCACGAGTATTTCGGATTGACTCGCAGGGGGAGCCACGACCAAATATAACGACGTCCAAGTATTATTTATCTGCTTTAGATGTAATTTCTCCCGTTCTTACCTTGTTTCCCTGCCGTTTGCTGGGCGCCAGGCTATCTATTCTAGACCTGACAGCGAGGGTCACTGTTCAGGAATTAGCAAAATAAAATCAGCCGTTGCGCGGCCTCGGGTTTGGTTTCGTGCGCGGCCGCTGACGCTGGCGGCGCCACTTTACGGGCACTGCGGTTGCGAGCGCTACGCGCCTGCGCGAGCCGCTTCTTCATCGATTTGCCGTAACGACTCTTCCTTCTCGATCCACAAGCGAAGTGTGCAACACGTGTTTTCGGGCTCTTCTCGGCCTTTGCCGAAATTCTCGGGTTACATTCAAATTTCGGTTCAGTTTTCTCTCCTTCAATTCACGGGATATTCTCGGGATCGGTATCGGAATCGGGTCAGGGCTTTTCGAGCTCCCTGGCTTCACGGGAAAAACCGGGAAATATCGGGAAAAACATTCAACGCGTGATCGCTATTATTTCGTTTTTCGGGTCGTGCGGCATTTTCGGGACCAACGGGCGGGACTTCTTGGCATCAAATCTTAATTATCTCCGGGACAACACTCACTGTACTTAATAACTCTCTTTTTTTTGTGTTATTGGTGGAAATAAACATTTGACATTTTTTTGTAAGTAAATCACGTGCACCCTCCTTGTAAAAACCACCTACACCAGACTCCTTACAAAACATTTTTGGTCCTTCGAGCCGGATCTGGTGGCAAAGTGTCGTGCAGTGAGTGCTTACAGCAGTGAGTGTGCGGGACTGGGACTTCGGGTTAGCGGGTATTCGTGCGGCGGCCATTAGTGAAGCCGGCCGGCTCAGCACGTCACGGGTGATCGAGCGCCATCGATCAAGAGCGGAGCTCGCGTCTCGGGCGGCCATCTTGGACTCGACCACTGCCACGGCGTCTCTCTCCTGGGCATAACATCACGGCAGAAGATTGGTGAGTCTTTCTCGGGTGATTCTTGGTGGCGCGGGACGGGACCACTCAAGACTACGCGAGTGCGCATTGGTTGTTGGACATTTCTCGGGACTTCGGGAATTTTCGCGAGGACTATTCGGTTACAGTCGGTTACATTTCGGTTCTTCCTTACAACACTCGGTGCGGTATTCAGTGACAAGCGGACATTTTTCTGGAAACTTTCGGACATCTTTGGGCATATTTCGATTTCTTCTTCATACACTCAGTGCGGTTTCGGGAACATTCGGACATTTTCGGGATCACTCGGACATTTTCGGTCACTTTTCTAATTTTGTTCTTCTCCACTCACGGGTTTCGGGTTTTCATTATTCATTGAGTGAATATTCAGTGCCGTTGAATATTGTTCGGGCATCTTCGGATTTTTCGGGAATTTTTCGGGACATTTCGAATTTAATTCTAACGGACTTTGTTTTTTTGAGCCATGGCTGACGACGACACCAAGCCTACACCTATGGAGGGGGAAGGCGACATCAAGGCATTATCTGTGCCTTCTTCCGCTCCTACCTTGGGTGTATCGTCGGGCACCGGGAAATCACGTTCCAGGTCGGGATCACGGGATCCATCACCTGCTGCGCCAGCCGCTCATGGGACGGGTTCATTGGCACTCAAGATCGTCACTCAAAATTCGCGGGTGAATATTCTTCAGGCACTACACAAGCGGGTTACAGATACTGATTCATCAGGATTCTCGAGTTCGGAGCTCGACGCCATTCGACTTCAGGCCAACGATCTTTGGGCAAAGTTCTCCGTTGTTCATGACGTCATTACTGAAGCCTGCACTTCAGACTTCGTGAACAGCCCATACGTGGTGGAGAACACGTATTCTCGGGCATTCAGTCTTCACTGCGACCTCAACAGCAGGATCGCGCGGCTCCGCGACGAGATTCAACCACCACGGGATTCAACGGAAACGGGTTCATCGGGGCAGTCTGCCGGCGGGAGCCGACTGCAGCTGCCAAAAATCGCACTGCCTACTTTCACGGGAGCTTACTCAGAGTGGTGTTCTTTTCGGGATCTATTCACTGCATTGGTTCGGGAAAACTCAGCAATCACCGACGTGGAGAGGATGCATTATCTTCGTTCAGCAACTTCCGGGGAAGCGGCCAAATTAATTGCCAGTTTGGCCATCGAGGCGGACTCGTTCTCAACGGCTTGGGAGACTCTCCTTGAGAGATACGAGAACAAACGGATTCTTGTATCCTCTCATTTGGAGAGCCTGTTCAACACGGCTACCATCGCTCCACGCTCGGCACGGGATCTCCATTCACTACTTCACACCATTACGGAGGCGTGCAACTCACTACGGGCATTGGGTGCATCCATCGATAGTTGGGATTGGGTGCTCGTCTTCGTCATCTCCAGGCGCTTGGATACTCCGACGCGGGAAGCTTGGGAGATCAAGGCAGGACAGTCTCGGGAGCCTCCAACATTCTCTGAGCTTCGGGCCTTCCTCGCAAATCGGGCGCGGGCACTAGAGGGCGCTGAGGTGGGCAGAAAACATTCAGCCACGCAATCGGGATCGGATCAACGGGCACCAAATTCGCGGATCACGGGCACACGGGTTCACTCAGTCACCACCGCAACCATTCCGGGAGCCTGTGCATACTGCCAGGAAAATCATTACATCGGGACTTGCCCCCGATTTCGGCAACTATCAAACGAAGCACGTCGGGAGCAGGTCGGGAAACTTCGGCTCTGTTTCAACTGTTTGGGACATCACAACGTCGGGACTTGTCAGGTCACTACTCGCTGCAAGGAGTGTGACCGCAAGCATCACACCATGATTCATACGGGCTGGTCGAAATACGGGGATAACGCTTCATCGGGACCGGCGACTCAAGGGACTTCATCGGGGACATCGGGACCATCTTCAAACTCTTCATCCGCTCCACGAGATTCGGTGGCATTAACCGGCGCGACTACGGGAGCTAGCAGGCCACTGGTCTTGTTAGCAACGGGGCAGGCTGACATTTCAACACCAAACGGAACATTTCATCGGGTGCGGATGCTGATCGACATGGGGTCCGAGCTGTCCTTCATCTCGGGTTCTCTTGTTCAGCAGCTCAGACTCCGTCGGGAGGCATCCTCAATTCCTATCATCGGGATCGGCGGGACTTCTTCAGGCCATACACGCGGGACAGTCACCTGCACACTTCACTCAATTCATTCCAACCATTCATTGTCAATAAAAACTTTCATTTTGCCTAAGTTAATGCCTATTCTTCCTTCATTTTCCTTTTCACATGCATACTGGAGTCATCTTCAAGGGCTCAATCTAGCAGACCCTGATTTCACTTCCCCAAGAGCGGTTGACTTCATATTGGGAGCGGATGTTTACGGGCAAATCATTCGGTCGGACATAAGACGGGGGGCGGCGGAAGCTCCTGTTGCACAGGACACCTTGTTCGGGTGGGTCGTCGTCGGGCCGACTTCTGTCAATCTTTCCTCACCAGGGTTAGTTCATCACGCCGTCGTTGATCACGGATTTCAGGAGTTGCAGGAACTCCTCAAGAAATTCTGGGTACAAGAGGAGACCCCTTCCGATTCAACAACACCACTGACAGCGGATGAACAGGATTGCGAGTCTCACTTCATTTCCACGCATTCACGCGATTCCACGGGTCGATATGTCGTTCGGCTTCCATTCAAAACGGGATTGGTTCAATTGGGTGGGTCTTATCATACTGCGGTAGCCTGCCTTCGGCGTCTACAACGAAAATTCACTCGGGATGCGGCATATCAAAAATTGTACACGGGTTTTCTGGACGAATACAAGACTCTTCAACACATGGTTCAAACTTCATCTACTTCAATTCATCGGGATCGGGTCTACTATCTTCCTCACCATGGGGTATTGAAAGGAAACAGTACCACGACTAAGTTACGAGTCGTCTTCAACGGGTCAAGTAAAACGGATTCGGGTATTTCTCTCAACGATCTCTTGCACACGGGTGCCAAGCTGCAACGAGATATTTCGGACGTTCTTCTTTGGGTACGGCGGCATCGGTTCATTTTTGCTACGGATATTGCCAAGATGTTTCGGCAAATTCGGGTTCATCGGGCGGATTGGGATCACCAACGGATTCTTTGGGTGGACAATCACGGGAATACAGTGCCGTATCAGCTGACCACTGTCACCTACGGTACTCGGCCAGCACCATTCCTCGCTGTACGGGTCCTCCTTCAGCTGGTGAAGGATGAAGGCGAGAGATATCCGAAAGCGGTTCCCCCTCTTACAATGGGGACATATGTGGACGATATCTACGGGGGTGCTGATGATCTTCACGAACTTACAATTCAGGCGCAACAATTAATCGGCATTTGCACGGCGGGCGGGTTTCCTCTCGCGAAGTGGCAGAGCAACGTTCAAGCTCTGCTCCTCAACCTCGGGGTGACCTCCAGTACGGAGATTTCGCGTTCTTTCGAAGATTGCGAGACCAAGATTCTCGGACTTTCTTGGTTTCCAGATTCAGACGGATTCAAATTCACGACAACTCCTTCTTCAATCGGGAACGGGATAACCAAACGGGTACTTCTCTCGGAAATTGCTCAACTATACGATCCATTGGGTTTTCTTTCACCGGTAGTCATACGGGCCAAAATTCTACTTCAACGACTATGGTTGGAGAAGCTGTCTTGGGATGACCCTGTTTCCACAGACGTCTCTCGACAATGGGCGGAATTTCGTCGGGAACTAGCTCAACTCCACACCATCACGGTTCCGCGATGGCTCCACATCACGGCCAATACCACGGTGGAAATTCACGGGTTTTCGGATGCCTCACAACTGGCAATGGGAGCTGTCGTCTACGTTCGGGTTACGGGACCTGGAGACACGGTAAAAGTCTCCATGGTATGTTCAAAAACGAAGGTTGCGCCAATCAAGCGGCTTACAATTCCACGGCTCGAGCTTGCAGCAGCGGTACTGCTGGCTAAGCTCACTCGGTACGTTCAAACTACACTGGAACTCGGGAATTCATCGGTCACTCTATGGACAGATTCATCGGTTGCACTTACTTGGGTAACAAATCATCCTTCACGTTGGAAGGAGTTTGTTCGGAATCGGGTTTCATTGATTCACGAGCTCTTACCACAGGCTCAATGGAGATTCACACCGGGACGGGACAATCCAGCAGATTGTGCATCACGGGGGCTAACCATCATTCAGCTCGAGCGATTTCAACAATGGTGGGACGGGCCACACTGGTTAGCAAAAAATTCATTCCATTGGCCAATTCATTTCATCGGGACGGCGGGTTCAGCGGCGCTCGAAGAGCGACCAGGTCTCACATTCTCGGTCTCAACAAACTCTTCGTCGGTCTTCAATCTCATTCATCGGTATTCGTCATTCACTCGGTTGTTGAGAATTACTTCACTACTCTTCAAGGCGCTTACAAACCTGAAGGGAAAGCGGGACGGGCGGAACGGGGAATTCATCACAGCGGGAGACCTGGAACATTCAAGGCTTTATTGGGTAAGAGCCATACAGGGAGCCTACTTTTCATCGGAGATCAAAATACTTTCATCGGGTCAATTACTTCCAAAATCGCATCCTTTCACGCGATTAACGGGGTTCATAGATTTCAACGGGATTCTACGGGTAGGAGGACGACTGAAACACTCAGCCTTACAATCTGAGAGGAAACATTCAGCTATCCTCCCGCGGGTCTCTCCATTAACGGAACTACTCATCGCAGATGCTCATCAACGGACAATTCACGGGGGTACACAAATCACATTAGCACATCTGCGACGACAATACTGGATCATCGGAGGACGGGCTCCGGTGCGGTCTTTCATCCTGCGTTGCGTACGGTGCGCACGCTTACGGGGAATCAAGACACAACAACTGATGGGACAGTTGCCTCTAAATCGGGTCACACCTTCACGGGCCTTCTTATTCACGGGAGTCGATTATGCCGGGCCAATTTCACTCAAAAGTTGGCGGGGTCGCGGGAATCGAAGTCACAAGGGGTGGCTCTGCATTTTCGTCTGCTTTTCAACTTCGGCACTTCACATTGAGGCGGTCACTGACTATACAAAGGAAACCTTCATTGCTGCATTCCGACGTTTTACCGGGAGACGGGGCATCTGCCACACGCTCTACAGCGACTGTGGCACCAATTTTCAAGGCGCGGACGCAGAACTGAAGAAATTATTCAAAGCCGGGACTCAAGAGTCAAATTAAATTGCCACGTTGCTGGCTAATGACGGGACTTCATGGACTTTCAATCCACCGGGCGCTCCACACATGGGCGGGAAATGGGAAGCAGCGGTCAAGTCAGTGAAGCATCACCTCCGACGGACGATCGGCGAGACAAGCCTCACATACGAAGAATTTACGACTCTTCTTATACAAATTGAGGCTGTCCTCAACTCTCGTCCGTTGGAACCTCTGTCGGATGATCCGGATGATCTATCCGTTCTCACACCCGGGCATTTTCTCATCGGGGAGGCACTCACCACGGTTCCAGAACCATCACTTCGGGAAACTAACACTGCCCGCTTATCACGCTGGCAATTCATCCAGGAACGGCTTCAACATTTTTGGGATCATTGGGCTTCAGGATATCTTCAGCAGCAGCAAGCGATTTCAAAGTGGCATCATCCTTCACACCACATTCGGGTCGGGTCAATGGTCTTGCTGACCAACGAGAATTCGCCTCCTGCAAAATGGGCACTCGCAAGAGTGGTTCAACTTCATCCGGGACAGGACGGGCTCACACGGGTAGTCACCATCAAAACGGCGACTTCCACCTTCAAACGACCAATTGCAAAGTTGGCGCTTCTTCCGATTCATCACCCGGATTCTTCAATCGCCAGCACTGCTGTCGATGGGGGGCGGAATGGTCAGGAATTAGCAAAATAAAATCAGCCGTTGCGCGGCCTCGGGTTTGGTTTCGTGCGCGGCCGCTGACGCTGGCGGCGCCACTTTACGGGCACTGCGGTTGCGAGCGCTACGCGCCTGCGCGAGCGGCTTCTTCATCGATTTGCCGTAACGACTCTTCCTTCTCGATCCACAAGCGAAGTGTGCAACACGTGTTTTCGGGCTCTTCTCGGCCTTTGCCGAAATTCTCGGGTTACATTCAAATTTCGGTTCAGTTTTCTCTCCTTCAATTCACGGGATATTCTCGGGATCGGTATCGGAATCGGGTCAGGGCTTTTCGAGCTCCCTGGCTTCACGGGAAAAACCGGGAAATATCGGGAAAAACATTCAACGCGTGATCGCTATTATTTCGTTTTTCGGGTCGTGCGGCATTTTCGGGACCAACGGGCGGGACTTCTTGGCATCAAATCTTAATTATCTCCGGGACAACACTCACTGTACTTAATAACTCTCTTTTTTTTTTGTGTTATTGGTGGAAATAAACATTTGACATTTTTTTGTAAGTAAATCACGTGCACCCTCCTTGTAAAAACCACCTACACCAGACTCCTTACAAAACAGTCACTTTCTTCTTTACCAAGGTCACTTCGTATTCAGTTCCGGCTAGCGGTAAGCGGTGCAGTTCGGGGACTATACGCGAAATTAATATTCGACTCTGCACTCTTTTACTTACCAAATACTAACGACAATTTATTAACTATTTAGCATACTGGCTTTCAGTTCTATACAAAAATCGTACACAAGAGACTCGAGTCCGACAGTAATCGCGATCCTATAATATTGTTCTCCCGAGAACTCTCAAGGTCGGCCGGGGAAGCCGGTCGCGACGGAGGGCAATACTGAGCCACACTTAATGAATAATTGCGGATGCACCACGTGCGCCTACTTTATTTCCCGGTGGAATGTCTTCCTGTCAAAACTCTGCTATCTGCTGGACTGCCGGACGTCGGTTTTCTCGCAGTTTCCTGTCTCGCTCTGCTTAGTCCTCCACGGCGGATCACGCGTACACGGTTCCATCGGGATTCTATTCGAGGCTCACGTGGAACTTGTCCGCGCACGCCGAATTGTCCGACTTTCAGTTACTTTTACAATACACAGGCAATCTTCGCGCGATAGCATCTGTTCAGAGACACTGGTAATTTTCTTAGTGCTCGGCGACCGCTTTTTACTCAACGCGACAATGCTCAATTTCTAATATAATACTCTCTCCCGACTAAGACCAAAACCAGCCTACTCAATTCGGTATTCAAAATCCGACTTTTCAATTCAATCTCTCAAATCCGACTAATCAACTCGGGGTCCGAAATTAGACTTATCAATTCAGGGACAGGAATTAGACTAAATTCTCGCACGCTCTGCCGGGTTACGCGTGCCTCGGACGTCCGGGGTGGGGGTCACGGCCTGACATCGCGTTCTTCCGCCTTCCTTCTCTCCGTCCACCCTCGCGCGTCTTCCCGGGCGGTCGCTCAAATTCCGAGAATTCTGTGGAACAATACTCACGGCAGTCAAACGTTCGTTATTTATGTTTGACGCCGAGGAGCGATTCTGTTGCTACGCGATTCAGGCGCTCTCGGTGCACGAGCACTCGGGGCCTAGCTCGTTGCTACGCGCGCGCACTAGCGCCTCGTCACAATATATATATATATACATACATACATATATTTTGAAATAATAAGTAATTTAAAAAATTGCCATGAAAAAAATGGGGGGAAAGATTCTATATTATTTTATTAATTGTTAAATACAATAAAGGTTCAATCAAAATTTACTTTGTTTAAAATTTAGTGTATAATTGTGTGTATGTATATTTATATATATGTATATGTGTGTGTGTATCGCCGCTGCACATGAAAAACGGTTTAACATGTGTAAATGTTGAACCGTAGGTGTGCTATCGTGGCTGGCTGTAGCGGAGCATGGCCATCGGGGAGAAGAAGAAGTGCCGCCGCAGCCGCTCAGGGATGACCAAGTGGTAAATAACTTGGTCTCGTCATACCACTATGGCAATCCCTTGATAGCCGCCCACACTAACCCCGAACAAGAAGAATCTGTTGATCCTTCCGTGGTCTCCGCTGAAGTTAACAGCGATGACGAGACCGTAGAAATTGTGCCAGGTGATAATATCTTACCGTATTACTCGCGTTTAGCGAGGGTACCCTGGCACAATTCCTACGGTGAAGTTGGCGAGGGATCGGAATCGTATGACGATGACGATGACCTCATTGCTGTTCGGTTCGCGGAGGCCTATCGGGGTTTTCTCGAAGACTAGGTTGTTAATTAGTCTTCGGTAATTTTAATGCTTGGCCGGCGACTGGCAGTACCAGCGCAGCAGCAGCAACAGCCGGAGCGAGGCCAGGAGGTGCCGGAGCAGGGGGCCCCGCAAATCCATCTTTACGCCCTCATCCGCCAACTCCAGCGGGGCCCTCTGTAAGAGACTGGATCGCGGAAGCTGGTCCAGTGGTGGAGCAGTTGGTGAGCGACCACCGAAATTGGCAAATCGGTGGTGGCCTTGCGAGCCCTAGCTATAGTTTAAATTTAAGAACCGCGAATGGCAATAATAACGACAATGAGCACGACAACGAGGTCGTTAAAAATAATAAAAATGCTATTCCGGAGATTAGCGATAATGTGGGTGGTGGGGAGGACGATAGGGACGTTATTTCACCGGTTGGACATCGTTTTCGCGTAGTAGGCGAGCCGCGTGGGCGCATATCGCCGCACTTCAAAATCGTGTCGCAGCAAACGGATGTTGCATTGCTTCCGCCTCCTCAGGGTGTTAATCGACGACGACAACGAGTAGGAGAGCCATGATTGTAATCGGTTCTTTCACGGTGCCGTGTGTCTTGTAAATCATCGCAAGCCTCGCGAAAATCGTGTACGAAGCTTGCACCCTGAATTCAAAATGATATGCCAGACAGTTCGTTTTTGCAAAAAATGCTCGAAGCTCGTGGACACTACGAGGAGAGCCCACGATTGCGAGAAATCGTTTTGCCAG
The DNA here is from genome assembly GCA_947507545.1 of Clistopyga incitator. Lineage (NCBI taxonomy): Eukaryota > Metazoa > Arthropoda > Insecta > Hymenoptera > Ichneumonidae > Clistopyga > Clistopyga incitator. Next base: position 9,294,844 of record OX382182.1, on the reverse strand, counting down.
CAGTGTCGTAGTCTGCACGGTCACAACGAGCACTGCTACATGCAACCTTTGGCCGCCCGCAGCGTGTCGCCCAACCCGAAGCCGCAGACACTATTTATATTTTATGATCTTGAGACCCGTCAGGACACACCGTACACTACATGACCGGAAGACGATACTCGAGAACACATTGCAACGCTTTGTGTTATGCAACAGCTTTGCGATGTGTGTCTCGAGAGTGTGGACGATCTAGATGCATCCAGCTATTACGAATGGTGTGGTATTCGGAAAACGATTTCCGAAAATCATCCGTCGAAAAGCTGGTTAATCTGGCGGTACGTCGCACAACGTCTTTCTGGAAAATCGTTTGTATCGCGCACAACGCCAAGGGTTTCGATGCGCAATTCATATAACGTCATGTAGTTATGAATTGTAGCGACCTCGGGCTACCTAAGCTCGTTTTCACGGGTAACGCGATAATCTCTATGCGTATAGGACGCACAGTTTTTATCGACAGCCTGAATTACTTTCACATGGGTCTGAGTGCTCTTCCGCAAGCTTTCGGTTTTGCCGATAAAATGGGGAAAGTAGCCTTTTCCCATTTATTCAACACCCGCAAAAACCAGCAATACATTGGTGAGTTACCTGCAGCGGAATACTACTCGCTGGACTCGATGAGTCCTCAAGAGCACGAGGAATTTTATGCCTGGTATGCAGAGCGGGCTGCCTCGAGGGATATTTTCGATTTTCGCACCGAGATCGAGAAATATTGCTCTCTCGATGTCGATATTTTGAGACGTGCGTGTCAGGAATTTCGTAAAATATTCCTCGAGGCTGGTAGCGTTTGTCCGTTTACCGAGGCAGCAACAACCGCCTCAGCCTGCTCTAAAGTATTCAGGCATAACTTCCTCAAGCCTCGGACGATCGGTTTCATCCCGAAAGGCGGGTATAGGTTCGCGGAACAGCATTCGAGACAAGCGAACGCGTGGCTTCTGTGGGTAGAGAACGGCTTAGGCCACGAGATCGTTCACGCCACGAGGGGCCGAGAATTCAGACTACCTGAAGGCCCACTCGTTGATGGTTCCCTGCAACTCGCTGACGATCGTTTTGTTTTCCAATTTCACGGGTGTGATTGGCATGGCTGTCCTCATTGTTTTCCCGACAATCGTACGCAAAAATCGCGTGCCAATGTCGAGACGTACGAGAGCCGTTATGAACGCACCCTTGCAAGTGATGCGAAAATTCGTTCAGCAGGTTATCAGCTGGAGATGATGTGGGAATGTGAATTCACAGAGTTACGCCGGTCGAATCCGGCAATAGACGATTATCTTCGCGACCATCCACGTATGCAATGCGAAACTTTGAACCCGCGCGACGGGTTTTACGGCGGGCGTACCGGTAACACTGTCACAGAGTATGATGCAGCGCCAAATGAGAAAATCAGCTACATCGATATCTGCTCGTTGTATCCCTATACAGGGTGGGGCACTAATTGTTGCCACCTTGAATATTTCTGTAATTATCGGCGTTATAAAAAAATGTTTTAAACAAAAGTTATACGGTACGAGAGGGGTCATCAAATGCGACCATTTTTTTCAATTTCTGTGGAGGCGCTGACGAACAGTGAAGGTCACCTCCATTTTTTGAAATAGAATGATACATTTTTTTTTCGACTATCTTGTAGAGCACCTCAAACCTATAAAAAAATATCTGAAGGTCAAGGTCATTAAAAGACATTTAAGGTCATTTAAGGTCAAAAACAGACATAAGCTTTATTTTTATGTGAAATGAACTTTATTTACAGTACAGATGTTCGAAGTGATTGCCATTGGAATCAATACAATATTGTAATCTCCTTACCAAGGATTGTGTTGAATTTTTTATCACTTCCCCACTTATCGGATCACATGCTCGAAGAATTCTCTCACGTATGTCATCCGGGCGAGTTGGACGTTGTTTGTAAACTACATCTTTCAAGTATCCCCATAAGAAAAAATCAAGAGGCGTCAAATCTGGCGAGCGAGTCGGCCACGATACAGGTCCTCCGCGTCCAATCCAACGATTTGGAAACCTATGTTGCAGCTCAGTTCTAGCCATCAGCGAAAAATGTGCCGGACACCCATCGGGTTGATACCACATTCTGTTTCTTGTTTCCAAGGGTATTTCTTCCAATAACGGACCTAACGTTTCTTGAAGGAATGTGGTGTATTTCCTACCATTGAGATTCCCTTCGATGAAATAGGGGCCTACGATTTTATCCCCAATAATCCCACACTATATATTAACGGACCACGGTCTTTGGTGTGCAACTTGCCGCAGCCAATGTGGATTTTCAGTTGACCACAAATGCATGTTATGCAAGTTAACATTCCCATGATTCGTGAATGTTGCTTCATCAGTAAATAAAATCTGACTAATGAATAATTCATCTCTTTGAATCAGGCATTGAGCCCACCGGCAGAATTCGATACGATTCATGAAATCCGCACCAGTTAATTCCTGATGAAGACTGATATGGTAGGGATGATATTTATGACGATGCAGGATACGTAGAACACTTCTCCGGTTTACACCAGATTCCCTCTCAATTTGACGCGAACTAACACAACGATCTCGATGAACAGCTGCAAGAACACTAATTTCGTTCTCTTCGTTAGTGACTCGCTTTTGTCGGTTAGTTTTCCGATGTGTTAGGGATCCAGTTGTCCTCAATTTATTGTACAAAAATTGAATTGTACGGCGTGTAGGCTGAGAACGTCCGGGATATCTTTCAGCGTATAAATATTCAGCTTTTACTGAATTTTTCTGGCACTCTCCGTAAATTAGGAGCATATCGGTTTGTTCTCCAAAGGAATACATCATTTACATTCACTGGATTTATCAATACTAATCTTACCATTCATGCTATCTTTGTCTTGGGTGTAATGTTATGTGAATATCCAGATTGAGTTTGATGAATACGCTGTATTTACTAAATACGGCGTACGATGTTTTCCACCTATGTGGACCGTGTTTAGTAAAGCGGACTTATCAAACTTACAATATTCCGTGTACGTTGTAGATTTGGTGCCGTTGTTTACATACAAGGCAATGATAATAAGAATTGTAAGACTACGGCCATACTACGGTAAAATTTTGCACGATATCGTGAGACGAGAGAACATTTTTTGAGCATGTCATTCGATAAGTGCCGAAGTAATAAAAAAATTCTACATAATCCGTGGTAAGGAAATTGCTGTAATACTGTATTGAATCCAATAGCAGTCACTTCGAACATCTGTACTGTAAATAAAGTTCATTTCACATAAAAATAAAGCTTATGTCTCTTTTTTACCTTAAATGACCATAAATGACTTTTAATGACCTTGACCCTCAGATGTTTTTTTATAGGTTTGAGGTGCTCTACAAGATAGTCGGAAAAAATGTATCATTCCATTTAAAAAAATGGAGGTGACCTTCACTGTTCGTCAGCGCCTCCATGGAAATTAAAAAAAATGGTGGCATTTGATGACCCCTCTCGTACCGTATAACTTTTGTTTGGAACATTTTTTTATGACGCCGATAATTACAGAAATATTTAAGGTGGCAAAAGTTAGTGCCCCACCCAGTATATGGAAGGTGTGTCGCTTCCCGAAGGGCCGACCAAAGATATACGTGGATACGGAGTGTGAACGTTTGCTGAATGGCTCATTTGACGCTCTTGGTACAACGGTCAACGGGATGATCAGGTGTACAGTTCTACCGCCGAGAAATCTTTTTCATCCTGTGCTACCTGTCCGCATGCACGGTAAGTTGCTGTTTGCTCTGTGCCGTACCTGCGCCGAGGAAACAGCACAGACAGCGTGTTCTCACAAGGACAAAGCTGACCGCGTGCTTACGGGTACCTGGGACGTGGACGAGATTAAGAAGGCGCTCGAGGTCAGCTACAGCATCGAGAAAATCTCAATTATATAGGACTCCGAGATGACTCAATATGACCCCGTAACACGCAAGGCAGGGCTCTTTGTAGAGTACATAAATACCTTCCTGCGAATTAAACAAGAGGCTAGTGGTTGGCCCGCAGAGTGCATCGACGAGGAGTCCAAAGCTCGCTATATCGATGAATATGAGCCCGCTGAGGGTTTCTGACTCGATAGCGAGAAAATCGCAAAAAATAAAGGCTTGCGGGCTGTCGCGAAACTCTGCCTTAATTCGTTTTGGGGTAAATTCGGACAGAGGTCAAACTTAACACAGACGACCGTATTCAGCAGTCGTGAAGCGTTGTTGTTGCTTCTCGGTGACAACGACAAAGAAGTTCGTCGTTTATTGCCGGTGAATGATCAGGTATTGTACGCGAATTGGTCGTGTATTGACGAGGCTGTTGTCCCGTCGCCGCAAACTAACGTCGTTATTGCGGCGTACACGACGGCGCAGGCTCGTCTTAAAGTTTACAGCTATCTCGAACGGTTGGGAAAACGTATCCTATATTACGACACAGACTCAGTGATTTTTGTCAGCACCGGTGAATCGGGTGAATGGGTGCCACCACTCGGCAACTTTCTCGGGGACATGACGAACGAGCTGAACGATCCGAGCGATTACATCAAATCGTTTGTATCTGGAGGCCCGAAGTTTTATAGCTACGAGGTTGTGAATAGCGCTGACCCCGGAAAAGTTATTAAAACCGAGTGTAAAGTGAAGGGTTTGTCTTTGAATTATAAGAATTCACAAAAAATTAATTTCAAATCGATCCGGGCAATGATCGAAAGTCATTTGCCTGGAGAAAATCGTAAATCGATTGAACTTAATTTCTCCTCAATTCAAAGAACAGCCCTTCACGATGTGATAACCCACAAAAAAACAAAAACCTGCCGGGTTGTGTGTCGTAAACGTCGACATTAAACGCACACATTATCGCTACCATTCGGCTATAAAGGTTAGCAGATAATCCCCGTTATTGTAGCTAAAGTCCTCTTGTCATCTTCATTGTCGTTGTTATTGCCATGTAGATTTAACTTTTTGTTATTCAATGTTCGTGTGTGTGTGTTTGTGTGTGTGCGCGTGTGCGTGTGCGTGTGCGTGTGCGTGCGCGTGCGCGTGTGCGTGTGTGTGTGTGTGTGTGTGTGTGTGTGTGGGTTGAAATTGTTACTGTGAACGTGTATGTGAGTGTTTTAACTAATAATCTATATATATATATATATATATATATATATTGTGACGTGATTTTTTACAAAATTACGATCACAAGGTCTTATGTTACCGAGTTAGCTATGTCTAGCGATTTCGACGTTCCTCTCCTCGAATTTTACCGTTTGGATATGGAAAATGGTTAGCGATTTGTTTTAGTTGTTGTTTTGAGAGAAGATGGGAGATTGGTGCACTCAAATCTGTCGCGAGGACGAGAGCTCAACGAATCGAGCAGCCCGGCAGATGAGAGTCACCGATGTGAGTTTTGGCGGTTAGTTGTAGACCGGTGCAAATCCGGCGCCCTACGGTGATAGTGCATTGCGTTGGAGAACGGGTGGAGTTAAGTTACGTTTGGCCTAGGATGGGGTATCCTAGCGCAATTGCTTTTGTTGAGTAAAGGCCCGTTTTCACGCAATGAGCTAAGGGAGGCGACCGTACAGATTTCTGCTATGTTACCGGCACAAGTTGCGTTCCCGTTATCGCTACGAACTAATTCGAAGGAGAGGGCAGTAGTTCTCGGGTAAGGGATTTTGAGCTATCGGAATAATGATAATGAATCGTTCCCGATGATTACTCGAAATAGTCAGTCTTGCTCGGGACACCGCCGAGGTGCCTCGAGTTTTGCAAACGCTCCCGTGTTGACAGTTTTTCTGTCGCTCGCGCGCGCGACTTCGCGCAGTTCTCGTGCTCCGGCAAACTCCGTATAGTGAATACGTGAGTGATCGTGTGGTGAGTTTTATTCCACGGAATAAAACTCGAGTTTTCGGTGTTCCTCGAGTGCAGTGGGATACCTGCACTTCGTGTCACAGCTCTCGGATTCCCTCGATCTCCCTCCCTGGGATGGATCGGCTACAGGCAGCTCCGGTGAGTCGTTCCCGTGATTTTGATCATAAAATTTGGTATTGCACCAGATTTTCTCGTAGTGACGATGGCGCCCTCGATGCGCTTCGTCAGTTCTCGCGCATTCTAAAATGCGAGTTTGCTACCGATGCTCGCTCTCGATTTTTGTCCGCGGGACATTAGTTTCCGTTGATTTCATTTTGATCATGATTCGTGGCTATTTATTGCACCTTACCGCGAACCTCTCTACCAAACCTAGCAGACTGAGCGGCCGTGCTATTCCGCAACCGTTCGCTCCCGCGAGCGCATCCAGTTGCGTTTGTTGATTTTACGCGACCCCAAAAATCAACAAAGCTACCGATTCCTTCGGTTTTGCTCCCGATTGCGAGTTTTTACCCCAGGCTTTCGATTTGGAATTTGGGGATTGAGCCGCCCACTCGATCCCTCGGACATACCGGTTCGTTAATTCCGGTGAAACAAAAATTAACTGGCGCCCACCGGGTTTGCGGATGCGTGAGCGCGGGTGGACGGCCGAAGGTGACGGTTCCCGATATTTCTTTTCTTTCTTGTTTTGTGTTCTCGACCAAAAGACCGATTAATCGGTCAGCTACCGGAAAAATACGTCACAATATATATATGTATAATATGTTAAATTTATAAAAAAGAAAATGTAAAAGAAAAGTTAAAAAATATTGTTAATTATAATTTAAATATAAATATATTTTATAAAATTTACAATGTTTAGATCTAGTGATTTTTTATATTAGTTTGTTTTTATTTCATTTTTTAAAAAGTTAATTTTTAATAAAAAAATACATTTCAGTCGATCTCCATGTTTATGCGTGTCAATTCGAAAATTTCTATCCCCTCCCGCTATCCAAAATATATATACATATATATAAATATTTGATACGACGCCGCGACTGCGCAACAACGAACCACTGCTGCTGCTGTTAGAATGGCGACGAGCAAGAACCGGTACGAGAGAGAGAGAGAGAGAGGTGAGTATGCTGGTAGGTATCCGCCGCCGCAGTATAAAAGCTAAATTTCACGTTCGCTCGCTCATAAGCTGGTTCGAGCGATCGTGAGTCCCCGCGCGCGCGCGTATAAGATCTTCTAGCTCCCCGGTCGCGCACACGTCGTAGTAGCTTATAGTGACGTGTGTCCGTCGCGCCGCCGCCGACGTAGAGAGAGAAAGAGAGAGAGAGAGATATAATATGATATGATAAATATATTTATTATGCCCGAGCTTAGGCTTTGGGGCAAGTGTGTAGGTTACAAATGTAATTTAGCGGGGTTAAAACTAGTAGATTAGGCGCAGAAGAATATAATACAAATATCATACTAAGTATAACATAAGGCATTGGTATGAGTTATAATAATAGTTTTAAATTTACAATCAGCACCAGTTTAATGCTGCCAAGTAGGAACGAGGGCAAGATGTGGAATGCAGCGGCAATGACAGCTTTCTCTGCCTCGAATTACAACACATGTATGGTCAAGAATGGTATAGGTATTGCGATAAGTAATGAGTCTCCAAGCCTGATCATGTGCCGTAGATGCTATCAAAAGATAATTATGCCTCTTGTTCTGATCGGAGGAGAAATGTGTAGCAACGCTTTTTGAACACATCTAGTGAAGTTGCGGTGCGAATAGTAGAGGGCAGCGAGTTCCACACATAGAAGGAGGAAAGCAGATAGGAGTTACGATATGTAGCTGTACGATGGGTGGGGATAGTAAAGACACGTGATGGAGCTACAGTACGGTCAGGACGACGGAGAGTGTTAAGATGCAGGAGAAATTCGTTACGGAGATAGGACGCGGAGTCTGAATGGAGGATGCGATAAGTAGAGCACGCAAGGAAGTAATTCCTTCTGTTTATCACCGATAACCAATTCAATTGATGCCTGAAGGGCGTAATATGGACATCTCTGCGTAAGTTAAAGATGAACCGTAAACAATTGTTGATTAGGACCTGAAGTTTAGAATCCAGCTCGTCAGTAGCGTCATGGTAGACAAGACACCAATAGTCCACTAGAGGGAAAATGAGTGTTACAATTAATTTCCGGCGTATTTGCTGAGAGAGAGAATTTCTGTGGTACTTAAGTCTGTAAAGCGTAAAGTGGACTTTTTGAGATATCATGGCTACATGGCTTTTCCAAGAAAGATTACTAGAGATAATGACTCCAAGATTTTTCGCTTCAGAAACATAAGGAAGTGTGGTGTCGTTGACAATGATGGGTGGCAGGGAAGATGAGTAGATCTCAGTCACATACGATGAGCTACCCATGATGAGGATTTTTGATTTAGATAGGTTCAGTGAGAGCCCGTTGTTGGCTAAGTAGTCTGCAATGGAAGCAGCATCTGCGGCAATTTTATCAAGGCCCTGCCTTAGTTGGGATGGTTGACAACTTAGATAGATTTGAGTGTCATCAGCAAAAATCAAGTGTTTGGAGAATCTCAAACACGTGGCAATGTCATTTATGAAAAGAGAAAAGAGAAGGGGTCCTAAGACAGAGCCCTGAGGTACACCACTAGTTATTGGTTGCGGCAGAGTCTGAGCTGAGTCATGATCCACTACTACTTGAGTACGATTAGTCAAGTAGGAGTGGATCCAAGTAAGCGTAGTGTTCGAGAAGCCGATGGTTTGTAGCTTTTTTAAAAGGATGTTGTGATTGATGGTGTCGAACGCTTTGCTAAAGTCGAAGAGAATTAGAATAGTTAGTAAGCGGTCGCCAACACCCTTCCTTACATCATCACAGAGCCTGAGTAGTGCAGATTGTGTGCTATGACCGGAGCGGAATCCGGATTGCTTGGGGTCAAGGATACTATGTGTGTTGATAAAGTCAGTGATTTGTCTGTGAGCTATTCTCTCAAGGAGTTTGGAGATCTCGGGAAGGTTTGCTATCGGGCGAGTATCATATGGAGACAGTGGAGTTTTCACCTTAAACACAGGACGGATAAGAGCGTACTTCCATGCTAATGGGAAAACACCTAGACGGAAGGAGGAATTAAAAAGGGATGTAATAATCGCCTTGATTACAGGGAAGGCTGAACGAATAGCGAAGAGAGGTATGCGGTCCGCACCGGAACTGAAGGAGTGTAATGGAGACGAAACAATAATATCATGGATATTGGCAGCGGAGATAGGGGCAAATGAGAAGGAAGGCCCACTTACGAGGCAATTTGAAGTGAGCGTATATAGTTCCAATGCTGAGCAAGGCAACGAGGCAGTAGAAATAGAGGAGTAGTAAGAATTTAACTCATTGGCGTCAAATAAGTGTAGAGGAGAGTTTGCGTTATTTTTTATAAGGCCCAGTCGGGCCAGTGCCTTCCACATCTGCGCTGGGTCTGTAATACAATTGAGAGAGTTGAACCTGTATATTTCAATGGCGCTTTTAATGTCTTTCGTGAGCTGGTTTCTAAAGTCTCGGTAAACTGCAAACCCTAGCAGGCTATTCGCACGCTTAGCCCGGGCGTATAACGCATCCCTAGTTTTCATGCGATTTGCCATTTCTGTGGTTAGCCATGGCGCCGAGGGTCTACGTATCATTAGTTGGCGGATGGGGGCATGGGTATCAAGTGCAATCAGGAGAAGATCGGATAGCGTAGCGGCAAGACAATCAACATCAGATTGATTCCTGCAATCACTTAATACCGCCGCGTCTGACTCAAGTATTTGGGTAAGAATAGTAGCACAGTAATCCGCGTCAACAAAATTTTTATAATTGCGGCATAGAATAGTGCGCTCTTTCCTGTCAGAGTTGTGAAAGGAATATTCCAAGTTTAACATGTCATGGCCTGCGATAAAAGGGGAAGAAGACTTGTGAAATGAGTGAACTTAATCGAGGTCATCAATAATAACTAAGTCGAGGAGAGAGTCAGAGTGCGATGTGTGGTAGGTCGAATCTGAGGGAATAATATTAAGCGATAGAGATCTGACAAAGTCATGAAGGTAATCCGATTCATAGCTAGGAGAGAGTAGATTGCAGTTCAAGTCACCAGCAATGATCAGATTACTGAAGGAATGAGTGTAGGTATTTAGACAATTAAGGAAGAGATTGAACATGCGGCCCCCTGGTCTTCTGTAGATAGATGCGAAGAGGGTGGGACTAGTACCAGGGGAACAAATACTTAGCAGCAAGTACTCTGGATCATTGCTGAATTCACTCGGAGACTTAGCCACGAGGCTTACCTTTAGTGATTCGTGAACATAGCAGGCCACACCACCACCAACCTTGTTTTCGCGGTCATTGCGAATAAGGAAATAGCCGGGGAGTGAGAGAAGTTCATCCGGAATACTTGGATGGAGCCATGACTCTGAGATCGAAATAATGTGAGCAAAGTGAGTCGAGAAGTGTAATCGAATAAGGTCGATATGGCCAAGCAAAGAATTAGCATTAAATTTGGATAAGATTAAACTATTATTGGGTATATGTCCACTATTCAGTAAGATGTGAGGAGCAGAGATTGTTCGCCGAGGAAGTCAGGTGAGCATTGCGAGATCAGAGTCCTTAGCTATATGTATGATAGGCTGGCCATTGTCACGACGCACCGAAATCTTGCCAGAACTAACCCATACATATTTGTGTGACGTAGCGGCTGCTTTAGCCTTGGTGCGACGGAGAAGGTCATAGACTGGAGGAGGAAGGAGTTCGTTGACGTAAATTTTACCCAGGGCAGTAATTGCAAGGACTTCAGCAACCGTAAGGTCGCGTTTAGCTCGTTTTTTATCTACGATGAAGTCTCTGACAGCCAGCGATTTGAGGGTAACAATAAACGATTTAGTACGAGCAGTGTTCTGGCTAATGGTGTCGTCTGGATGTGGTGTTATTTTTCTGGGGAGATTACGTATTCCAAGAATATCAGAGATAAGCCTCTTGACATCGAGTGAATCAAAAACTTTATGAGCGATATCTATTGGTGAGTCGCGTGTATCACTTGGTATGCCTGAAATAACAAGTTCAGCCACATAAGATTGGGGTGATGCATTGTCGCATGAACGCTCACTAATAATATCAGTGACTTTTTGAAGCTGGGTTTGTATAGAGTTAAGTCGCTTTTCGTGGTCGGTAAGTTGGTTATTGATGGCTGGTATTTGAGCAATGGCTTTCGCCATATCCGCATTAACAATAGTTTGTTGGTCGATGAAGATGCTTAGTTTGTCTTCGAGTTTGCCTAATTTGTCGAGTTTACTAAGTATTAGGGAAAGCTCGTTGCCCGAGGAAGAAGATGAGGCAACAGGACTCAATGGAGGAGGCATTTCAGCAAAGCTTTCCACACAACAGGCACTAGCAGATCGATACCCAATGTACGATTTCGAGCTACTCGGATGGAAATTCTTGAAACAAGTTGGGCACGAGACACTTGCTCCTGCTATCCTCTTAGAGCACTTATGGCATTTAGCGGTAGACATACAGAGTTGTACTATAAAACTAAGGGTAATGGAGTTTTGACGTAAAAGTGGTAAAGTAAAAATTAACTAGCTGGTAGTATGACACGCGGAGCGCAGATATTAAAGTCTAAGAGCGTAAGGAGCATACAAGGTATATCAGTGAGCGTGAGAAGCAGGTGAACTTCCAATAAGATGGTGAGAAGCAGATAGATAGTCACCAATCGTCGATCATCAGGCTAAATTTTGAGGTTAAGCGCATGCGTAGTAGAAGATGGCGGCCAAGCGCAAGCGTGGAGTAGTTCAGCTTGTTGAGTATTGGAGTCGATAGTAGTCAACAGGAGTAGCTGGAGGTAGAACACCGATGATGAACGAGTAGCTCCTTCGTGCGTAGTCGGGGAAGCACGTGATCAACCGAGCATGCGCAGCGTAGACGGATAGGTGGATCAAGGCCAATACAAGATTTCGAGACGCATGCGTAGAGTGAGGCGGCTGTCATGCGCATGCGCAAAGTTGGACCCAAGATGATGGGGTAATATGGCCACAGGTTGCAGTTTTGAGGTTAGAATGTGATACCGACTTTCCAATTAATGTCACACAATAAATAGAAGTTGGATTGTCGAATAGATGTGTGATAATGGAAAGCGGCAATTTGATTCGCTACTGCCTGCAACAAAAACGCCCGGAGGCACGAAGAGGCAGAGAATAATCGGGGTATAGTGGGGCAGAAAAATAATGACAGCCTGAGGTACTCACAGAAAGAGAGAGAGAGAGAGAGAGTAGAGTAGAGTAGTTTTATTATTGATCCTGGGATATAACCCCCTAAGGACCAGAGCAAGACAGAAATAGCATAAACAAAATATAAAGTATAAAGGCATTACAGAGAGTACAGAGTAACAAGATCTAAAACTAAATGGGGTGAGACAATGTAAGAAGGATGAGAAATGAGAAATGGGGTCATAGTGAACAAACAATAATAATAGTTGAGCAAGTCGCGAGTCGCAGGAAAACCCAGATCACCCCTCCCGGCGCTCAAGAGCAAGCAAATGGTCCATGAGCCGAGTCTTAAAGGTGGCAAGAGAGGGAGCTCCTGTCACGGCCAGTGGAAGGCTGTTCCACAGGTTCGTGCCGTAGACAGTAAAGGACTTCTGGTAGGCCACCGTCCGCAGGACGGGCGTCGAAAGCGAGAAGGTGGAACCCCGTGCAGCACGTGAATCAGCCCTCATACGGGGCGCTAAGCGCTCAGCTAAATACGAAGGCTCTCCAGAGTGGACCAGCGAATAAAATAGAGCTGCAACGAAGTAATTCCGCCTATTCGCCACCGACAGTCAGCCGATCCGACGACGACCCCCAGAAACGTGATCGCATAGCCGAATCCCCAACACGAAGCGCACAGCTGCATTACATGCACCCTGCAGTTGCAGATTAAGCTCACCGCTAACATCGCACAACACGGCTGAGCAGGAGTCGAGGTGAGGTAAGGCTAGCGTGCGCGTGAGCCACGCACGAGTAGCAACATCAAATACCTCAGAGAAGCGAGAGAGCTGCGCGAGCGCTCCGAAGACCCTTCGTCGAACAGACGAGTCTTGCTCACCCCAACCTAGAGAAGGCGTAATTATGAGCCCCAAGTAACGCTTGGAGGATACAAACGGGATTGGTTGACCCGATACACTGAGAGGGGGGAGAGAAGCCAAGTCAAGTCGACCAAGAAATCTAGCAGTACCAAGAATCATGGCATCAGTCTTCGAGGCGTTCAGCGAAAGCGAATTGGAACGCGCCTAGTCATTTATACGTGCGATGTCCGCGTTGAGCAGCATTAGCGAGGCAAGAAGCTCTTCCGGGGCACACTGGTGGTAGATGACAAGGTCATCTGCATACAGTAAGTACCGACAGTTGCGGAAGATCCCAGGCAGGTCACATAGGTAAAGAGAGAAAAGTAGAGGGCCTAGCACGCTTCCCTGAGGAACACCCGAGGTAACGGGGGCCCACTCAGACAACCGGCCATCCGGAAAGCGAACTGCCTGCGACCTTCCGCAAAGGTACGACGAGAACCATGCAAGTGCCGACGACGCAAAGCCCAGCAAGGAAAGCTTGTTCAAAAGTGTGCAATGACAGACCGTGTCGAAGGCCTTGCTGAAATCAAAAAATACGGCGATAGTAAGCAGCCGCTTGTCCATGCCGAGCCTGACGTCATCGGTGAACCTGAGAAGAGCCGATTGAGTGCTGTGTCCTTCTCGGAAGCCTGTTTGCAGGGGATCGAGCAGACCATGAGCGAGCATCCACTCCAAAAGCTGCGCGTGTACCAGTTTTTCAACCACCTTCGATAATGCACAGAGGATGGAGATGGGCCGAAAGTCTAACGGGGCAGACGGGGTAGGTATTTTGTTGAGGGGCGTTATGAGCGACCGGCGCCAGGCAGAGGGAAAGGCAGAGGAGGAGAACGAGAGGTTTATATGGCAGGTGAACTGAGGAAGGAGAACGCCGGATTCAAGGCGAAGATAGGACGCAGGGAGTCCATCCGCGTCAGTGGAATTCGAGGAAGAACTCGAGATAAGGGAGGAGAGTTGAGTAGGTGAAACAGCGGAGAGGGAAAAATGCGGAAAAGATAACGGGGACGAAAGACCCGCGGAGAGAGAAAAAATAGTAGGGGAGAGTGCCGAGGTGGTGAAAATGGAGCAAATAGCTGCATTTAGCTCATCAGGCGAAAATGAAATATTAACCCCGCTACGTTTACTCTTCAGGAGACCCAAACGCCGCAGCTCATCCCAGGCACGCTGCGAGCCCCGGCAGGAAGTAATCCTAGCCCGCAAATATTCCCGTTTAGCATAAGTCAGAGATACTCGAGCCGCGTCACGCAGCTGCCGAAATGTCGCCACAAGCAGTTGTCAAAGAGAAGAGTCACGATGACATCGTCGCAGGCGGCGATAAGCCCTATCATGGGCTCGCATTTTTTCTCGAACCGAAGGAGTGATCCAGGGCGCAGGCGGTCGAGTGAGCCTCACGGTGCGAAGCGGTGCAAGCGCATGCACAGCATCGCGAATATGTGCGGTGAGAAGGTCGCCCTTACCATCAACAGAATTAGCCGCTTCAAAACCCGACCAGTCCTGGGCCGACAGAAGCGCGGCGAGCTCCTCCCCATCAATAGCATTGAGTGCACGATACGAAAATACACGAGGCTGGGGCCGGGGGGCCGACAAATCAAGATTAATCTCTATTAAGTCGTGAGCCGACAGTAACGGAACCGCCATCTGCGAGCTGCGAATAACAAGAGAGAGATCGCTCACCGCGCAAATGTCAAGCCAGGTCCCCGCAGAACCGCAGAGCATGATGGGTAGCTTGAAAGAGCACTAAAGTAAAGCCATGTTCGAGGAGGAACTTTTTCAAATGAAGCGCGTCAAAAGATTGGCTAAGCAAGTCAGCATTAAAGTCACCAAGAACTACAGTATACGGATACAAGGGCAGTAGATTCGATAGTTCGTCCTCGAACACGCACAGATGACCAAGGTGCGGCGCGCGATACATTACACACATCAGTACCTTAACGGGCCCCGAAAGTCGCACTTCGCAGATCAAATATTCAGGCCTGGCCGCGTAAGGCTGGGGTGACATACACAGAGTCACGTAAGACAGAGAAGAGTGAAAGTTAAACGCTACTCCACCACCTCTCCTCCCAAGGAGATCATTGCGCACAAGCGCATAAGACGGGAGTGCAACAAAATCATCGGAAAAATTAGGGTTAAGCCTAGTTTCAGATACATCGATGATATGATAGCAATTATGATGGAAAAAGTCGAGAAACTGGTCACGATGAGCAGGCAGGGACTGGGCATTCACGTGACAGATCCGTAGCTTCGGACGTAGACGGCTCAGACGAAGTCGGATGCACTGCCATCCTGGCAGTCATTGAAGTCATCCTCGAGGAAGGAAGAGGTGCTCGGGGCATGGACACGCCCAGCGCATTGAGAGGCATCCCCGTCGATCCGAAACCCAGGAACAGCACAGGCAGCAGCAGCATCCGGAGGGCGATGCGAAGATGAAGCAATCGGCCGGCTACTCATGGTGGAGCGACTACGAGTGATACTGCGGTCCTTCAAACCACTAATGCCGCAAGCAGCAGTGGGGGCCGAAGTAAGAACGAGCTCAGCAGAAGGACGCGAAGAAGATGAGCGAACTGAGCCGCGACTCTACGTACCAGACGAATTCGCGGTGACCACCGGCATCGAAGCAGAGCAGAACGGACGGCAGATGGATTGACAACGGAGACAGGAGGAGCAGGAGTAGCCACCACACAGGCATCGGTTCCACGATGATCAATAATGATCCGGGGCGCCCCATCACGAAATATGATCCTGAGCCCTCTTTCCCCAGCACCCGAACGGGCGGCGAGTTCCAAGCGTAGTCGTCGGTAAGCAGCATCCTGCGCGGGGGTGCGATCAGACCGAATCACAACCCCCATGAAAGCCGCACTCTGTTTGAGAAGACGGGAAGCTGTAAAAACCGCAAACACAGCATCCGCAGACGGTAGGACGATCTTGAGAGGCCGAGGGCGAGATGGGCCAGCCGCGGTGGCAGTGCTAGCAGCAGCACCCAGTCGAACCGTGAGGATGTCAGCAGCCGAAATATGGGGGCACACCACCTCGAGCAATGGCCGCACAATGTCCCTGTCATCAGCTGGAGAGGCTCCCTCACGAAGCCCAAAAACGATGAAGTTTTTTCGGCGCTTCTCACGCTCAAGAAGCTCCGAGGCGACGGCGTCAACACCGGTGGTAAGCGCGTGAGCGAGCGGCGGAGAGGACACTACTTCACGAGCAGCATCAGCAGTAATCGCATCCAGACGCCAAGAAAGCGAGGCCACGTGGCCATGAAGTTTATCCGCGAGCGCGAGATGATCCTGTAGCAGCACAGTAATAGCCGCCTCAGTGGATGCAATACGCGTCAATGCATCACCACCTTTTCCCGAGAGTTCAGTGATGAGCCCGCAAATCCTTCCTTCCATCCGGCTGACCGAAGCTTGAGAAATGCCGACGTCATATGCAGCATCCGAAGAACCACGTGGGGAGGGCGGGCGTGAACATTGAGATGCAACGGGGGGGTCTCCCCCAGCGACAGCATCGGCTGGCAGCGCACCCGGGTCAAGACGAATCCCCGAAGCAGTCGAAAAACACGAGGTGCAGCGAAACACACGATCCGGAGGGAGTAAGGAGCGCGAAGAGAGGCCAGTATTGGCAAGACAGCACTTGCCGTGTAGGAGAAATAAATAAGTAAATAAGTAAAGCGGTAGAAAACGTTAGCGATTGAGCGAGCGAAGAAGAGCCTGATGATGGAGACTGACCGCTCACTTGGACATTTTTATCGCTAGCGAGTAACTCTCGGACGACAGCTCCCCGAGTGGTATACTCGCTCTCTCGAGCTAGACGTAGCGTTTCCTCCATGGCCTGCAGGAAACTCGGATATTCTTCCTGTATCGCTGCGAGACTCTCCAACCATGGCTCCAAACTCTTCCACACCAGATCTTCCTGGGTGCTTCGGCTGGCCATCTCGTTAACTGCTCGGTGACTGCTCGCTAATTAAGGTCCGACAGCTGTCTTCGTCAGGATTCTGAGAGTGGTTAGTAAACGAAGGATCGATATAAAGTTTAAGGTCTTGCACTGAATACTTTCCCATGGGCTCATTACGCGCGTTTATCAATTCACACACAACGGGAGAAACTACATTACTTACTGTAAACGGACCTTCATAACGTTTGGCCAGTTTGGCGGCTACGTGCTGAGCGGTGGACGACAACACTCTATTTTTCTTTAACAGTAAATCCCCTACTTTAAAATGTTCATCGCGACGTTTCTGATTTTAATATCGAGCTTGCTTTTCATAGGCCTCTTCTAAATTTCTCCCCACCCATTCGCGTATCAGCGTGAGTTTTTGCCTTCGGTGGCCCCAACTTTCGGGATTCTGTGGTTGTATTTCGACTTTGCCTTCCTTTTCTCTACGCAACGACCGCTGAGCCTCCGGCTCCCTACCAAAATTTAAAAACGCCGGACTATATTTCGTAGAGTCGTGTTTCGCCGTATTGTACGCAAACCTAAATTCCCCTAAGTGCTGGTCCAACTCTCGATGGTCTTTTTCCAAGAACGCAACAATCATTGTCTTTAAAACGCGGTTTACGCGCTCCACTGGATTGGCCTGTCGGTGATACGGAGGCGTAGTACTATGATAGATTCCGTATTCGACAGCTAATTCTCGCATGACTTTGTTGACAAATTCTGTGCTGTTATCCGTCAGCAATACTCCAGGTGTTCCCCAGCGTGATATTATTAATTCTTCGAAAGCTTCGCGATTCTTTTTCCCGGTAGCCTTACGTACCGGAAAGCATTCTACCCACTTGGTAAACAAATCCTGCATGACTAAGACGTAAGCGAAACCTGCCCTACTAGGGGGAAACGGCCCCATAATATCTGCTGCCACGACGGACCATGGTTCTTCGATCTTTCTTTAACCCATTAAGCTTACGGGTATAGACTGCTCTACTTTCGATTTCTGACAATCTACACATCGCTTAACGAACTCTACGACAGCTCTATGCATGCCAGGCCAATGATACAACAGCGCGAGGCGGTGGAAGGTTTTATCAACTCCTAAATGTCCAGACTGAGGCTCGCAATGGCATTCCGCTAAAACATCTCCCTGTGATTTCGGTGGTATGACTAACTACCATTCATTTAAATCGTTCGTCAATGCAGAGATTAACAAGTCAGGGCGACGCTGATACAATCGATCGTCTATTATTTTCCAATCGGGGAATTTTTCCGGGTCCTCGAGCACTTCGGCTTTACGGCATGAGTACCAATCATCGGCGTGCGTCAAGGAAACCATTATTTCTTCTTGACCTTCGAACATTCGCGACAGCGCATCTGGTACGTGGTGTTCGGCACCTTTTCGATGTAACACGGTGTGATCGTATTGTAGCAACGTTCTAGCCCATCTAGCTAATCTACCTGCCGGATCCTTTAAGTTATGTAACCAACGCAAGGAACTATGATCGGTCACCACAGTGAAGTGGTACTCCTCGATGTAAGGTCGGAATTTTTCGACAGCCCATACGACAGCTAAACATTCTTGTTCTGTTGTACCATAGTTTTTCTCGGCTGCATTTAAAGTACGGCTCGCGTAGGCGATTGGGTGTCCCGCACCGTCTATTGTTTGTGAGAGGACTGCGCCTAAACCTACGGAACTAGCATCGGTTTAAATAACAAACGGTACACGGAAATCGGGGCAAACTAAGGTCGGCGAGGTTATTAATTTTTCTTGGATTTTCTCGAACGCCGCTTGTTGTTCGGGACCCCATACCCATTGTTGTTGCTTTTTTAATAGTCGAGTTATCGGTTCGGCGAGGGTGGAAAATTGTGGAATAAATCGACGATACCACGATGCCATTTCTAAAAAACGTCTGACAGCTTTCACAGAACGCGGCGGTGGATAGTCGAGAATCGGCGCGGTCTTTTCCGGATCGACGCGGAGGCCCTCGCGGTTCAATATAAACCCGAGATATTTTACTTCGGCTTTGCAAAATTCACACTTTTTCGGGTTTATTAAAAGACCGGCTTCCGTGATTTTATCGAACACTCGTTTGAGCCAAACTAAGTGTTCGTCGAAAGTCTTCGTTATTACGATGATATCATCTAAATACGCGAAAACGTGAGGCTCCATCTCGGCCCCGATTAGTCGATCTTGTAATCTCTGAAAGGTGGCTGGAGCGCCAGTCAATCCAAACGGCATACGCGTGAAATGGTATGATCCGCGTCCCGGTACCGTAAAGGCAGTAATTTCACGACTATTTTTCTCGAGAGGTATTTGAAAATAAGCTTGGCTTAAATCAATGGTGGAAATATAACGGGCGCTACGGAGTTGATCGAGAATTTGGCTCATAAAGTGTAGAGGATATGAATCCTTTTGAGATACGGCATTTACCGCCCTAAAATCTAAACAGAAACGGCGCGAACCATCCGGTTTACGCACCATCACGATAGGGCTCGACCATTGACTCGCAGATGGTTCTATTATTCCGACCGCACTCATTCGATCTACCTCATCGTCAATCGCATCTTGAATAATCGGCGTTACGCGATGATTACGCTGTCTGATCGGGTCAGTATTTCCGACATCGATTTTATCGTTCATGAGCGTGGTAAGACCAGGATTCGAGGCTAATTTCGGCAGCTGATCGTCGAGAAAAAGTTTTAATTCTTCGGCTTCGGACACTGACAGCTCCTGAAGACCGCAACAAATTTCCGAATTTTTTCGGGGGATGACTCGATCGAATTCGTACCCGACGGTAGGTTTAGCGTCAAACCACCAACGATATCGAAGAAAACTAACGGAAATTCCGAAGGTATGTAACCCTCCGAGGCCGGGCGCCAAAGGTAACGCTAAATCTGGTACTACGCGTGCCGAAAGCTCGCGCGATTCTCCTTGAATTTCTAAGGGAATAGTGACTTCTTCATTAACGCGTGATTTTCCCCCGTGGCATTTCGAACGATACGAAGGGGTGTGGTTTTTCGCGGGATTCCTAAACGATCAACGAGTTGCATAGCTTCGGGGCCGATAAAATTTCGGCTGGCACCGCAATCGACCAACGTTAAAATCGAGTGGCCATTAAGATGGACAGTAAAAAATAACAAAATGTTTGTAAGTTCGGGATCGACTGAAATTTGGCTCAGCTCAACGTTCGCGAATAAAGCGTCTATGATAGAGGGAGTGGGTTCGTTAGAGACCGCGTTTCCCTCCACTAACGGTCTCTTCTCTCGTTTCCCGCACAAGTTTGGCACGCTGGTTTCTTAACGCCCGCCGCGCCACAGCCTCAGCAATAGATAGTTGCCGGTTTCGGACAACGCGAGCCTCGATGACCCTCTTCCTGACAATTCCAACATCTATTTCCTCGATTTCGCGGGGTCGTAACAGCTGCGATAACCTCGGGTGGAGGTAGGAAAGGATTCATTGAGATAGAGGGGATTTCGCTCCCGGTTCCTACAGTGCGCGGGCCCGATGGTGAGTCGAGCGATGCGACGGTAACGAGTGGGGGTTTCGGCTGAAAGGGCGTCGCGACAGCAGCGGCTTTCGAAGTTTCAATAGCCACATACGCGCGTTGTTTACGGGATGGCCGATACGCTAAGTCTGGGAACAACGAAGCTTCGGGAGTGGGGGGTGGCCGATACACGTGCGCCGCTATATGGCTTTTCTCCGCGACGACAGAAAGACGATCTAAGGTAGCAAAGTCGGAAGCAGATATCCGGGGAACGCTAATTCGTAATATCGGTAGCATATTGCGGTGGGCATAATTCAATTGTTCGAATAAAGTCCACGGTGGCGATAGACGGCCCATTAACGCTCGCATGCACGTGAGGAAATCGGCTACGCGTTCCTGTTCGCCCTGAGTTCGGCGAAATATTTCGTCACGTAACGAGAACTGAAATTCGGGATCTTCAAACCGAGATCGCCAAGCATCTTCGAATTCTCCCCACGAGCGCCAGTCTTGACGCTCGTTCCGAAACCATTGTAAGGCTATTCCTTCCAAAAAGAATGGCAAACACCGAATTATTTCCCTGTCTGCAACGGGTATTAAATCTCGTCCCTCCCTAATACGTAATAAAAACGCCTCAGCGTCTTCTCCGATAGCACCTGAAAACTTTAAATTCCATTTTCGATTGGTATTGTACACGGCAGCGTTATTCCCTATGGCCGGCATCGCGTTATTACAGATATGATCGACAGCTGACTCGTGCGCGCGCTTGCTGTTAACGCTATGCGGAGACCGATTTACGAAAGGATCGAACTGGTAACGTGTCGTCGGTAATCTCTGCGTACAGCCTGCTCTGGTGGAAGACGCGGCACCAGGAATATTCTCGGCGAACGGATAAGTGGTGTCTAGGACTGGCGATAATTCATTACGTACTGCATTATTTAGTTCCGAGGATGAAGAACGGGCTCGGGCCTCTCAACAACGGACTCACTTTCTGGTCGCGGTAGATCTCGTGGGGGTATCACCCCGGGTCTTGCGTCGCTCTCTAGCTCACCCGCCTGAGTCCCATCCCCTCCACTAGCACCTCGGTAGGATGTTAAAACCGGCGCGTGCGACAGCTCGAATGTTCCTGGACCTGACGAAGCATCTCGCAATACGTCTAGGTATCGCAGCAGCCGCTGGCGTAAGGTGGGGGTAGTCCCTTCGGGCGACAGCTCACGCTTCGATATCTCCGATAGCAATGCTTCTCGATCTAACGCGTATACCCAAACGTCGTCGACCGAGCTCGTCGACTACATGGTTGTCGTAGATGTAAACAAACAGCCGGCCGCTCGCTTTGTTGTCAGTCCTCGCTGTTGCTAGGTCCACTAAGTCTCACACTACGCGTAATTCTCGTCGTATTATACGAGATTAGACACCAATATTTTGAGCCGAAATACCACTATTTTCACAATGCAACCGTTAAACTATTCCCTTGCGTATAATCGGTTATACACACGTCAATACAGGAACCCAAAGCCGACAGCCTCAACCGGTAGACCCTTTGTTTACCAGATCGGTTCGAACGAATTTTACTAACTAAACATACGCGAGCCCATGGGTATTATAGTCTAAAGAGAAAAACAACTCACCCAATCGATCTATGTATCAGCGTCTTCCTTACGGTAACCCACGATAACAATAACTCTATACTTCGAAAAACGACAGCGTGCGAACGTTCCTTTCTTACTGGAGTGACGATACTGAACGCCGGCCGGCACTGCGCGTCCACGCGCTCGTAACTCGAGCAGACGTCAAAAAATCTCACACCGAACTCACGACAGCCACTTTTAATTCGAAACGCAATAACTTTGGTCGCGATGAATATTTCTCTTAAGGCAGGACAATACTTTACTGTATCTCAACACTAACTGTTACTGACTCAAATAATCACAAAATTTTCCTCAGTGTTTCTACACTAATTTTCCTTACTATAACTACTACTATCACTACCTATAACCCGAGTCTGTGCGCTGACGAGTTAAACTTCATAAGGTTTTCCTTACTGACCCAGTGTGAGCCCCACGTTGGGCGCCATTTGTAACCGAGAAAATAATTCTCCGGTAATTCGTTCTGTTTTCCACGACTGCCTCCCTGGGCGCCAGCCGCCACGAGACGGCCCTAACGAAATTTCACCGATTTGACTCGGCCACTAGCTAAATTCGGCAGCGCAGGAAAAACGACGGTCATTAGCCGCTAGCTCAGGATCTAACGGTAGAGGGGCGGGGCCGACACGCACACAATAATGATCAAAACACAATCACTCAATTAACAAATTAGAAGTTTTATTTACTATTGGGAATGGTGAATAATAAAAGGTGAATTTTGAAATAGAAAAATAAAGAATTATAATATTGACAGGTGAATGTTTCGAATTCTCGTAGTACCAAAAAAAAATATGTCGCAAGCAATAAGGAACGCTATTCCGGCAACAATGACAGCGATAAACCGACAATTAAATTCGGGCTCTCACACTCTTGAGAGATTCCACTCACTTCTCAACAACGTAAATCAATCGCAGGATAATTATTATTAATGAAATCAAATAACACAACTAGAGAATTTTTCGAGAATAATTTTTCGTAATAGTCGCCACTCAGGTCGACAGCGCACAGATCGGCTCGACTCTTTATCGGAAAAAAAATAAGTAAATAGAACGGACAAACACTAATTCCGCGGCAAGACTCACGATCGCTCTCTTCTCTAAAGAATCGGCTGGGACTTAATATTACAGTCACGTAGTTTTCGTAGGAATAATCTCCTAATGCGACAGCGCGAATAACGATCCGACTAATACTTGTCTCGCCGCTCAACTCTCAACTTAAGATAGTTCGTACGAAAACTCAATTCTTTTCGTCACTTTAGTTTCCCGAAATCCGGCTTAGGACGGCAATACTAAAACATCGGTATGCTCCAAGGAGACTGAGTCCGGTACGACAGCACGGCAACCTCGGGAAATCTCTAACTTAAATCTCATCAATAAATATTCAACACAAATTCTAGACAACACCCAAGACAAAAGGAGACAAGTAGCACCTTCGCGACTCCTGCCTCTCTTCCAGGGCCTTAAACTACGCGAGTATCTCACTCGGTAATAACGTAAATTTTATTAAATCCTATAAATTGTACTTTACCAATCACAGTTCCGCAAATGACAGAATAAATCCCGGGATACGGGTACTCACGGCCCTCACTGGTTCTGTTCCTCGATACTCTTCCCAATCCTCTCCAGGAAGTCTGGTAGCTGACCCCGATCTTCTGAATTTCGGAAAGCACCACGACACGTCCGTTGTCGATCACAGGTAATCGCGAAGAGAGAGCCCGATGGTCCTTTGTCTTGCGACAACTCGGACAACTAATCCCCACTTTCGGCCCTCGATTGCCGAAATTTAACGATGCGTGCCGATCGTCTCCCTTCCTCATCAAAAGTCGTCGCTCATTTCTGCTCTTCGTTACGTTGACTCCAACTAAATAAAATGTTGTGGAGTTCTTCACACCGGACAGCGGAATAAATTTTCTCAGCTCCTTATATGCAACTGATAACGGATCACTAGGAGGATTTTAGTGTGATCCTTCCTCATTATTGAGGCTTTTCGCTCATCGGGAATTTACGAATCTTCCGACAACCTTACGTGGCCCCGCCTCAGCCTGCGTTGCGGTGAAAACCGTATACCGGCCAACGCTGCTCTTCCGCAGATCCCGTGGGCATCTCAGATGGTGGAGGTGCCGTCTCACGGCTCGAGAGCGCAGCGGGATGGATCTGGTACGGGTGCATCATAGCGTCCTTGGACCTAGAGAGAATCCAGGGGGTGCTCCGGGGCATTTAGGAGATTTCCCACCAAGCATCGGGTACCTCATCTGTACTCAAGTTGGCGGTTAAATAGTGGAGGTCCGTAGCTCTAAGCGGGCAGAAGGGGGGGGGGGCGACGGTGGTAAGCTTCCAACCGTCCGCTGCCCTCTGCCTCAAAATTGTGGATTCGTTGACGAGGTGGACGATCTCGCCGAACAATCCAACCTCCACTCGGCGTCCACTCCTCGTGAAGGTGAGGACTAATACCACCCCGCAGGTTCCTCACGTTCTGCGGAGCTAATGCTGTCCCTGGGAACACAGGACAGCAGGTCGCCAGCGAACGAAGACGCAAACCCCTCAGGCTCATTCCAACGATGGTCGAGACGTTGAGAACCCAGTGAGGTTGGACCTTACAAAATCTTCCTTATAACTAACACACAAGCACACAAATACGACACAAAATTGTTTCTTAAACTAACTCAATTCTAATTCGTTGCCCTGGAGAGAGCTCGACAGCGGACGGTGTGCCAGATCTTAACCTACGATATTCGCCAGCAGCTGTAACGGAGTGTGCAGAAAAAACACCACGTTACAGTACATTGAGACATTATTGAATTACGGCCCTGCCGCAAAACAATCACATCTCACGACGGCTTTATGGTTCGCTGATGACCCCGGTAGGTTTGAGACTCTACCTGGCGCAAAAACCCTCATGAATAATGGCCAAGAGCTAAGATCGCAATATATAAGCGGTGGCAAAACCCTGCATTTGATTGGTCATTTACATTGCGATGTTTTCAACCAGAACAAGTTTTTGTTAAATGATGTAGAAGTACGACTACGACTCGTACGCTCGAAAGATGAGTTTTGTCTTATGGAGGCGCCAATACAGGGACTTATGCACAAAATAAAAATAACCGATGTGACCCTATTAGTGCGTCGAGCAAAAATTAATCCTGGTGTGCTTATAGCACACGCAAAAACTCTCGCTAAGACAACGGCGAAATATCCGATAACACGAGTGGAAGTCAAATCATTCACCATGCATAGTGGAATTATCGGCGATACATTGGATAATGTAATATTCGGACAATTGCCGAAACGTATAATACTCGGCTTTGTCTATAATAAGGATTTCAATGGCGACAAAACATTGAACCCCTTCAATTTCCAACATCATTCGATAAATTTCCTATCGCTCTACGTGGATGGTCAGCAGATTCCGGGAAAACCGCTTCAACCGGAATTTGCCGGTAACAACATGGATTCATAGCTATCATACACTTTTCTCCGTCACAGGTATACATTTTCAGAACGAAGGACTAGCAATTGACCGTGAGGCATACGCCAGAGGCTATTGCTTATTTGCCTTTGATTTGACACCGGACTTATCGGCAAACTGTTTCACCCACTGGAATTTTGTGAGACACGGTAGCGTACGCATTGAAGTACGCTTCGCCAGGTCTCTCGAAGCAACTATAAATTACATGGTTTATGCCGAATACGACAATGTTATTGAAATTGATTCGGCACGTCAAGTTATTATTGATTTTAGTGCCTGAAAAAACAACGGAAATCGATAAAAATCTCGCCCCTTCCATCGTCTTCGCTGTCAAGATGTTCTGGGGGGGGAAGAGCGGGCTCTCATCCGACGTGAATGGTATTTAAGAACCGCTAAGCACACATGCTCGACAACAGTTCACCACAAGTTCTCATCATCGACGCTATAGTGGATATCCAAGCGCTGTACGGGAAACAAGGAGATTTCCTACCTAAGGAAATTGCAGTGACTACATTACAAGGCGATAATATAGGCCATTGGCTCGTTGAAGCACCATACGGCTTTGGTGATTTACCGAAAGAGATACGAGGCAGTAATAATCAATTAGCCTGCTACCATCATGGACTCGAATGGATTGACGGTGACACACCACTGTGGAAAGTTTACGTTAACTTGAAAGCCATGTGTCGCTACGCTTTTCGGATATACACACGTAGAGCACAAAAGGCCGAAATTTTACGAGATGTATTGGGACGAGATATTATCAACTTGGAAGATTACGAAGGACCAAGCTTCAAAAAAATGCCACAATACGACACATGGTGTATTTATCACGGTCTCGCCAAGGAGGATGATGCTAAATGTGCATTAAATAACGTGGGAAAAATAAAACGATTCCTCTAGAGTACAGCTGTCGACACGGCAAACCCAACATACACGGAACCTATTGAAGTTGTCTACCAGAAAGAAAAACCAGATGACGCGATAAAAAAATCTGTGTGAATCGAGATACCTAACGAACCGGAGATTGTATCTGTGAGTCGAGGGTATATACCCCATGCACCTGTGAAGAGTGTCAACAGGAGCACGCTGAGCACCTGTGATGGCACGGTACCTGCCAACGAAGAGATCGTAACCTTTTTCCGTGCGACCCTACGCTCACCGCCACCACCACCAACGCCTCTAAAAGGACAGACAACAGGTAGCACCACTAACACTCGTGGAGGAGGGGGAGGAGGCCATAATTTTCATCAACAGCATCATCATCATCATCAACGTAAACGTCGCCCCCACACGACACCCGAAAAAGTATATAATGAACAGTCTGGAGGTACTGAACGCACTACGACACATACCGGCTCAGACGAAAGGAGTATTTGCCGCCGATCGTATCCCGAGTCGCTGGTCTAGACCCTCTGCAATAGTCGCCAATACAGACGATCATACTAAACCGAGAACTCATTGGGTAGCCATCTACGTTGACAACAATGGTCGAGGCATCTTCTTCGATAGCTACGGGCTACCCCCGTTCGGTAACAAACACCATAACCGTATACGTCGAAACACCACAACCTACGAATGGAATACCCGAAGTCTTCAATCCATCAGGTCTACAGTGTGTGGAGAATACTGTGTTATGTTTCTCAATTATATGTCTCGGGGTTATAACCTGGATAGGTTTCTACAATTATTTTCCACAAATAAGTTGAAAAATGATAATATTGTGCGACGGTTCTATAAAAAATTAAAACATGTGACACGTAAAACACCGGGAGCCGGCAGTATATGTGCAGGATCGTGTATACAAACATGCACACCTCGTTTTGGATGTCATCTGTAAATATACATCTAAACGATAAATAAGCAAGAAACTTGACAATCCGTGTGTGTGTGTTGTGTGTATTTGTGATTGTTTATAAAAAAGAAACTACAACTACTGCGGACATCCCCACTACTACCACTACCGCCACCACCACCACCACCACCACCACCACCACCACTACGTGTTTGATAAAGTATAAAAACAGCTACTTTTAACTTAATTAACCACGCTCGTGAAAGAGCAGTGGTAGCTGCAAAAGCCGTCCTAAAATGGAGTTTATGAACGGTTTACTGGTTATCGATTGCGGTAAAGATCCATGGGAACTTATCAGAGAAGAATTGGAATATATACCGAAACCCTTGCTACTATGCTACTGGGGTGATGTGATTCATTTTCTCTGGGATAAACTACCCGAACACATTCAAATGAATCCCGAGGTTGCATCTTACCAACTCTGCGTGGAACACACAGATTCACCAGATCTACCGATGCAAATCGACAATTGTCTTCCGACCAAGAGGTAATGCGAAAGGTGCCTGCAGAATAAATCACCACCATCAACAAACGATCAACCACAATCAACACTATCTATTGCCAAAACCTATCGTGAAACTTTTGTTTAAGATAATCACACATACACACACACACACACACATACAAAAACTTGTATTATTTTTGCACATACAATTGGACGATGTATAAATAAATACACGCGGTTACGCGGGCTTCGGACGTCCGGGGTGGGGGTCACGGCCTGACATCGATCGACTTCGTCGATCGTCGCGTTCTTCCGCCTTCCTTCTCTCCGTCCATCCTCGCGCGTCTTCCCGGGCGGTCGCTCAAATTCCGAGAATCCTGTGGAACAATACTCACGGCAGTCAAACGTTCATAACTCGAGTTTGACGCCAAGGAGCGATTCTGTTGCCACGCGGTTTCTGGCGCTCTCGGTGCACGAGCACCCTGGGCCTAGCGCGTTGCAGCGAGCGCGCACTAGCGCCTCGTCACATCCCCCCACTAGGCCAGACTACCGCTCTAACGCAAGGTAGGCTCACGCCGATACACCGCCGCAACGTGCTATGCTGCAGAATCACTCCTCCCTCATCTCTCGGTTTTCCACCACCGCAATGTAATTATCCTAAATTTAAATCCCTACACCAAATAATTTTTCATACAACAAAAAAATTTTATTCATTCAAATCTTAGAACTAATTTTCCCGGTTTCGGGGTAACTCGCAACGGTGTTTTTCCGCGCTACTTCTTAACATAACAAAAAGTGAAAACTAATAAAAAATAGAAATTATTTTCGCCCATGGGCGCGACGTACAAAAAATATAAATCTTTCGCTTTTCGCGGTACAAAATCAACAAAAATTTACATGGCCTAACTCAATCCGTCTATATAATATTTCGTACCAATTTGCTACGATACCAGATTACATTCCTTATCTCTATGATTTTCCGGGTTGAGCAGTCGAACGTTCCGCGATCTGTGAATTACTCAACAATTTCAGGTCTTTCACGTGCCATCTCCCTGCAGG
Source organism: Clistopyga incitator (assembly GCA_947507545.1). NCBI lineage: Eukaryota > Metazoa > Arthropoda > Insecta > Hymenoptera > Ichneumonidae > Clistopyga > Clistopyga incitator. Next base: position 9,265,984 of record OX382182.1, on the reverse strand, counting down.
TCGACCGTCGGGGTTTATCAATTCAACCACGCTTGGTGACACGACTTTCACGACTTCGAACGGTCCGGCGTATTTCTTCGCGAACTTAGAGGTCATATTGTTTGCGGCTTTCGACAACACGCGGTACTTACGGTATACTCGGTCTCCGACGTGCAACGGCACCTCTCGTCTGCTTTGATTATAATACGCAGCCTGCTTCAATGATGCTTCGCGAATTTTATTTGTCACGAGATCGCGCATGTCGACGAGTCTGCTCTTTCGCGCGATCCACTTTTCTGTGTCGGGCGCATTCGGCGCGATTTCCTCGACTATCATCTTTTTCCAGTGCTTCGCGGCTTTTGGTTCCCGTCCCAAATTTAAAAATGCCGGGCTCACTCCAAGCGATGAGTAAACCGCGGTGTTGTACGCGAACTGAAATTCCGCGACGTGCAAATCCCATTCGCCATGATCGTCGGAAACATAGCTCGATATCATTGTTTTTAAGTTTCGGTTCACGCGTTCCACGGGGTTTGCCTGCGCGTGGTAGGGCGGGGTCGTCCTTCGTTCGATTCCGTACTCGTCCGTCAGTCGCTTGACCGTCTGATTCACGTACTCAGTCCCATTGTCCGTTAATAACACCCGCGGGGTGCCCCATCGGCATAATACGCGCGCGCGGAATGCTTCGACAATGGTTTTTCCGGAGGCGGCCGGCGCCGGTACACATTCGATCCATCGCGTGAATAAATCCTCGAACACGATTAGATATTTATTTCCGAGTTTCGATCTTGGGTACGGGCCCATAACGTCCGATGCTACGGTATCCCACGGTTGTGCGACTACTCGCGGTCCCATGATTCCTATCGGTCGTGCCTGTTCAGCTTTATGCAGCGCACACGTGACGCATTTTCCTACGTAGCGTTTAACATCGCGATACATCCCTGGCCAGTAATAATTGGTCGCGAGACGTCGGTACGTCCGCTCTACTCCGGGATGTCCTGCTTGCTCGCTATCGTGCGCCTGCATTAGCATATTTTCGCATTCTTCCGACGGTACTACGAGTTTCCATGCGTCAAGATCGTTTCCGATTGTCTCTTCCATCGCGTCGGGCCGGAAAAAATACATCGCTTTCCCGTCGATTAACCATTCTGAAAAACTGCGCGGATGGCGACTGATGGCTTCGAACCTCTCTCGATACCAGTCGATCTCGAACGCGTCTCCTAAAGAATCTACCTTCGCGTCCCAGTCCGGTTCTACTTCTTCGAACATCCTAGACATCGCGTCGGCGGCTTCGTTTTCCGTACCCTTGCGATATTCGATTTTCATTCTATAACCGGAGAGTTCGAACGCCCATCTCGCTAAACGTCCTATCGGGTCGACTAAATTATGTAGCCATCGTAGGCTACTATGATCCGTTACTACCGTAAGTTCGTAACCTTCTACATACGGTCGAAATTTACGGACTGACCACAACACGGCGAGGCATTCTTTCTCAGTCACGGTGTATCGAGTCTCGGGTCCTGTCATCGCACGGCTCGCGCATTCTATCAATTTTTCCCCCTCCTCTCCCTGCTGCGTTAAAGCGGCGCCGATACCTTTGTCGCTCGCGTCGGTGTACACAATGAAGGGAATATTGAAATGGGGAAAGTGAGAATCGCGGCGTTTACTATTTCATTCTTGACTGCTCGAAAAGCGGCTTTCTCTACTTCGGTCCATAGCCACGGTACTGTCTTGCCGGTCAGACGGTTAAGTGGCCCTGCAACACGCAAAATATTTTTCAAATGGCGATGATACCAATTGACCATGCCGTTGAATCGTCGCATCTCGGTGGCGTTTCGCGGTTGCGGATACTCGACTATCGGTCTAATCTTTTCGGGGTCCGGCCGTAATCCGTCCCAGTTCACTAAAAACCCGAGGTACCGTACTTCGCTTCAGCAAAACTCGCTTTTCTGAAAATTTGATATTAATCCGGCCTCACGAATGACCCCGAGGATTTTCTCAATCCACTCAAGGTGATCTTCGAACGTACGATTAACGATGATAATATCGTCGAGAAACGCGAACGCGTGCGGCTCAAGTTCGGGACCGATGAGTCGATCCATTAGCCTCTGGAACGTCGGGGGCGCGTTGCATAAACCGTAGGGCATCCTTCGAAATTAAAACAATCCGTTTCCTTCGACGATAAAAGCGGTGAATTGGCGGCTGTTCTCTTCCATTAAGGTTTGGTGGTACGCAGCGCTCATGTCCAATGTCGTTATGTACACGGCCTCTTGTAATTTACTTAATATTGTATCCACTCGCGGGAGAGGATACGCGTCTTTCCGCGTGACTTTATTCAATTCCCGGTAATCTACACAAAACCTCCATTTATTATTTGGTTTTGCCACCATCACTGGAGAACTTGCCCAGTCACTCTGCGAATTTTCGATAATATTACTGGCGAGCATTCGATCAACATCTGCATGCAATTTCTCAACGACTATGGGAGAGCGCCGGTACATCCGCTGTTTCATTGCTTTATCGTTCGGCGCGTCGATCCTATGCTGTGTGAGAGTCACCGCAATATTGAAATCTTGTGGCATTGTCGGGAATATTCGCGTTTTTAATTCCTCTAAACGTGCCGTCTCGCTAGCTACGAGTCCCTGTAGGCCAAAACAAACGCCAAGTGTCGCGAGTTCATCGCTCGAGCACACGATCGGATGCTCTAACCCTACCTCTTCCAACGACCACGTGCCGCGCTTGCCGTAGACGTTAACCCCAAATAATTCGATAAAGTCCATCCCCAATAAACAATTCGATTTTAATTGGCGGACAATTATCAAACTCAAAGGAGAACTCGCTCCGGCGTACCGTTAGCCATCGTCACGTAATCATTTCTGCTCGCGGGATAACTTCGGTGAGGCAAAGCTAAATCTCTCACGATTTCTCCCCCCACGCGACCGAAAACCGAAATCGTCGCACCGGTATCGATCAGTGCCTCGAGTACTCTATCCCCGATAAGCAGCTCTACGAAAATTCGAATTCGTCCCCTGTCGCGCTGCCATTCTAGTGGTGGTGGGGGAAACGACTCGAGAATCTCCGCGCGCTCGGGCAGACTCGTCTCGGGACCGATCTCGCTCGTGCGATGGTCTACCGAATTTCTATTCTCTTTTGTCGCGCCGCGTTCACCATTCGCGTGTGTCGCGGCAACCTCTCTACCGGTCTCTAACGCGTCATCGATCGCGTGATTTATTTTATCAATTTCATTTTCATCTTCTCCTTCAGTCTCAGTTTCCTCGGAACTGAGCTGATCCAGCGTCCAAATGCCAGTGGACCTGTAGGGGGAATAATTATGAAAACAAAGAAGCACCATAATTATATACCATTGACTTGTTTCTTTCCGAGCGCGAAATTCATTATAATATATTTGAAGATCATTCATTGATAAATTTCAATGAAAAGATTTCAGTGCTTCCACGTTGTAATAAATTATTGAATATTTATAATTTTTCATTAATAAATTTAATTAGAAAAATTGAATGAAACTTTTTTTTTAACTATTAATGGAAATAATGAAAGATTTTATTCGTGAGTATTTTGTCGATTTTTTTTGTAACTATTTATGATAAGTACCAGCCCATTAGAACCAGTTTCGTGACAGAAGACAGGTCTCTACAGCATTGAACAATTAACAATAAATATTAATTAATCATGGATGAGACAATTTTCATGGTAAATTTAATAATCTACAAAAAAAGTTGATCGAAGATTCTCAACAGAGTCAATAGTTTCGCTATAATATTAACAAAAAGATGAATTTTTGTATATTTTGAACTTTGAACTCAAATATCATCAGAATGGCTATGTCTATCGAAAAAATGCAAGACATCTTTTTTGTAGAGCGTGCGATTCTCTATAAAATATGTTTTGCGTTCCATCGAACAATATGCCATTGCCAACGTATAAAATTCCAAACATGAAAAAAATTTTTTCCCATGTTATTTAAATGGGAAATAGAAATTCGCGATGAGGCGCATCTAAATATTAATATTAAGAGCTAAAATTTTTACAGGCTTCTTATTTTACCTTCCTGAAAGTATACAACCTGTTTGTGAGTCGAAAAAAAAAATTGCCCAAAAATGACACACCCTAATGATTCTGTATAAATACTATTTGCGATTTGAGTACCGATTTTTGGCAATTTGAGCTAAGTTCAAAATAAAGAATCAAGTTTCGTACTGAACTCTTGGAGAAAGCCCAACTCACTTGATCCTATATTTCCTTTCACTCATAATTGCAGCCAAAATCCACTGAACTGCTTTTTTAAAAATATTATTGATCGACACAAGAACTTCTCCTTTTCTTTCATGGACAACCAGAAATAACAAGAGACACCTGATTAGATAATCTCAAGCTAAACTCTAATCCGATGATGAAGCAATAACACCACCTGGGTGTATTTTCCTGAGGAATAACATACTGCCCTTCCTTCAACTCAACAGTCCCTAGGAGTTGATCAGCACACTTTGTAAATTCACTTGGCAATGAGCTATGCATGCTCCGTGCACAGTCGCCAGCTCTGAGTACGACCTTACAGTTATTTATATTTTTTAATTTTCGCAATTAATTCTTATGATTGTTATAATTCACCCTCCCTGTGAGTTGTAACAATAATTGGAGCATTTAAGATATAATAAAATAGATTCTCAATTAAAGTGAACGAAAATAAACTCATTCGCGACTTTCTACCAAAAACATTCAACCTTCGTCCTAAACCTATGATGAGACTATTCTAGCGTATAAGCACAAGGATTACTGAGGATTTCTCCTCCACCAAAATAAAACTGTATAATCAACTCGGGTCCAGAACAGGAATCCCACTGCTCCTGAATTTCCTATCTTCATGGGATGGGAATTAACGATACTTAACGATATTATTGTTAATATTTATCGAGCAGCAAAATCGTGAAAAGTTACAATATATCCTTTTATATATTCTTTTATTTGTATTCCTTCGTATACCTTTTTCAGGTTCTTACGATTTTCCCCACTCCCCTTCATCCCCTTCCATTTATTGAGTTCCCCCCAGAGTGTTACCCGCAGCCACTCTTTCCTAATACACTACTGTATCGCATTTGTACGAGGGCACAGGGAAACTGCGGAAAACCTGCGCCGAAAAAGGCGGCAATATTTTACTAACTTTCTGCTGTATTATAATACATCAGAAAGTCAGGAAAACTACCTCCCGCTCAACAGTTAACGCGCAAGTTGGTGCATAGCTAAGCGGTCACCCATCCAAGTACTGCCCGCGAGAGAAGCTGCTTAACTTGGGAGACCGCCGAAGCCATATACCGACCGCACGCTCACTGCTGTCGGTTCATTAATCGTTATAATGAATAAGTTATCGATAAATTAGTTGGTTTAGAGACAGAGAGAGAGCATGACCAACTTCAATGAGAGTGAGCAGCACCGACATATCTTGGAGTCAGGTATAGTGTCCCGCGCGGAAAAAAACAGTCCAGGAAAGAGACCAGAATGGAGTCCCGGATGGAATCCGGGATGGTGTCCGGAATGGAATCCAGGCAATCCAGGCAGGAGTACAAACGTGAGAGTCCAAAATGGACATCACAGGATGGACTCCTGGATCGTCAAGGTCGGATAATATCTTAGTCCAGGTGAGAGTCCAAAATGGACACCACATGATGAACTGTGTAGCCGGGGAGCCGAGACTCCTGGATCGTACAGGTTGGATATTATCTTAGTCCAGGTGAGAGTTCAAAATGGAAACCATAGGATGGACTGTGCGGCCGGGCAGCCGATACTCCTGGATCGTACAGGATGAAGTCCGGGGGAGTTTCTCGTATCCCGGAAGGAATCCGCATTGGAGTCCCGATGGACTAGAAGACTCCAGAATGGACCTTGGGATCGGATCAAACCCCAAGGCAACGAATTCAGATCTCCATAGAAGCGTAGTTCCTATGCTTCTCTTGAAGACAATATTTGCTGGGGTACCTGTTTAGTACGGTACCCCGACTACGCGCGGCGTTGCAGTCGCATCGTACGTGTGTGGCTCACGGACAAATCATAGATAGGTCCACACATACAAACATTTTACCAGATTGGCTGAGGTCCCAAGCTCCGCCCTTTCGTTCGTCCTCGTTGCTCTCACGCTGGGGTACAGGCTGGGGTACTCGTGCTTTCTCTCTCCCTAGCACGCATCTTCCCGTATGCCTCAGTTAGAGCTAGTACTCGCTACATCTTAAACGTTTGGCGGGTTGCACTGGCTTTTAAACTTTAAATCTTTAAATAGTGATTATCGAGATGCCTGGAAAGAACGCGTGTGGTTAGAGAGGATGTACGAACACGAAACGGAAGAAACCGGATCTTACTTTTCATCGTTTTCCGCAAGATGATCGGATGTAAGTTTTGTTTATTTTTACTGGCAGACAATGTAATGGAATTTCTAGGAACTCGCCGTACACCATTTCCCATCACTATTTCTCTCGTTTTCAGGATTAAAGTATTTCAGGAACTTTGGATAAGTATTTTTAGCATGAAGTTTTTTTACCATGGTTTATTGAGAGAAAATAAAAACAATAATTTGCAAATTATTGGAGCCATTCTCTGTTAAGCGGTAAAAACAAATGCGTACATTTATATTTCTAGAATGAACGTATTTATCCACGAACGTTTTAGATGAAGATAAACCCTGGCGAAAAAAATGTACAATTCACTACGCCATTTTAACAATAATTTACGTATTTGTACAATAAAGTATGCGATATGTAGAACTGATTTTATACAAACTTATAGCTTCTTGTACAAAACTTCTAGAAGATTTAAATGTTATTTACTAATTATTTATTATTAGAAATCGATAGGAAATTAGTAGTAATTCTAATTAATAATTAGACAATCAATGGTATTGTGTGGGAGAAATTTCAATTCTTTGTGAGAATAGGTATAAATGAAGTTGATACACCATTATTAGAGACAGCGCGGCTGAGTGGTTCCGGCGACAGCTTTCCACGCGGATGGCCCGGGTTCGATTCTCATGGTCGGATTTTTTTTTTTCTTTCTTGATCTTATTTTTTTTAAGTGCGAGATTTGGAGCATGTTTGTAGATTGTTATAATTTTGCATAGAGTTTAACAACAATTTACAAATATGTTCCAAATCTCGCACTTCCTAATAGATAATTGTAGTTTAGAGTTATCACGCGTACTCTAGGCATCTTCTACTTCCAGCATATAGTTTTGATACATTTTTTAAGTAAAAATTTGTAATTTCAGCGAAGTTTTAACGAAAGAAGTTATAGATTTTTTTCCGCCAGGAAAATCATATATTTGATTTAATATACAATCGTTTTGTAAGACAAAAGGTCTTTTACAAGAAACAAAGTAACCGAATCAACAGAAAATGTCTCCTTTATGCTTCTGCATATAACCACTGGTTTCCTTTAAAAAGATAACTAAAAAAGAATCATACTCCTTTTCGAAAAAACTAAGTTACCCTTAACATAAGCTGGCTTTTAGCTTTGCAAGCACCGCAGCTTGACATATATTCTGTAATGAAGGCTGAAATGATTTTGGATCGTTTGTGTCCCCTTCTCCATGCACAATAAGGATCCCTTTAATGCATTGGCTTGTTTTTTTTTTTTCGGAATGGTATCTGAGGAGTGTTATCCCATTTTTTTCGTGTTTGGGCCAAGTTTTGCATTTCTTTTTGCTTCCTTTCCATGCATTTTGTAGTCGCAAGGACTGGATTGAGCGATGTGGTAACAGCGGTTTGGGAAACTTGAAGGAAAAACAGATCGATAACGTAAGAATCTGCAGTATGCACTTTTCGGAGCAGAATTTTGTTCAAGATCGGAATGGTAAGCGCATGATTAAATCTGGTGCACTTCCGATTGATGCGCGCACAATCGTCGATTACATGAGCGCGAATACCACATGTGGCTATCCAGAGCCTGGTAACGACGTTTTTCCGGAATACGTACTCGAGATTTCTACTGTTAGAAACTCCACAACAACAACCACAACAAGTAGCGTTGCCTATTCTAGTTCGCCAAAAACTGGGACTTCCAGTCAGTTTTCAGCTCCCCCGCGCAAAAAAGTTTTAAAGGCAAAGACTCCTAAAGAACAACAGCTGGAACGCTTGGTAACATCCCTGCGAGCTAAAATAAAGATAAAAAATAAAAAAATTCAAAGACTCGAAGCTGCATCCAAAAAAGTTGCCCGTTACATAGAATTTGCTAAAGCAGCCTTCAATCTTAACGCCAATCAATTAGCTTTTTTCAACATGCAACTTCATCATCAAAAGAAACATCCTTGGACAGAAGACGAGAAGCAATTTGCTTTGTCTTTGTATTACAGATCACCAAAGGCGTATTCATATCTTAAAGACGTACAGCATTTTGCCTTACCCTGCATTTCGTTAATTCGGCGGTGGATTAATGAATTGGATCTCGCGCCAGGAGTGAACCAATCGGTACTTGACCGAATAACTTTAAAGACTTCAACCGTGATAGAGTCTGAGAGGCAATGCGTTTTGATGTGGGACGAAATGTCCATTAAAAAAATCGTCGAATACAATTCCAAAGCCGATTTGGTCGAAGGCTTTCAAGACTTGGGCGAACTCGGTCGAACGAATGAATGTGCAAATTATGCACTTGTTTTCATGTTACGCGGACTCATTTTTTCTTGGAAACAACCCATTGCTTATTTCGTTTCACATGGAAACGTATCCAATCCAGATCTCGCTAAACTGATCAAAATAGTTTTACACGCGATTTTTACAACGGGGCTTGTTATTCGTTTCATGGTATGCGACCAGGGATCTAACAATCGTACAGCTGTAACGTCTTTAGGGGTCACTGAACAAAAACCGTTCATCGAGCTGGGCGGACGCAAAATCTTCTTCGGTTTTGATGTTCCCCACCTAATTAAATCTATTCGCAACAATTTGCTGACGAAGGACATAATTGCCGACGGAAACCGTGTCACCTGGGGTGCAATCCGTGAGCTTCGCAATGTGGAGCGCGATCGTACGTGCAAAGCAGCACCGAAACTCACGGATCGCCATGTAGAGCCGAATAATTTTCAAAGAATGAACGTCAATCTCGCAACTGAGGTTTTTAGTCACTCAGTTGCAGCTGCACTTGAAACGGGAGCACTCACTGGCGATTTGAAACATCCCGATTGCATTAGCACCGCCAGCTTTGTTAAGTACATGAACGATCAGTTTGATTGTTTGAATAGTCGTTCTCCTGCCGATCCAGATCCTCTCAGACGCGCGTTATCATCTAGACAGCCACAAGTAGAGGAATTCCTTCAGAAAAGTCTTTTGTGGCTCCAGAAGTGGACAGTTTCCGTCGGTAAACCACCACCTTGCTTAGAGGGTCTAAGACTAACTGTCAGAAGCGTGTTGCAACTTTGGGACGAAATGAGACATGAGGGAGCCCTGTTTTTGATCACAACCAGATTGAATCAGGACCCGATCGAAAACTTGTTCGCTGTTATCCGCAGTCGAGGCGGTCACAACGACAATCCATCGGCAATGACTTTCCGACGAAACTTGCAGTACGCGATGACAGCAAATCTGATGAAACCCGTGGCAGGAACCAATTGCAAAGCTGACGATGCCACCGCCCTGCTCGCGGTTGCGTTAAATGCCAAAATTCGAAATTCTACTGTTGACGGAACCGCGAACGTTAACGAAAATATTAGTATCTGGCTTGACTAAGAACCAATCGTCGAGGAGTAGATCAAAACCAGGGAGACGGTGCCCTAGAAAACCCAATAATAAAGATCGATTCTCTCGAAGAATGCTCGATGAAGTATGTTGCTGGTTATCTCGTCCATAAGTGCCTGCTCCAATTCGATTGTTCGGAGTGCGAAACGAGTTTGTCGAGAGGTGATCAAATGTACGAGAAAACCAACGACTTCCTCATCTTTTGGAGAGCATTTAAAAGTCAAGATAATGCAGAGCTTGGAAATCTGCGTGTTCCTTCCGACGATTTCCATGAAGTCATACTTACCGCGTATAGAGTCTTTAACGCAAACTTCGCAGCTCAGATCCATCGAAAAAACATTTCGAAATACCTCGTACAGTGCGTCACTACTGCGGTATTCAACAGTCATCTCGACTTTTGGTCCATCGACGGCCAGTGTATAGAACACCGCGAGTACATAATTAAACTCTTTCTACGCGTACACTTATTCAATTACCTGAAGTGGAAATCCCGAGATATGCGCGATCAAATCAACGCCAAAAGATCCGCGAACTCCGCGGCATTGAAGCCGCACCGCAAGGTCCTTAAAGTGACGCATCAGTAAGGGGTGCACCAAGGACCAAGATACTGAATTTTTTAATTTTTCTGTTTTTATCTGGACGAAGAATAAATATTGTTGTAAACTTATAACAACAACAATTATCCATTGCATGCCCAATACGTCCGAAATTTTGAACATTTCATCTAACACTTTTTTCTGTTTCCAGTTACCATTGCATCAAGGACTTATGGTTTTTTTGTGCTCTGTCTCTGCTTTTGTTTTCTTTTTTTTTTTCGCCGTAATCCCAATCCCAACCTTCCGGTATCCTGTATCCTTTCATATCCCGATGGAAAACACCCACCACCTTCCCGTGGTTTCCATTGAGTAATTTTAGCTCACGCTGTCTTTTAAGCAACAATATCGATATACGATCTCATTGAAATATTTAACAAAATATATATGTGTTTTTGTTTCGACATAGCGTGATCTGAAATTAGCTAAGAGTGGGCATGATATGTTTGGAATTTCAGCACGTTTTGAAATAAAAATGAATGTATGTGCTTTTATGTTTATGTTTTGTGCGAAAAAGAACTTATTTATTATATTGTTTTAAGAGAAAGCTGAATATCAATAAAGACCTTTTGATGAAATTGAATAAAAAATATCATTTGGGCTTTGTTGATATTTAGCTTTCTCTTTAAAAAAAAAAAAAAAAAAAAAAAAAAAAAAATGCATGAGGATAGACTTGAACCACGACTCTCGAGGGTTCGTACCCTCGTGGCCGACACTCTAACGCTTCGTCCACAGGCTCGTATAATGGCAATAGATTATTAATGAATATCGTTTATCTGAATACATTTTTTATTAATTAATTAATATGTTTTCACCGACTCATCGTTGCAAATAATGGATATCGCGATTGTAATTACAATAAATCACGCAACTCTTCATACATTTTTTATCTCCAACAGATGTAACAATCATGTAAGGTTGTTCAAGTTATTATTAAACACCTTTGGTGATTAAACGGCCCATTTTATAGCCAGAGGACCATCAAATTGGAATTATGCACAAAGATAATTGTGAAAACTTTATTAACAAAATATACGATGCATATTTGGATCAATTTTTTAAACCTTACGGCTGAATAAGAGGTGTGACAGAGACAGCCAATATGCATGCTCTCTCTCTCGCGCTAAGACCGCCTACTAGGCCGGCTTTACTCCTAGCCACGCGACCAAGCGAGCGTCGCGCCGCCAAGTGGCAGCTCCCGGCCGAAAAAGTTTGTCTTCAAGAGAAGCATAGGAACTACGCTTCTATGGAGATCTGAATTCGTTGCCCAAGGTCTATACGGGAGTACACTTTGTACTCCTGCCTGGATTTCCCGGATTCCATTCCGGACACCATCCCGGATTGCATCGGGGACTCCATTCTGGTCTCTTTCCTGGACTGTTTTTTTCCGCGTGGGGTGCACTTACGCTCATCATACCAATCGTCGTCAGTGATGGACGCTTGATGAAGCGTGTGCGCGCGTAGTCGTATTTGATGGTTACAGCGGCGCACACCTACCTCCTCGGCTCCCGTACGCGTGGACGGTTGCTCCGGGGTCTCTCGCGCCGTAGTGTAGGTGTTGTTGTGCTCTTTCGTCCCTTGCGGCTCCTCGTCATGTAAACACGTGCGGAGTCGAAATATCGTCTCAAGTACCAAAAAATATTCTGTATGTTTGAGAGGATGTTTCGAGGTTTTATTATTTAGGTGAATGTAATGCTTTTCAGCTGCTATTTACGTGGATAATTATTTTTTCATAGAATTATCTTTTGGTAGCGGTGCAGTCGCGAGACGTTCCGTTACAGTACTTTATGATATACTTCAAAATATATCCGGCATATGCAACTTTTCGGACTAAATATATGTTTATATATTGTAGTTTAAATATAATTTTCCGTATATCTGGAATACACTATTTTTCCATGTGGGGTACGGCGTTGCTGAGTCTCGTATCAAAAATCTACGAGGACGCATTTATGCTGCAACAATATTGCTGTGGGGTTCCGGTAAAATCATCAAGAAAAAGGGAAAGTCGAAGATGCTGGAGAAAGTGAGAGGAGGAATACCGCAACGGAGATGATGATTGATTCCTTGGCTACATTCTATTTTTTTCTCGAGAACTTGTAACTATCAATGCTGTAAGTACATTTTATACGCATGATAATAGCAAACAAGAGTCAAATCCAAGATGTGCTTAATCATTTTCAAACGGTTATTGTATTAAAAACTCATCAATCTACAATCCCGACGAGTAATTGTTATTCATTTATGATATTATAAGAAATAACCTCCTTAAAATTTCTTAATAATTTTTTTGCGATCTGGTGAAAAACTTCGCTTTCCTTGTATGTTATTCGCACATCTTCCGGAACAATCGAAGTATTGGGAGGGTCTTTCCATGCTTAGATATCTCACTTCCTCTCCAAGCGGTTCATCACCAGAAATTTCCGTAATATCCCAACGCTTTGGTTTTGGCTGTCTGTTCCGGATGGAAATCATAGAAACAAATAATAAATTCACATGCAGGCTGATATTCCGTAAGCAAAGGACTCACATGATAAAATTAATACAATCCAATATCGTATCCGGCAATTCCCTGTGATGGAGGTCTCGTAAATTGAGGGTGAATAGTGCGGCAACGAGGCAGCTCATTATGAGCGCAATAGCGATTCTCGGAATTTTAATAAAGTCGTAATTGCCTGCCCAGACGAAAATTACCCATACCGCACGGAAAATTCCGCAGAGTGTACCCCTGAGCAATGTGGGAAAGGTTCTCGTATTGTAATTGAGTAGAGCACCGTAACTGAGGCTGACCATCGCGACGTTGATAAGCAGAAGTGTATTAGTGGTCCCAGTGATAGATGGCTTCAAGTCGTGTAGGCGAATCATGAGAACGGATGAACTCAAGAGAACCAGAGAAATAGAGATCCATAGAACTCGTCGGTGGCCCATCAAGAGTATAAACAGTTGACCGGAAAGCATTCCCACAATCGTCGCGGCGACCAGCAAAGTATTTGCCAATTTGGACTTGGCTACATTTGCTAACAATGCGTAATACGCAGCGCCGAATATTAGAGCGAAGAGGGCGGTAAGATAAGTTATGCCAATCACTTCCCAAGTGATTTCTGGTTGCCCCAATAGGCTCCATATACGTGGCATTTTCTCGGAAAGCCGATTCCTCTCATCGGCAGATGGTACATATATAATATAAAAATTTGATTCCAATGGGCGCTGATTAACCTCCGCAGCTTCCAATATCAGCTTCTCCAATCGCTTCGTGTCGCGGGTACAAAATAACCAGGCTGGGGATTCCGGAAGAAATCTAGCGGACACGAAGACCACCACGGATAGAACATTTATGAAGACGATCATTTGGTCATGCGAATCAAACAAATTGTTGATAGCCGGTGTTAGACCTATGTAGGAGTAAACGTTAACAAAATATTTGTCTTTTCAATTCATCGTTGCTCCGATTAACAGAGAATTTTACTATTCAACGGTACGTAACTCCTTACATTTCTATTTCTGATCAATGCTTATAGCGTAGCAATCGAATTGAACTTTAAAGTAACCTACACCGAGAGAAAAATATAGTATTTGCCTCCAGATTCGTATGGTAATCAGGATTCAAAGTAGGAAAATGGCATTTTTTTCCATACACGAAAAAAGATTTAGTAGGCGTCAAATGTTCGGTATGATCGTTATACGCATACAGGTCAAAACGATTCACGATACGAAATATAACGCAACCTCTATTGACAGCCGGGCAAATGTCGGTAGTTCCGCACGACATGTGACTTACGAACCATACAGCTCCCTATGAAAGGTAGATTACCTGTAAATATAGAGGTCCTTAAGAAAATATATGCGTATCGTTAATATCTGCGAGCGTGCGAACTTTACGACATTCGGTGGAGCGCCCGCCGATCAACTTTCCAGCGTTAAGACCTCAGAGTTGCCCGAAAATACCCAGACGCTTTTGCGCTCGCCCCTCATCGCTATATAGTGTTCACCGATAATCGCGTAAACTTCGACGAAAAAAGAAAATCGTCAATCGTTCGGATAGTTGTCAAGAGCGAAGTGCTATTACCGAGCTTGGCATTGATGCACAAAAGTCTGAGGAACTGTATTTTATATGTACCTTGCGCAGAGGGACCAATGTCTTATCACGTTTGCGAGATTATTATAGATGATGACAATGAGTTGGTTCTACTAGTAAAGCTGTTTAGAGACTGAAGCTACGACGATCATACCCAGGCCTTAAAAGTATATGACAAGACGAACTTTGACCGACAATTTTTGGTTTACAATGATTTGGCTTGATCGAAGATAACATACATGAATAAGGCGAGTAAGAACAGTTACTATATTAATAAGCGTTGGATATAATCCTTTAATAAATCCAACGCCAAATGCTCCAGTTGCAAATGTGAATAAGTTTCCTACATTTAAAAAGCAAAAATGGATTTTTTAATTTTATCCGTTATCAATTTAAACATTATTGTATACAGAATGATTATCGTTATTGGACTTTTATTTCTAGAATTATTTTTTGCATCTGGGTTTTATGAAACGAGTATAGTCGGGTCCATTATGAAATTTATGGTGTGGCACTAGCGCGGGGTCTGTTACTCTCCAGTTAGTGACTTTGTTGCTCACGCGTCAGTTTGATAATGAATTATAACTTGTGCAGAGAAGACCTCAAGTCTCAATAGGTTTGTGCGCGCATCGCGTTTCTGTCAACGGTATAGTAGACATACCTAAAGTTTCAAGATGGATCCCATTTACTATGTCGTCTGGGTTTTTTTCGCAAACTATTTCATATTGCTTATTTCTATTTTTCTCTCGGTGTATGGTAGAAATATAGGAATTGATGATTAGTGCTTGATCAGTATTTGGGATATTTACGATATCCCAACTCCGAACTGGTCAGGCTTTGTTCTCGTTCCAATAACGAATAGACTAGAAAATCCTTAGGGAATTATCGCAGACTTAGATGTGATATTTGATCAGACCCTAGACCCATATTATTCATGCAACCTTGAAAATTTTAGATTTGGATAGAAGAATTTCCTACATAATTTATCTTCGAAACCAACACGTAGACTGAGGTGAAATCATAAATTTCGGGCTTAGTTTCCACATCGACCATATGAACATTTAACGAAACGGAATGGAGAAAAATTAATCTTATATCAATTCATTTGGATGTATCCATAGTGAATAAATGATATAAACAATAAAATGGAAAGTTCGATAATCCCGTAAAGACAGTTAGGTTCGCGAATTCATTCTGATAATTGAGTACTTAAAATTGTATTTTTTTTTTTCTACTCACTGATTCCAAGAGCGAAGCACCCACAACTTATTGCCAATAGGCCGGTTCTCCAAGAATTCGTACTTATTTCCTCAATGAGAACCATACACATAGTAAATCCACCATGAAAAAATCCGTGAATGATGCTGGCAATAATAAAAAATATGTACTCCTGTGCCATAGCAACGATCATAGCGGTTATTGGTGTTACACCGCAAGCGATAAATATCACGGATTTCCGGCCGATCCAGTCGCTCAAAGCTCCGAAACAAATATAACCGGCTATGCGACCGAATGTTCCCGACGAGCGCCATAAGGTGGAAAGAATAGTGCCGTTGGAGCAGCCTCTATCGAACTGGAATTTTAAGAAAAGTTTTAAGTCATACATACGGCAATCTCTGCCAGATCACCCACTTATATATGGCCCGTTCCGATCTGCCCCATAATTGGTATTACACTAAGCTCGGCTCTACATGCGAATTTATTCAGATTTTTAAAAACAATATTTTAGATAATGCTGTTTTATTTTGAGTTCACATCTCGGAATGTTGACGTTACTAGAAAAAAAATTTCATCATAAAAGTTATTGTTTTTTGTTAGATTTCGAGCGTAATGCTTAAAATAATTGTCATATTCTGGTGAGTATGATTTTCACCGAAAAACAATGGAATTTTTTGAAAAATTCAAAAAAGGATGTTTCTTTTGACCGAAAATATTACAGAATATTTCGGTATAACTGTTAATGTTGGAAATAAATCGCCAGAGTAGCATCGATGCTCTCGTATAAAAAAGAGCATTTGTGAGAACACTCCAAAATATAGGGAGTGTTATTTTCTAAATTAAAAAACTTTAGTTCTTTAGCTACGGACATTACAGAGGATTGCAACATCATTATCGATATCGCAATAAAAACAGTGGAGTGGCAGGGACCAAGATTCCGATATAAAGAAAGTTGAAGTGTTATTTCCGTTCTTGTACCCTAAACCTCGACCCATGCCTCTCTGGTGATTTATTGTATTTGTATTTGTATTTGTATTTCTATTTATTACGATCCTGGAATTTTTAATTCCCTAAGGACCAAAGCAGAAAAAAAGGACATAAACAGAAAAAAAGCATGTGAGTACAGAAAATAATCTAAACTAAATGGGGCGAGACATGAGAGTAGATGAGAGGTGAGCATAAAAACAAATAAAGAAGAAAAGATTAGAAGGAACGCCCAATGGCCTGGCTCACTTAAAAGGCTCTACAGGCAGCTGCTCCAGCTACATGAGATGTCTTAACAACCCTTTTTTTTTAGGCAGCCAGCGAGGGGGCCCACGTTACGGACAGCGGGAGATTATTCCAGAGGAAAGATTGCCCAACTAGAAACGATTTTCGATAGGCCGACGTTCGCAGTACCGGTATCGAGAGCGAATAGATCGTTCCAAGCGCACCACGGGTGTTTGTCCTCAAACGAGGCATATGGCTGCCGGAAAGATAAGATGGAGTCCCCGTGTTGACCAAAGAATAAAAAAGGCAGGCAAAAAAGTATCAATGCCTATTCGCCACCGACAGCCAACCGAGCGAACGCCGACCAACGGAAACACGGTCCCGTCTACGCAGCGCAAGCACGAAACGCATCGCTGCATTACACGCACGTTGGAGCTTAAGGTTAAGCTCACCGCTGATATCGCACAGCTCAGCCGAGCAGTAATCAAGATGGGGAAGTACAAGCTAAGCCTGAGACGAGGCATCAAGCACCCCCGCAGTCCTCTTTAGATGTGCCAATGCCGCGAAAACGCGCCTCCGAACCGACCCAACCTGCAACCGCCAGTCCAGACGGCGTAACAATATCGCCAAGATGGCGCTTAGAGGCTGCAAATCTAATGGGCCCGAGACCAAAGAAAATAGACGTATATAGAAGTAGAGAACCTATGCTTCTGGTGAGGCGGGCAAACTGGAATACCAGTGTTAGTTAGTACTTCAGTTGCTAGTAGCGCCGCAGTCGTCGCATGCATGTATTGTTCACAGACACGAGCCAAGGAGGAGCTGTGAAGTGAAGCTTCGCCCTTTCATCGCTCCTCCTTGCTCTTACGTAGAAACCATACAATTTCTCTTGCTCTTACTGCACTAATGCAGTGGGGTATAGATGCATTCTCTCTCGCTCTCATGATGCAACTGGGGTACATATGCGGTCTCTCTCGTTCTCATGCCAGAATTGGAGAATAGATGCGGTCTCTCTCATTCTCATGCCAGAACTGGAGCACCGATATGGTGTTCTCTCTCACTCGCATGTTAGACTACAAATATCAAAAATAAGTAAAAAAAACTATTGAACCGAAAATTGTGTACGCGAAAGTATGAGTGCCACATCTTTTATAGTACTCTATATCATAGACGTGAAGGAAAAAAGCCACGGCCGTGGTGCTTAAGGCACGCCCTGGTATCATTGAATCCCTTGATTTTGGGTTCGATTCTCGAGTGGACATTTTTATTTTTCTAATTGTCAATACCAAACAATATTAAGAGTAGCTGTACATGTAAATAATTATTTAACAAAGTATCGCTATTTTTATGAAATTGAGAAAACGTAGATATTTTTTTGAAAAAAATCAAAAAGCTATTAAAACTTCTGATAATATTTCTTCGAAAATATCACAATCGAAGACAGGCTACAGTTTCACTTGCATATCAAATTTTAGTTCAATCAGTTAATCGGCTCTTGAGTTATAGGTAATTGAAATGTGGAGTCCTGCCAATTCACACATTCCTACGAATATTTGTTGTAAACAAATTTTTTCGATTTTTTTTACTATTCTGAGTGTCCTGACACCAATTTCGAAAAAATGAATTAAAATAAAACGTACTCCATGAGGAAGCAATAATAAAGAAATAACTTAAGTATGCGCAGCGACATCCAGGCAGCACGGGCGTGGGGTCTTGATGGGGGGGCTCTTCGGCTGATAAAATCTCAGTTTGCCGCGTGCTACGACCGAAATACATGACGTACGTTGTGATTTGAGATATGAAGCATTGAAGAGGATTGGAACCCGGAACTGCGTAATCGGATCATGGCACCAAACAACAAGTGTATCTACGAAGGATGCGAGAATTCAAAGCGGAAAAACCCTACCCTCTCTTTTCACCGCTTTTTTCAGAGTGAACACACGTAAGTCATGTTTATTCGAGCTCCTACCATGAATGTAAGAAAAATTGAGAGACAGAGTAACACCTGTATCTTAATTTATACTCGGCATTGTCTAATTTCCGTACAGAAAAGCGGGCAACTTGGTTCAGCTGCCCATCGAGCACGTCTTCGGGTGGCGAATAGGAGTGGACCAGGACTCGGGAGTCTTCGCTGTCGTGTGACCTGGGGCGTCGTTTTTGCGACCAGGGCACAAGACCGGAGCACGCTCGGACCTGACCTGCGGGATTTATACGGGAACCTAGCGGGATAAAATCCGTATTGGGGGAACTAAGGCCCCGCCGCGGACCATCTCCCCGAATCCTACGGTGGGAGCTATCGTGCCAATGGGATGTATGGCACTAGGGAAGTAGTGTGACTAACGATGCCCTGTGGGTACAAGGGTATCCCCAATTGTATCTTGCCTTACCCCCATAAGCAGGCTCTGGGGGAGGGGGGGGACCTCTATTCCTAACAACTCGTGTGTCTTATATGAACACCACAACAAAAGATACCCCACAGGATGAAGGAGTCTTCATAGAGACACACCCATCTTTTAACGCGGAAGCGATGGCCGCGGAGCCCGCCGGGGTCGAGGGGGCCTCGGCCCCTTCGAACCAGGCATATATCTGCAACATTGGAACCGACGGAGGGGAAGGAGGGATCAGCGGAAGCTGGTCTCACCGACCCCTTACAAAACAAGGAGAAGAAGGAGGGACGCAGTGGGGCGGTGAGGAGAAGGAGGGCGCGCAAAGCCAAATTGGCAGAGCCAAACCCACTCTCGGAGCAACTCCGCTGTGAAACTCTGGACGCTCCGCAGCCCGCAGTCCAGGGTCCGATAAGGCCCAGATCCGCGGACGACACTCCTCCGGAGATTTTGAAGGACCCGAAAAAGGCCAGGGTCTACCCAAAACCGACCGGTTATGGGGATGCAGCAGTGGCGGACAGGAAGCTAACCATCGTGCCATCGGGCTACCTCACTGCGGTCCTCGGTCAGAAGGAGGGCGAGCTGGTCGTAGCGGTACTGCTCGAAGTCCTGGACTCTGCCCCTAGCTTGAAGCCATGGGACGGAGCCTCTCTCCTTGCCATAGGGGGGGAGAAGCGGCCCAAGCTCACTAAGCTGATAGCCGTGCTCCATGACGCGACTAGTAAATTGATGGAGCAGATTTATCAGCGCATACAGCGTCACAACCGGGACCTGCGTACACACCTGCAGAGGGTGTGGGACAGGAAAACGGTCAACGACACCGAATACCTGGTAGTAGGTGTGGACGCCTCTTCACTTAAAGTGCTGGAGGCTGCCAACCTGAACCCTCACTTCGGGTTGACGAGGGCCCCTTTTTATCGGGTCAGTGCCAAGCCCTGTGAGGCTAAGGGGCGTGTCCCTGCCGAGAGCGCCCGCGGAGCTCGAAGCAGCCCCGCTGCCGGCCGGTGGATCTACAACGGATCGGAGACCCGGGATACACATCCTGCGGTCCCCGATTCTGTCGGCTCCGACAGGAGCTGTAAGGGGGACAGGTGGTACGGGCCATATGATGCCTGCGAAGGCTAGTATGACAAGTATCACCAAACACCCCAAGGAGCACTGGCTCAAGGGACGGGGACCTTCGTCCGGGAGAGGGGCAAACTCTCGCGGACGAGGGGGCCTTCCAGCAGGTCAGGGCCCTAAAACGCCGAGGGGCAGGCCGAGCACCGTGCTGACGGTAACGAGGACATGCACCGAAGGAACTCAGAGGGGCACTCAAAAGATGCTCACTCTGACACCAAGGATTGCGTGTTTTGGGTCCATTTCTGGCCCTGCTACCTCGCCCTATGGGCATACGCATGATTTACTATCCGCCAACCAGCGATGAACCGGCCAAGACAACGAGCGAAGACAAAAATCCTTTGGCCCTCACTGGTGTTTACAGTGAGAAGAGCAGTTCGGCTGCACCGGGGTCTCGGCACAGAAGGATAAGACACACCGTCCAGCACAATCCACCTGAACTGCAGCGCGCAGCGTCAGAGACCACCGCAACTTGTCTGACACAGTTTTGAGAACTTTTGACCGCAAAGACGCCGGATACCGACCCCAAAAGATTTCCAATGGCACAGTTTAGAGACCGAACGCAAATCTCACCGACAGGTCTTGGAAATCCCCAGGGCACGGCACTGCCGCCCCGCGATCTCGAACTCTCGCTGACAGGTCTAGGCAATTTCCCTTTTGGTCTGTCTCTGCCTCACGCCTTCAGCTACTCCAGTTTCATGCACCTTTTTGAATGTCTCACCGAGTTAGGGGATGTCGATCTTCCGACACACTCATGAGGAACCACTGGACGGCCTGCTCTCTTTCTCCCGCCTGGATTCTGGCCCAGATGGATATTTTGATTCTACGTGTATGTATGATTGTTTAGTTGTTACCGGTATGTTTTAGGAAAAGCCATGTCAATGTGGAGAAGTTTTGTGTTTTTATGTTATCACTTGTTTTGTCTGTATTCCTCTTTTACTGATCTCTGACCGGAGAGGCAAACCCTTTGCACCCACGCACAACACGGTCAGACACCTTAAACATGACAAAGTGCCAAACACGTGCGGCGCAGTATGCTGTACCCTGGGGCCCGTTGAGCTACCTAATGGTAACCCCGCCTTCTCGTGCGGCCATAACCCCAGTGCCTGGCTCCGAAAAACCGAACAACCAGGGCTGTCACAACACGCTTTCGAGAGGATATGCCGCTCTTGGCCAGAGGCCCTCCTCGTCAATCAACGGATCCTCAGACCCCTGGGGCCCGCCTACCAAGTCAAGGTGGCTGCACATAGGGGGGGTCTGACCCCGAGGAGTCGATACTCATCGCCTACCACGTTGGCTCGGTCTACTGCCCCGTCGGACAACATGGAGGGGGTAAACAAGTAAGCTATTGCTTGCCAGCACCCCCTCCTCACAATCCTACCCCCTTCAACCGCCCTTCTTCAATCTCACATCATATCCCCCCTCCCCTCCCGACACAAAACGCGAAAGAGGTAACGCCAGCAGCCAACATGACTGCAGGAATAACCAAAGTCTCGCAGATAAACATGCAGCACTGCAAGGCGGCCACAGCTCTCCCGAGCTGGGACCTTGCAAGACTACAAACAGACATAGCCCTAATACAAGAACCCCGGGTATACAAGGGACTAGTGAGGGGTTTAATGCAGACATAGACTCATTTATCTATATCTGCGCGCAACCAGGGCGACGGGCCTGCCTCTTCGTTAGGAAGAGCCATGATGCCATAAGGCGCAGCCACCATCAAGTTCCGTGTCGGGGGCGGGATGTCTGAGCTAGTAATGGCGTCGGCGTACCTCCCATACGACTCTGTTGAAACCCCTCCAACGAGGAAACTCAGAGAGATGGTGCACTTCTACAAAAACAAGGGACCTATTGGTGGGGTGCGACGCAAATTCGTATCACACCATATGGGGCAGCTCAGATACAAACGAGCGAGGCACTTCTCTTCTAGAGTACCTTTTTACGACGGAGCTTGAGATCCTAAACAGAGGATCCAAATCGACTTTTGTTACCTCACGCAGGCAGAAGGTAATCGACCTGACGCTGGGCTCGCCTAAAGTGGCCCAAGCGACAATGAGCTGGCGGGTCAGCGAAGAGGATACTCTTTTTGACCACCGGCTGATAACCCTCTCTCAGGTAGGGAATGGCAATCAGGCCCGTACGGAAACCTACAGGAACCCCAGAACCGCGGACTGGCCCCGCTTTCAGGCGGAGCTGAGTAGCAGGCTCGGAGAAACCCGGAGGTGGCCGCGGACAGAAGGAGCAATTCGAGCGCGAGGCAGATCATCTGCAGAACGCTGTGGTTTAATCCTTCGAGGTTGCCTGTCCTCTCAGGAGGAGGAAACAAAACAATATGAAGGTAGACTGGTGGAACGGTGAGCTGAACCAATTCCGCTACCGGTCCCGCAGGCTACTAAATAGAACCATGAGGACAATGGGCGATCAGGACGTTTTATCGGTACAATAGTCCAGGGGTGGGCGGGATATTGCCTGCCCTCCTTCAGGAGAGAGGAGAGTTGCTTACCGGACACCTAATTCGCATTTTCCGCTCCTGCTTGGCACTAAGAAAAGTGCCAAAAGCGTGGCGCGAGGTCAGAATCGTTTTTATCCCGAAACTGGGCAAAAGCAGCTACGACCAAGCCAAGTCCTTCAGACCTATCAGCCTAACATCTTTCCTTCTGGAAACGCTAGAAAGGCTGGTCGTTAGGTACATCGGAGAGGGAGCGCTGATAGAAAGGCCAGAGCACACCTCACAACATGAATACCAGGCGGGCCGTTCTGTTGAAACCGCCCTCCACTGTATCGTTAATGATATAGAGAGGACGCTCAACAGGAAGGAGTCGGCCTTGTGTGTGTTTCTAGATGTCGAAGGGGCATTTGACAACACTTCCTTCGACGCCATTTGCGAGGCGGCTAGAGAATTCAGGGTCGATGAATCTATCATCGAATGGATTCCCTTCATGCCTCGAACGAGAACGGTTACGACAGGACTCAAAGGGTCAACCGTCAGGGCGCACGTCAAGCGGCGGTGTCCGCAGGGGGGGTCACATACCCCCTCCTGTGGATTATGGTCGTTGACGGGCTACTCATAGCACTCGATGGGCTCGGCGTAAGCATGGTGGGTTATGCCGACGAAGTCATGATAATGACCAAAAGCACCCACTCAGCGGAGATGACGTGGAGGATGCAGCGCGTTCTCAACCTCATGCAAGAATGGTGCATCTCCAAGTCGCTAACAGTGAACCTCAACAAGACTAAAATGGTGCTTTTCACGCGGAAGAGTTTTTAAGGGGAAAGAGCATTTATTCGCTCTGTCCCACTTTCCATGGACTATATTACGACCCTCTCGAACCAGTGGGCAGAGGGACGTTTTAAGGACCTCGGGCTACAGACAGATGGAATGGGGCACTCGAGGGCCATTTTCAAAGGCCTCTCGAGCAAGCTGAGCTCTACTCTTGTAGGCCTAGACAGACACCAGCTAAGAGCTGTAATTGGCCTTATCACTGGACATTGGTATATAGGTAAGTATCTAAATCGACTGCGGCTAGACGTGGAACCACTGTGTTCGAAATGTATGGAGAAGGACGAGACACCTCTCCACGTGATCACGAGATGCAAGGCGCTGGAGGATATTCGCAAGAATATACTCAGAGAACCTGCTCTCACTTCGCTAGATTTGGAAAAGGTCGGAGTGGGCGCCCTCTTGCACTTCGCCAAGGAGGCAAGCTTACCGATATCCACACCTAAACGGATACCCTCCCTGATGGGAACGAACACAATGGTCCGCAAAGGACTGAGCGCTCGGTAACAATACAGTACAATACAATACAATACAAAATCTTAATTTATAACTCCTGTCTTGCTCGCTCCTGTCTACTCGGGATAAAGACTTTTTGTAGTGAAACATTTATAAAATATATAGGGGGCATTCTCTACCAAATCAATCTAATCCTGACTCTCGACTTCTTGGATTTCATCCCTAATTTTATATGTTATTCTTCTGTCTCTAAACAGTAACCTCAATTTCGAATAAATTGCTTTTTAAACAATTTATATACTTACGATTATTTATAAAGAAAATGCTAGAGATTTTCTTCTTTAATCCAAAGAAACTTATAAATTCTGTATTAGATATCAACATTTTTAAGAGACAGTGGCAGTTCCTCTACCACTTTCCATGAAAACTCAAAATTTCAAAACCTATTTTCTCAGAAACTACTCGGCAGAAAGAGCTGAAATTTTGATAGAATGGGCAGATGTATTGCAGAAATGAGCCGAGCCTCGGGATTTTTATACTCAAAACGGTTTGTTCAGGAGAACCGAATCCAAAATATGTGAGAGCGAGCGATCAATGCCAGAGAGACAGCCCTATATGCATTTAACATTGGGTGAATAAATTTTCACCGTTTATCACTGAGCTTTAAGCTTAGGCTCAAAGTGGGCTGGACTTCACTTCTATTTAAGAATTCTTTCATCGCGGATTATTGTTTCTCTGAAATGTTTCAAGCAAAAAAAATGTATTTTGAAATAGAAATCGAATCGCGCCTCCTATCGAAAAATTCTCGAAATTCTTTTTTGTGTATACACAATTTTTGTGCATTTTTAAAATGTTTAAATAATGGCCTTCCATATGTTATTTATAAATAACCATGCGTTTAAAAATAATGAATAAAAAAAATTGTAAATAAAAATCGCTCTGCAAATTCTGAAAAAGATTCTCCGAAGTCTGAGGTACATAGAAATGCCCAAGCGATAGTCTGCGATAAACGGGATCGTTCATTCGATTATTCATTCGGGATATTTATGTATATATATATATATGTTTACAGG
This sequence comes from Clistopyga incitator, assembly GCA_947507545.1. Classification (NCBI taxonomy): domain Eukaryota; kingdom Metazoa; phylum Arthropoda; class Insecta; order Hymenoptera; family Ichneumonidae; genus Clistopyga; species Clistopyga incitator. The sequence goes on along the minus strand of OX382182.1, from coordinate 9,240,873 downwards.
GTGTCTCATAATTGGCGGACACGGTTAACAGTTCGAAGCGTATTATGATCTCCCGAGTATGAATCTACTTTGCGTTTTTTTGTACGGTGAGTAGTTTCGAAGATACAGCCATTCTCTCTCTCTCTACTACAGCCAATCAGAGCACACCTTTAGCCGAGGCGTCGTAGCGCGGATAACAACAAATAATCGCTTCACTGTGGTCAGACAACCGACAGTCAGTAGTGAGTTCATTCGGTGTACGAACCGACGCGAACGTCAAACAACTGACGGTTAGGCTGCCAGCCGCCCGTATAACACAAAATTATGACATTTTTTTCAGGATAAATTTATCTAACACCGCGAAAGACTCGAAAACTAATGGATTTCTACATTCGGTTTTTCGATGGAGAACCGTCAGTGGCTTTCTCATTGAGTCGCATTCTTCATAGAATTCCGAATTTTTACGGAATGTGTGTCGTCGACAGACCGTCGAAAGACTAAAATTGATATTCCTCACATTTATATTAATGAATATATTTCATCAATATTATTGGAACAAATTCTTGTGCTAACTATTAGAATAATGAATATCATGAATCAACATTATGGTGCATCTTCAATTAATGAAATTTATTTTGTGAACGATGGTTATCGATAACTTCTCCAGATAGTTACATCATTTCGTTTAACGCCTTAACGATAATAATTCGTTCGTTTCTTGAGCTCACGTTACCCTTTGTCAACACCGTTGACATACCACATGTTATGTTCCCGACAGCCCAATTACATTAGACCATTGATGTTTCAAGTGCAGCCGAATATGATTTAACAGAATTTGCACGAATCGTTGAATGTCTAAGCGAACCATGTAATATGTTATTCCATTTCGGTAACTTTTCGAATTCCTTACAGTCGAAGCAACTTTAAATGAGCATTCGTCGTCCATATTCTTTAGTTTTGCACGGATTATTTTATTCACAGCGTTGCTTCTACTCCGAATTCGGAATTCTATGAAGAATGTGAGTCAATGAGAAAGCCATTGACGGTTCTCCATCGAAGAACCGAATGTAGAAATCCATTAGTTTTCGAGTCCTTCGCGGTGTTAAATAAATTACCCTGAAAAAATATCATAATTTTATGTGTTATACAAGCGGCTGGTAGACTAACCGTCAGTTGCTTGACGCTCGCTTCGCTTCGTACACCGAACGAACTCACTACTGACTGTCAGTTGTCTGACCACAGTGAAGCGGAGTACATCGAAGTTCCCTATTCTTATCCACGCCATGACGCCTCGGCTAAAGGTATGCTCTGATTGGCTGTCGTAGAATGGCTGTATCTTCGAAACTACTCACCGTACAACAAAAACGCAAAGTAGATTCATACTCGGGAGATCATAATATGCTTAGAACTGTTAACCGTGTCCGCCAATTATGAGACACCCTGTATATGTAATATGTTCTTGAAAAATATAATATTTTTTGGTTTTTGATAAAGAAACGTATGCTCTCGTTATTCTATCCGTTCATTCCAAGTGCCGTTCCTGAATTTATAAATGTATTTTAACCGGTACTAACAGGCGCTTGGAATGGATTGCACGAACCGGAAATACGGCGAAGGATCTTTCGGAGAAACGAGTGAATGGCATGAGGGTTTATTGCGAGCACTTTATAGATTCCGATTTTATTCCATACGGAACGAGTGGTAAGCGCACGCTAATTGCTCGTGCATTACCCATTGATGTAGGTCTGACGCGTCCTAAAATTAATTGCTTTACCGGGAATCAAGCCACAAACAATGACGAACTCCTCGATAGTATTATTCGCCCCTGCCCCCAGATTCCAGAAGTACATGTGCTATTCGTAGCGATATAAAGATCGTCTCGGTTTCCGCGATCGTTTCACCGGTCAGAATCGTATCGTCTTCAAGGTCAAGACCCTCTTTGCCAGAAGTCACGAAATCCTCCATCCCTTCAGAAACTAATTGTGCTACGATTGCACAGGTACAACCTGCGGATTCAGCGTCCGACTGCAATCCGTCGGCTTCATTACCAACATCTGTACCGATTAAATATCTCACTTCCGAGAATATTACAACCTCCGGATCTCGCGAATTCGCTGCTAGTTGCTCCAGTTTCTCGTTCCCCAATTTCACATGCATATCACCCAGCGTTCTACCCGCAACCTCTTCTCATGATACTGTGCAACCAGTTAAAGTTTCGATCTCTTCTCGTAGGAAAACGCGTCTGATCGATACCCTTAAAAAGCGAGAATTGAATCGATTAATGAAATCGTTACGTTCGGAAATAAAAGCCAAGAACCAAAAAATCAAACGGATGGAAGCTGCAGCAGAAAAAGTCGCTCATTATGTTAAATTCGCGAGAGCTGTATGTGAGGGCTTCAACGAAAGTCAATTGACCTTTGTTCACATGCAGCTCAATCATGTGAAACATAAGGAATGGACTAAAGAAGAAAAACAATTTGCATTGTCTTTATTCTACCGATCACCGAAAGCGTACATTTTTCTGTGAGACCACCAGAACTTTGCTTTGCCGTGTGTAACTTTGATTCGTAAATGGATAAACGAGCTTAATCTATCCCCGGAGAATAACGTCACAGTAATCGAAGCGCTGACAATATAAGCACAAACTATGACGAAAGAGGAACGTCAGTGCGTTCTCTCGTGGGACGAAATGGCGATAACGCGTATACTGGAATATAATCCAAAGACTGATGTGGTTGAAGGTTTTCAAAACCTCGGTGAATTAGGTCGAACCAACGAGTGGGCTAATTACGCCCTCATATTCTTGCTGCGCGGTCTGAGATTTATGTGGAAGCAACCTGTATCGTAAGTTGTCTCACATGGGAATGTATGGCACGCTGACCTCGCCACACTATTGCTACCGGTAATAGATGCCGTTTTATCTACCGGGTTTGTCGTCAAATTCTTGGTGTGCGATCAAGGTTCAAGCAATCGAACGGCTCTCACTGTGTTAGGGGTGACCGAATTCGAACCCTTCATCGAACCCGGGGTCCACAAAATCTTCTTTGGTTTCGACATTCCCCATTTAACCAAAAGTGTGCGCAACAATTTGATAAACCGAGACTACGTAATCGACAACTACACAATCTCGTGGGGACCCATACGGGAACTTCGCGATGTCGAGCGCAACCGATCGTGCAAAGCCGCCCCAAAGCTCACTGACCGTCGTGTTAATCCGAACAACTTCCAAAAAATGTCAGTCAGTCTCGCGACACAAGCTTTCAGTTTCATCGGCATTACTTGCGGGTGAACTCGTCGGTGACCTGAAACATCCCGATTGCGCATCTACCGCCAATTTCGTAAAAAGAATGAATGACCTATTTGATTGTCTCAACAGCCGTGCCCCCTCAGATTAAAATCCACTCAACCAAGCTCTCTGTTCTCTACAACCGCAGGTAGAGGAATACCTTCGAAACAGCTTTTCCTGACTTGAAAAATGGACTGTGTCCAGCGGACTTCCACCCCCGTTTTTCGAAGGCCTGAGATTGATAGTCCGATCGGTCCTTCTGCTTTAGGACGATCTTAAAAAAGACGATCTTAAGAAAGATACAATTGAGAATCTTTTCACAGTCTTGCGTTACCGTTCCGGTCACAATGATAATCCTTCAGCCATGGCTTTCCGTCGAAGTTTGCAGTACGCAATGACGGCTAATCTTATCAAACCATCGGCGAGTATGAACTGCGAATCCGATGATACCACGGCTCTGCTCGCGGTGGAGATGAATTCAGCGCAGCATAACTCGCACGAAAATCTGAGGATCTGGATCGGAACAATCGACGACCTGGTTATCGAAGAAGTCGAGAACGAGGATGATGAAGCATCGAATCTTAATTTCGAAGTAACCACTCTCGAGGAGTGCTCAATTAAATATGCAACAGGTTATCTCGCGCACAAGTGTCTACTCCAATATAATTGTACAGCTTGCGAGCATAGCTTAACTAGAGGTCATCAATACTTTGAGCAAAACAATGATTTTCTTATATTTTTAAGGGCGTCCAGAACGCACGAAAATTACGAAATGAGCAATTTGCAAGTGCCTTCCGTCGAATTTCTCGCAGTGACACTTACCCCGTACAAAGTTTTCGATACTAAATTTACTTCCGATTGCCTTGCTAAAAATTTTGCAAAGAACCTCGAAGCGTCGATCAGCAAAGCTGTCATTCGAAATCACGTCGACTTTTGGCTTATTGACGGCGAGTGCGTAATCCACCGCGAGTGGATTATAAAACTATTTGTTCGAGTTAACGTTTATAATCGTTTGAAGTGGTTATCCCGCGACATCCGCGATCACGTACCATCGTAGAGATCGGCGAACGGCGCAACGCCAAAACCTACGAAAACTACAAAAAATTACTCATCAATGAGTATTGCACCAGTTTCAGCGGAAATTTCTTCTAACCAGTCGCTTTGCATGTTTTTTTTTTATTAACGATGCTTGCCTTTTGAGATCTCCATTTATTGGTACGAACTGTACATTGGCATGAAATTTTAATCTTGCTTAACGATTTTTTCAATTTTAAAAATATTTGCTATAGTCCTAATCCTAACCTTCCCACTCCTACGCATTCCTGCTAAAAATGTTCGATAGAAAGGGCTTGCCAATTATAGCTTAAGTTAAGTTAGAAACGGTTTGTCAATTATGGCTTAGAATTATTATTATGCGCAATCGATCCTTTTCAGACCTTCTGCATGCTTGATTTATTTCAGATTTTTATCCCATCGACGAGCGTTCGAAGTTTTTTCTGAAACTTACGTTTCGGCAAGAATTCGTAACTTGTACATCCTTAAACCGATAACACCCATGCAAATCACTTTTCAATAAAGCATGAACTAAAATTAGCTAAGAGAGGGGGTATACGTACAATTTTAATTTTATTATGTGCATGAAAAGATCTGTTTTTTCCCTGTTATCAACAAAAAATTGAAAATCATTGAAAAATATTTATAATTGATAGCGAACGTAAAAAATATCGATATAGATAAAAGATATAATAGAAACAATATTACACGGACGTGCTATCTTTTTTCGAAAAAAAAAAAACAAAAAAATATCCCGTCCTAGTCTCGAACTGCATATATTGCTTGCGAATTGCATCATAACTGCCGCAATGATGCTTGCGAAGAATGAGCGAGAACGCATCATGATCGCAGAATCGGAAGCAATGAACATAAATATAGGGGTGGAGCGTCGCTTTACGCTGGCATATCATTCGCTAGAAGCTTCCATGTGTGCGAGCCTGTAGGTGTAGCACGTGACTACAACACCACCAAGCGGCGGTTTGCGTCGCAGAAAGTTTGTCTTCACTAGAAGCACAGGTTCTGTGAAGCCAGAAGCAGTACTCCTCACCGGAAGGAAAGTCAGGACGGCCATGGCGTTGACCTTCAGTGGCTGCACGATTAGAAATCAACCAGCCATCAGGTACCTTGGCGTGATGCTGGACCAGCGGCTCAACTTTAAGGAGCACCTCAGGTACGTTGGGGAAAAAGCAACAACTACGGTAGGAGGAATCGTGCGAATACTGCTCAACGTCGGTGGCCCGCGTCGAGCCAGGCGGTGAGTACTCGCGTCAGTGAGCTCGTCGATCCTGCTCTACGCGATCCCGGTGTGGGCAGAGCAGACACGCATCCCCGCGTACCTGAGATTAGTAGCCTCCGCTCATAGGACAAGCGCACTCAGGGTCGCATACGCCTACCGGACGGTATCCGACGAGGCGATCCAGGTAATCGCTGGCTTGCCACCCCTGGATCTGCTCGTCGAGGAGCGCATGCGACTCTATAAGAGGAAAAAAGGCCCACGCAACAGAGAAGGAGCGGGCAGGGGAGATGGGATGGATCCAGCAAAGGACGGTGAACACATCGCCTGATCTCCAACATCGAGCCTTGGATCACCAGACAGTATGGGGAACTACTTCCTCACCTAGATACTCTCGGGACACGGGGGGTTCCGGGGGTACTTACACTGGATAGGGGCAGTAACATCACCCGACTGCCCCGCATTCCCTGGGATCCAATAGACAGCGGAGCACGTTCTGCTCCACAGCTCCCGTTCGAGCAGAACAGAAGAGAATGGGAGCGCAGCAGCGGCCCCCGCACCACCATTGCAGGATTTGTGCCGACAATGCTGCGCTCCGAGGCTCTCTGGAATGCCGGCTGCACGCGAGCGGCTGGCATCATGCAGGTGCTTCATGCTGAGAAAGAAGCCCTGAAAGCCCAGAAGAATACGCCCATCACCAGCACTGATCGACCGGCCAGAAGGAGGAAAGAAGAGGGACGAGCAAATGGACCAATATAAGTAAGAGTCGTCGGCACTGCTAAATCTCCACACACCCCCCCACCCCGCCGCGAAGCATTGATGAGAGTCAGTCCTGCGGAGGGGGGGGACAACATCAGGAGCAGCTAGAGGAGTTTTTTTAGTGGGTAGCACGAAAGTGTCGTCCCACACTACCCGCGGCCCTCTTTGCCGAGACGGTGAGACAGGGTAGACAGGCCAAGTGTCAAACCGGCTTAGGTACTGCGCAGTACCCAGGTCCATAGCATCCGTCTTCCCAGGATTGAGCGACAATGAATTACTAACTGTCCAACTGTGCGATTTGCGCGATGTCAGCGTTGAGAAGCGCAACCGAGGCCACAAGCTCTTCAAGAGAGCAATAGCAGTAAATCACAAGATCTTCAGCGTATAGCAAATACTGGCAGTTGCGAAAGATCCCAGGCAGGTCATACAAGTAAAGCGAAACAAGCGGTCCGAGCACGTTCCCCTGAGGCACCCCACTCAGAGACGCGGCCGTCAGGCAAACGAACTGGCTGGGATCTTCCGTGAAGGTACGGAACAAAGTTGACGATCCGAGGCCCAGCATAAGCAGCTTGCGCAGCAACGTCAGGTAACTGACCGTATCAAACGCCTTACTAAATTCAAAAAACACAGCAACAGTCAGCAGTCGTCTGTCGATACCAAGCCTCACATCGTCTGGGAACTTCAGCAAGGCCATCTGGGTGCCATGACCCTCCCTAAATCCCATCTGACGGGGATCGAGCAAGCCATGGGCCTCCAACCATCCGAGAAGCAGCGCATGCACCAACCTCTCCACTATCTTGGCAAACGCACAGAGAATCGAGATAGGACGAAAATCGAGAGGAGTCGAAGGTACAGGAACTCTACTAATAGGCGTAATGAACGCGAAGCGCCAGGCAGAGGGAAATGTGGAGGAAGTAATGAAGAGATAGATGAGATAGACAATACGAGAAAAGAGCAGACTGGACACTAGATGGAGGTACGAGGCTGGAAAGGCCGTCAGCATAAACTGAGTTTGAGGAGAGTCGAACTAGCAGAGATAAGACTTGCAAAGGTGAGACAGCAGTGAGAGTGAAGCGGGGATAGGCAAGCACAGGCAGAGCAGCAGGTTGGTTAAGAGAGAGAGAGAGAGAGAGAGAAGCAGACCAAGAGGTAAAAACCGAGCAAAACGCGGAGTTAAGCACCAGGCGAGAAATAAATCTGCGCCTCAGCCCGTTTGTTCTTTAAGAGACCCAAACGCCGCAGCTCCGACCAGGCATGCTGTGATCCTCGACAGGCAGCAATCCGGCCATGCAAATAGACGCGCTTGGCCAAAGCAAGCGACAATTTGGCAGCATCGCGAAGCTGCCGACAAATCACCAACAGCACTGGGCGAATAGAGGAGTCGAAACGACACCTCCGGAGGCGGCGATACACCTGATGCCGAGCACACATCCTTCCACGCACGAAATTCGTGGAGGAAACTCTTTAGTCGTACTGCATCGTATGAGCGGTTGAGCAAGTCCGCATTAAGATCTCTGAGTAAGACCACACGCGATGAAAGAGGCAGCAGAGCGCAGAGATCATCCTCGAACATGTCAAAGTAACCGAGATGAGGCGCACAATACACCACCACGAACAATATTTATACCGCCAAGGAAAGCCGAACCTCACACATTAGGTATTCAGGTTTAGCTGAATACACTTGCGGCGATGTAGCGAGCACAGAGCCCGAAAAGGAGAAGTGGACGTAGAGCGCCCCCCCCCCCCTTTTTTTACCGAGACGGTCATACCGAGTTCGCGCAAAGGAATCAAGGGCCACATGTTCGTTTGGGATATCAGCATTGAGCCAAGTCTCAGAAACCGCAATGACATGGAAATCTTTATTGTAACAATAATCGCGAAACTCATCAATATCAGCAGGTAACGATTGAGCGGTTATATGACAGACGTGTAGGTGCACTGGAACTGCAGAGTCAGTGCGCAACATGGTACTGGTCGGGGCAGTCGTCCAGAAGATCGTCGAGGAGACCATCATGGGTGAACTCGAGCCGAAATGTAGCATCCCCACCCACAGCGGTACCAGTGGAGGCGGCAGGAATGGCACCACGAGAGGCAGCCGAGGCACCAGTAAGAGGAGCAGCAGCAGCAAAAGCAGCAGCAGCAGAAACAGAGATTGAAGTCGTTGATACAAGAGCAGAACGAACAGCAGCATACGGGACAGCAGATGCAGCAGTAGGAACCGAAGTGGAAACCGAAGGCTGGAAGCGAGCACCAGGGCGAGGAGCACGCGGTGCACCACGACGACGAAGAGTTCTACAGCTAACAGGGTCACTGAGACGAATATTTGGGGCAATCAGGAAAGCATCAGGAGCAGCATTTGAACCAGTCGGAGGCACCGGGGCAGGAGCAGCTGCGGTAGTAGAAGTAGCAGCAGTAGAAAAACCAGCAGCGGTAGGAGGAGCAGTATTTCTAGCTCCACGACGATCGGGAACAATGCACTGGACACTATTCCGCGTAACAATACGTAGCCCCTCTTCACCCGCAGCAACACGAGCCGCGAGTTCAGTACGCAGCTCCCGGTCGACTACATCCTGAGCAGGCGTCCGATCAGACCGGATTACAATGCCAGAAAATTCAGCACTCTGCCGTAACAGTCTGACAGCACGGAAAACCGCAACGACTGCATCCGGCGACGGCAACGTGACCTTGACACGCCGAGGACGTCGCAAGGTGGCACTAGAAGCAGCAGGTGCAGCTGTGCTCAGGCGAACAGCAATAATGTCTATGGCAGCAATACGAGGACACACAACCTCGAACAAGCACCGCACAGTAGCCAAGTCCGCAGTGGCGGTAGCACCTTCCTGAAGGCCGATGACGATGCAGTTGCGGCTCCGCTTCTCGCGCTCAAACAGTTCCAAGGCGACTGCATCATCGCTAACAGGCGCAATGACGCTGGCAGGAGGAGCAGAGGGAGCGACAACCTGAGCTGCGACATCGACTTTCGAAGAGATTGCAGTAATGAGTCCTGTAATTACATTCAAACCAGCCTGTAAAACAGCAATATCGAGCACAGCAGACTCGGGCACAGACTGAGAGGGCTGCACAGCAGAGTTGGCGGGGATAGAGCCGCTGTCAACAGGCCGAGAACTACCAGAGGGAGGAGTAGCAGTACCACGCTCGAACAGCACTCTGAGCTTTGACGACCCAGCCGCGATGCAGTTGGCGCATCGAAAAATGCCATTCGATTGTAGCACAGAAGAGCCTGTATCAAGCAAACAGCATTTTCCATGAAATAGTCGACCACACGGTCCGGTGCATCGATAGTCACAGGAGCTCTGACACGAAGCGCGACAAGCCCCACACTGAATGGACCGATCGAGAGAAACGGCTACAAAACTCAGAGTCACAGCCACACACCAACACCTACAGATAATCATGGCTGATGTAAACACGCCGCGTTAATCAGCCTATGAGAAGCACAGTTTACATGTAAGCACGCATATACGCATACACGCACACACCATAGTCAACAGACCAGCGTCAAGTCTTGTAACCCATTGAACGAAAAATGCGGAGCAATAAGATATTCACTACGGTTCACTCGATAAGCACACCGATGCACTAATGACATGCACTAAGAGCACCGATAAAGCTGCACACACGGATCTTTAACCGAAGAAAAACGGGCGACAAGAACGCTGATAGATGGGTCTTGAACACAGAGCAAAAAATTGGCGACCTGTCAGCGATAGACTACAGTCTGTACTCATTGTATTGTCATATCGATAGTCATGCAGGAATACTTTGTGTTTTTTCGGCTAATAAATTCCGTCTTTAATGAAATAAGACTCACCAGTTTTTCGAAACTTGAATAATTGATTACATAAAATTATCATACAGTCAAAATAATGTACTGTAAGGGAACGCGTAGCCTCCCACACCGTTCTATTCAAACATACGTCACGACTTCTGTGAAAGCCGGCCACATGATACGCTTGGCAAGCATTTATCCACCATCTTTCATACCTAAAAGTATCCTCTAAATTTTAAGTATCTCCGATTTTAACAAGCTGCAGAATTACCCTGACCCTTTTTAAAATTTCCTTGAGCGAGTCCAGCTCACCCAATTGCCGTGGCATTGCCCCAACACAATTGGTTTTTCCCGTGAGCACGCCCAGTTCCTGTCAGCCGTAGCATTGGGCTAACCCTCGCAGTATCCTTCTCAGTTTTTCTCTATCCTTCATGTTATGAATTTGTCCTACTGTATTCCGCCTGAAAATATTCCCGTAGGCCGCAATATTGCATCAACCCCTACAGCCCCCAATTGCCCATTGTAAAATAGAAATACGCCTCAATATTACATTGACCGCTATTTTCTTTTAGAATTACTAAAAAGCCGCAACTCTCTACGCTTTCTATAAGCCTCGTTATTGCAACGACCCTTACGACCACTCTGTAACTCCAAAATTTGAAATACCGGTCACGTCATTGCGACGTCCCCGGTATATCCATTATTCCTTTTCCTCATCTTCGTAAGCGTTCCTTGAAATAATCCTCGATCACCTCAAACGGATTATATTTCGGACCACGCAACGTTTCGCTATAGACTCCAAGTCTCGCTCGGCACCTATAGAAAAACAGTAAATATACTACAACACCCATATATGCGCACAGGCGGTGGTATCGCACCAAACTCTGCCCACGTCTCGCAGATTACAGTTCCATACGGCACACACACGTGTGCATAATATTCAAATATAATTGAACCTTTACTCGAAGACGAAATCTTTCGGTTTAACGAGATTACAGCCATAAAAACGACGAGCGCAACATTAATTAGCCGATCTATTTTTTGTCTGGGGAACAGATTTAAGGGACCGATTCGATATAATTTTATTCACTAAAATACTCTAGTTGCGACAAAGCTTGTGACATATTTTTCGTGACCGAACGGTAACACTTTAAGTATTCGAGAGTACCAATCGGAAATTGTCACCTTCAGCCGTTCAGCTTCGCTCACGCGACCGCAAACCCGGTGGGCGCCAGCTAATTTTTGTTTCACCGGCATTAACGAAACGGTATGCCCCAGGAATTGAGTTGAGCCGGCTCGGTTCCCATAAAGATCGAAAGTTCTGAGCAAAACTGACGATCGAGAACTAAATCAAAAAAAAAAAAATCGGTAGCTCAGTTAATTTTTGAGATCGTGTGAAATTAATAAACGCAACTGTATACGCTTGCGGGAGCGAACAGTTGCGGAAATGCACGGCCGCTCAGGCTGCTAGGGTCTGATGGAAAGGGTCGAGGTATTGCCCAGTCAATAGCTTTTTTCTCAACGAGAGCTCGAAAAGAGAGAACTTTAATATTTTTAAAAAATGTTCGACAGCAATTATACAAAATTTTATTATTGAATTAATGCGCGATAGCCGGCGTAACGGAATGAAATCGTGAACGGTAGCGGCGAGTTGCAGAGCAACGCGCGCGCATCCTCAACTCGTCGATAGCTGCACGAATATTCAGCAGTTTGGGATCTTTAATCGAAATAATCGATTAAATGATTCATTAAATCAAAAGGACTGATTATAATTATTCCCGATAAATTGAGGAGCGAGAACTATATTCCAACGAAGAATATCTAAAACATAATGCACTGATCCGCACTGAATAATTTTCGAAACCACTGATTTTATTTTTCAAATTAAATTTACAGTAAACGAGAACTTATAGCGTATGCTAGACACTGCGTACACCAAGCACGTGAGCCGAACAATAGACGCGGCGAGACTGGCAGAAAGACCGTCAACACGGGAACTTCAGTCGGAACTCAGTGACCTCGGCGGTGTCAAGAACAAGACTAATTATTTCGAGTAATATTCGATAGCTCAACAATATTACTATTCAATGTCTCCCAAAACTTCCTACCCAAGAACTACTGCCCTCTACCTCGAATTATTTCGTTACTATATCGAGAGTGCAATTTATGCCGGTAACAATTTCGAAATCTACAATCGCCTCCCTTAGTGCTTCACGCGAAAACGGGCCTGTACGTTACATCCATAATGCATCAGCATGGTCTATCCTATGCCAAACTTAACAAGAAAACTCCACCCGATTTCCAGCACGATACACTTTCACCGTAGGGCGCTGGATTTGCACCGGTCTACAAATAATTGCAAGAACTCGTATCGGTGACTCGTATCTGCCGGACTGTTCGTTTCGTTGAGCTCTCGTCTTCGCGACAGATTGGAGTGCACCGAACGCCTTTAACTTCCCACAACAAGAAAATTCTCAAACATAAAAATCCTTAACCAAAACAAAACGGTTGAATTCGGGGAGATGTATCTCGAAAACGCTTAAACACAGCACTAATCGGTAACAAAAGCCTTTGTGATCGTGATTTCCAAAAAATCGCGTCAGAAGCTCTACAATCATATCATTTCATGTCGCTTCTATTAAAGAACTCCAGGAGGTAGACCAACTCGTGTCACAAAGTAATCCCATTGCGCGAGATTTATAAAACAACTATTTGAGAATTATTCTCTACTCTGTCGACATTTGCAATCTCTCGTATTTCTTTAGACGTAACGCATAAGCTCACTAAAACAAATACCTAACGAGCGTATGGATGGATCCAAAACCATTTCAACATCTGTCTGTATTCCTATGATGAAATTGGGTATGTTAACCCACTAGTCTGAGGAGTTATTAAAATTATTCTTAAAACTAGAAAGCGTGTTTCAGAAGCCAGCATGAGTCGATTAAATTCATTGCATATGAGCATAAATGCTACACGCGACGATGTCAGTCCTGTCACGTGAATAATCGAGTCAACCTCTAATCTATTGTTATTACGTTACTAATTGTTGTCTGGAGCTTCGGCGAATGACGGCTTGTTGGGTATTTTTTCCTTTATTATTATACGTGAATTTTTTGAGAGGAAGACGGAAAAATCCCTTTTTTTTAACGTTTCACCCTTATCAGGGCCTCTCCAGAAATTTATTAAACTATAAAAAATATATAAAAATTATATAAAAAATATAAGAATATGAAGCTATACACACTGTGACGAAGCGCTAGTGCGCACTCGCAGCAACGCGCTAGGCCCAGAGTGCTCGAGCACCGGGAGCGAACAATGAACGTTTGACTGCCGTGGGTATATTCTTCCACAGGATTCTCGGAATTAGAGCGACAGCCCGGGAAGACGCGCGAGGATGGACAGAGAGAGGGAAGGCGGAAGAACGCGAAGATCGACGAAGTCGCTCGATGTCAGGCCGTGAGCCCCACCCCGGACGTCCGAGGCCCGCGTAACCCGGCAGAGCGTGCGATATCGATTAGTCTAATCTCGGCCCCCAAATTAGCAAGTTTAATTCCTGTCAGCGTATTGAGTAGTAAGATTTGAGAGATTGTATTGGAATCTAATTTTGCGTAACGAGTCAAGTCAAGTCAGTCAAGTTCTTCGTTGTAAAAGGACATTATATCGGAATTGAGCACTATCGCGTTGAGTGGAAGCTGTCGCCGAGCACTAAGACAATTATTTGTGGCTCCGAGCAGAAGCTGTCGCGCGTAGATTGCCGTTGCGAACGTTCGGATAATTATAAATCGAACAACTCGCCCCGCGCGGACCGGTTACCACGAGAGTCTCGTAGATAAAGTTCCGATTGACCCGTGCGTGCGTGTTTCGCCGTGGAGAAAGAAGATTGCCAGCTAACGTAATCGAGAGAGAGTTGAAGTCCTGCAGGTCAAGGAGACGGCAGCGTTGCGACAAGGAAGCATATCGCCCGGATAATAAGGTAGGCGCACGTGGTGCACCCGTAATCAATTGTCTCGTGCGGCTCAGCATTGTCCTCCGTCGCGACCGGCTACTCCGGCCGACCTCGTTAGTTTCTCGAGAGAATCAAAGATTAGGATCGCGTTATCTGTCGGACTCGAGTCATTGTTGTACGATTTTGTATTTGCGTAAGAGCTATTGATTAATTGATTAATAAATAATTGTTAGTAATTCTTGAATTGGATAGAAGCACGCGTTCGAATATTTTATTTCGTGTATAGTCCCCGAACTGCACCTCTTCCAGCTAGCCGGAACCGAATAAGTAGTGATCTTGGCGAATAATAAGTGACCCTGGCTGTCGGGTCAAGAATAGCTAGTCTGGCGCCCAGCAAACGGTAACAAAGCAGGTAAGGGCAGAAGAAAAAGCAGAAGAATTTTTACTTTGGGCGTCATTATATTTGGTCGTGGCTCTCCGGGCGAGTCATCCGAAATACTTGTACGAGGGGCTCGTCACAACACATGTCAAAGATAAACATTAGGGTGTGTCATTTTTGGGCAATTTTTTTTTTTTCGACTCACAAACAGGTTATATACTTTCAGGAAGGTAAAATAAGAAGCCTGTAAAAATTTTAGCTCTTAATATTAATATTTAGATGCGCCTCATCGCGAATTTCTATTTCCCATTTAAATAACATGGGAAAAAAAAATTTTCATGTTTGGAATTTTATACGTTGGCAATGGCATATTGTTCGATGGAACGCATAACATATTTTATAGAGAATCGCACGCTCTACAAAAAAGATGTCTTGCATTTTTTTGATAGACATAGCCATTCTGATAATATTTGAGTTCAAAGTTCAAAATGTACGAAAATTCATCTTTTTGTTAATATTATAGCGAAACTATTGACTCTATTGAGAATCTTCAATCAACTTTTATGTAAATTATTAAATTTACCATGAAAATTGTGTCATCCATGATTAATTAATATTTATTGGTGAATTGTTCAATGCTGTAGAGACCTGTCTTCTGTCACGAAACTGGTTCTAATGGGCTGATACTTATCATAAATAGTTACAAAAAAAATCGACAAAATACTCACGAAAAGTATCTTTCGTTATTTCCATTAATAGTAAAAAAAAAAAATGTTTATGTTTATGTTAAAAATTAACAAAAAGATGAATTTTCGTATATTTTGAACTTTGAACTCAAATATCATCAGAATGGCTATGTCTATCGAAAAAATGCAAGACATCTTTTTTGTAGAGCGTGCGATTCTCTATAAAATATGTTTTGCGCTCCATCGAACAATATGCCATTGCCAACATATAAAATTCCAAACATGAAAAAATTTTTTTCCCATGTTATTTAAATGGGAAATAGAAATTCGCGATGAGGCGCATCTAAATATTAATATTAAGAGCTAAAATTTTTACAGGCTCCTTATTTTACCTTCCTGAAAGTATACAACCTGTTTGTGAGTCGAAAAAAAAAAATTGCCCAAAAATGACACACCCTAATAAACATACATACATATCAAAGAAAAACAATTATTTTAAATGGTGTTTCTGGATCTTCAGTGATAAAGGTTATGTCTGTGAATGTTTAAAGAATTTTAAATTAAATGTGTAAGTTATATTGTTGAAATTGATATGAGTTATGGTATGGTAATACATACAGGGTGGGGCACTAACTGTTGCCACCTTGAATATTTCTGTAATTATCGGCGTCATAAAAAAATGTTCTGAACAAAAGTTATATGGTAGGAGACGGGTCATCAAATGCGACCATTTTTTTCAATTTCCGTGGAGGCGCTGACGAACAGTGAAGGTCACCTCCATTTTTTAAAATAAAATGATACATTTTTTTCCGACTATCTTGTAGAGCACCTCAAACCTATAAAAAAACATCTGAAGGTCAAGATCATTAAAAGTCATTTAAGGTCATTTAAGGTCAAAAAGAGACATAAACTTTATTTTTATGTTAAATGAACTTTATTTACAGTAGGTGTTCGAAGTGATTGCCATTGGAATCAATACAATATTGTAATCTCCTTACCAAGGATTCTGTTGAATTTTTTATCACTTCCCCACTTATCGTATCAAATGCTCGAAAAATTCTCTCACGCATGTCATCCGGGCTAGATGTACGTTGTTTGTAAACTACATCTTTCAAGTATCCCCATAAGAAAAAATCAAGAGGCGTCAAATCTGGCAAGCAAGCCGGACACGATACAGCTCCTCCGCGTCCAATCCAACGATTTGGAAACCTGTGTTGCAGCTCAGTTCTAGCCATCAGCGAAAAATGTGCCGGACACCCATCGTGTTGATACCACATTCTGTTTCTTGTTTCCAAGGGTATTTCTTCCAGTAACGGACCACGGTCTTTGGTGTGCAACTTGCCGCAGCCAATGTGGATTTTCTGTTGACCACAAATGCATGTTATGCAAGTTAACATTCCCATGATTCGTGAATGTTGCTTCATCAGTAAATAAAATGTGATTCGATAAGTGCCGAAGTAATTAAAAAATTCTACACAATCCGTGGTAAGGAAATTGCTGTAATACTGTATTGAATCCAATAGCAGTCACTTCGAACATCTGTACTGTAAATAAAGTTCATTTCACATAAAAATAAAGTTTATGTCTCTTTTTGACCTTAAATGACCTTAAATGACTTCTAATGACCTTGACCCTTAGATGATTTTTTATAGGTTTGAGGTGCTCTACAAGATAGTCGGAAAAAAAATGTATCATTCTGTTTAAAAAAATGGAGGTGACCTTCACTGTTCGTCAGCGCCTCCACGGAAATTGAAAAAAATGTTCGCATTTGATGACCCGTCTCCTACCATATAACTTTTGTTTAGAACATTTTTTTATGACGCCGATAATTACAGAAATATTCAAGGTGGCAACAGTTAGTGCCCCACCCTGTATATGAAAATAACAACATGATCCCCTTTTTAGACATCTCACTTATTAGAAATAATAACAGAATCATCACGAATTGGTATAGAAAACCAACTTGGTCAGGTAGATACTCGAATTTTTTCTGCAATCATCCAACGCAACAAAAGATTTGCATAATTTACATGTTCGTAAACAGAGCAATCAAATTATCAGAAAAATAATTTCACACAGAAAATTTAAAATTAATCAAAAGAACCTTGAAACTAAACTGTTACCCAGAAAAATTCATACAAAAACACATCACAAAGAGATTAAATACCATTTCCAAACACAATACACAAAAAACAGACACACCTGAATTTGATAAAAACAGACTCATGAACTTCCCATACATAGAACAAATACATCACCAATTAATTAAATTGCTTCAACCATACGAAATAAATCTAGTAAATAATAATAAACACAACATACAATTACTCATAGGATCAACAAAAGATAAAATCTCACCATTACTAAAATCTAACGCAGTATACAAAATTCCTTGCAATGATTGTACTGGCACTTATATTGGACAAACAAAAAGACAACTAAAAACTAGAATCCAGGAACACAAAAACAACACATATCACCTAAATTCAGCACACACAGCATTAACAGAACATATAAAACAAACACAACACACTTTTAACTTCGACAACACAAAGATCTTAACAATAGAACCTTCCTCACTACAAACGATTACTACAAGAAATGATTAAAATTAAATTTGACAAAAATTCCATTAATTACCGAACAGATATAACAAATTTAAGCATAATTTATAATGCAATAATTTAAAATATTCATACCATAATAATTATAAAACCAATACACCAAGAAATCTCCATAATAATTGAACATAATATATAAAAAAAAAAAACAGAAAATCCATTCGCAGCAAATCATAACACAAATCAAACAACGCGCCATAGACCACTATCCTATAACCAATCATAAAACACAAGAAATAAAACCAACCCATTATAAACGCTCCTGAATAAGGCTCAACTCAACTTTGAAATTTAACGAACTAGCATTGAAAAATGTGACCGCATGCGCTAATGGACTCTCCGTGATTATTGGTTAATAGCTTTCTCTTATTACATTGACAAAAATAACCACAATGACCACCACAGGTATTTTAAAGTAATTTACCATAACTCATATCAATTGAAACAATATAACTTACACATTTAATTTAAAATTCTTTAAACATTCACAGACATAACCTTTATCACTAGAGATCCAGAAACATCATTTAAAATAATTGTTTTTCTTTGATATGTATGTATGTTTTGCTTTGATATGTGTGTATAGCTTCATATTTTTATATAATTTTTATATATTTTTTATAGTTTAATAAATTCCTGAAGAGGCCCTGATCAGGGTGAAACGTTAAAAAAAAGGGATTTTTCCGTCTTCCTCTCCAAAAATTCACGTATAATAATAAAGGAAAAAATACCCAACAAGCCGGCATTCGCCGAAGCTCCGGACAACAATTTCAAATATACAGCTAAAGCATCAACAATTTCATTACGTTACTAATCCGCTTACAATTAAACTATCGTTCTGAAATTTCGTGTGCTTCTAGAGCCAGTAGGCGACGATCAAATTCCTATGATTGTAGACGTTCCACGCGACAACGTCAGTCCTCTCACGTGAATTTTAGAGTCACTTATTTAGATACTTCGTGGCTCTCCCACAAAACTCCAATCGATAATCTCCTATAAGAATTATAGAGATTATCTTATCATAGTAGGACCATTCTCTGTAAACTAATATACTCTATCCTTCAACCTCAAACCGATGTTGCCATAAATATCCTGCCTTGATGCTTGAACGGATATTTGAGATTTATTCCCTCACTAAAATTAGACTCCTCTCCGGTCCAGTACACGATCCTGAATAAATCTAATTATCTAACCTTACGCGTGAAACCTTTTCGCAGTTGATATGCATAAGTCGTAAAAAACGTTTCAGTACGAATAATTTTTTACCTTCTCATCACATGCAAGGTATATAAAAAAGAGAAAGTGTTGCAATCCAAAAAAATATCGACACCTCAATTTTGATGGGAACACATCTTTTGAGTGTCCTAGATTCCAAAAATTATATTGACCCATTTATGTTTGTGTTTATTAGATCATGCAAATAAAGATATATATATATATATATATAAGGTCGTGAGTTTTGAGGAATGGGTGGGGATGAGTGAGTGAATGGTTTACAAATAAAATACAAATTTCGCGAAAATAACAAACACTTTTTACGGCGTAAAAACCCTCACGGTTCAGAGGGAAAAGCTGTAACAAGCGGATTCTTTATTTATATAACTTTACTTTACAGAACAAATGATAACTAAGAAATAGAGTGAATCGACTGGCAGATGTCGGACAAATATGTACTAAATTACGTAATAAAGAATTTATAACGCGGACAATGTTGTAGGCGCGACGCGAACGATTACTATTACTAGGGAATGATCATTCCGCAACCTATCGCGAGAGATCTCGTTGTACTTACAAATACCGGACTGGCGTCACAAGCCAGCCGTCTAAACGCGGCGTTGAGCCAAGAAGCGTGGTCAAGCCGGTCACGGGAAGCGCAGAGGATGGTCTCGACCCGCACCACGCGCGCCCCAACGTCTTGGGGAACCAGACGCGTGATGCCCGGGCTACCAGGGTGTTGCCGCTTGTTGCGCTCGCCCTGGAACGGGTCACGTATCAAACGTGGACACCGTTCCCCAACAATTTCCTAAGGTCGCCTCAAGGCACACACTCACACACACACACAAATCGGGCTAATACGCGAACTAAATTACTAGATTGCGAAAGTAATTAATATACCGCGAAGGGAAGAAGCTACAACGCAATCGGAGATTAATCGTCGCTTCGCTGACCGGACGTTCGGGAGAATAATCCGCGAGGTGTTTACTCGTGGATCGCTGTCGATCGACTGTGCAGTGAACCTGCCTCTCTCCGCGCGCGTCGAGAGAACACAGGCCCACGTGCTCGCCTGCGCGGGCCCGACGTGCGTGCGGGCCTACAGACCGCGGGCGCCTACACGCGTGCGCTACGACGCGACGACGAACCCGTGAGAGCACGAGATTCAAACCGGCGATGAAAATAGAAACGGCGCGAACAGTTTGACTGACTTCTAACTGTTCATGCGTCTGTCTTTCTATTTGTGTCTGGCATTACTTCAAAAATAAATTTACGAATCACAATTAAATTTGATATGAGTATTCATCGTTCAAACGCTGGTTCTGATATCGAAATCCAATAGAAATTTCATTAATTCGAATACTGTACCTTAAATATGAAAAACAATTAATAGGGCCTACATTCATTTTTGTACCACAAGCGAATAGAAAAAGTATTACTCTGGGGTATCAAGAAAACAATTACATTTTCCTCTCCACTCACTGACCAATAAGACGGTGTCGCAGTATCTCTTATTCGAAGTCATTTATTTTAGCCACTTTATATCGAGGTTACTATGTCATATTGTTGAAAAGATGGCGTTCTGAAGCTTGTTTTAGGTATAATAAGATAGTGTAGCTAAAAAAAACTCCGTTTAAAACCAAAATGCCCTTCGTACCTCCCTTCAGTATACTGATATCGTGATTTGTATCGCGAAACGTGGCTGAAATATCCGCTTTTGAAAACTTATTCGCTGTCGGCTCTGTTCATGTGAAGAAGTTTTATTCGTGCTGCGATTGGCTCTCGGTTTCGCACGAAAACTGGATGTGTCTCGCTTTCGCGCGAAAACTGGTTGACCGTGACAAAGTCCGTCCACGATATAAACATATAACGGGGACAACGTTTGCGGCAATAATTGTTACATAATTCAAAACAATAAACGAGGAAAGCATTCGCGGCTATTATTAGTGAAGAATTTTGATATCGAGGCGATGACGTGTTCAGAATGTTTAGGAACGTATGAATTTCTGTATGCTTAGAGTCTTGCTAAATCTCGTCAAACTTGAAATATAATAATTCACGACGAGAGCTTTTGACCTGGAATTTGCTCTCCGACTAATTCTGGTCCCAACCGAGAACGACAGAATGATGTATCTCTCCGGACGCAAAGGGAAGCCCAAGAACGAGCATGGTCACGAAATGTTAGGGCAAAAACAAGACTCAAAACCGTCGAAAGAAGACAAGAAAAGCATTTTGTTCGGATCATCGGGTGAACATTTTATTAATAAACATCTTATCCAATATTTGATCGTACATTAGATTGTACATACAAATTGCATTACATTGTACCTAATACATTAAATTATATTCAACGTATGACTGAAACAAAATGTGCCGCACATCTCTGCTTTTTCACCAAATGCACAGGGTAATTATGCGGTCATCCGCTTCTTTACCGGCGGCGAAGTAACATTTAACATTAAAAATGAGCCGAGCGTCTCGGTATCCGTCCGGACACTGTATTGCCGTTCCGATAACGTCCACTGCTGATCCTTTACCGAATCTGATTCCGCATTTCGTGCATGGATTAGTGATGCAGTCTACTTGGGTCAAAATCTGACTTATTTACTTTTTGATTACTGTTTGTTAGAATCTTTTTTTATTTATAGTTGATATGTTTTTGTATGAATTTTATTGGGTAGCTGTTATTTATAAGTGTGGCTTGAAAATAAATTCTTAAGCTCCCTGACTAGCTAATACTAAGTTGATTTGCTATACAAATTTGGTACCATTAGTAACCATTTTCTTGTTTTTTCTTGTAAGTGCTATATCTTGAATTGGAATTATGTTGTTGTTTTCTTTTTTTATCGTGAATTGCAATTTGGTATGAGTTGAAAGTTTGAAGAGTGTTTTCTATTTCGTTTATTAGTAGTGCTGTGATTATATCACCAGCATATCTTTTGTGAACGGGTGGAGCGAAATTTAACTTTACCAGACAAGTTTCTTCTACATCTACCATGACTGAATTCGGCAAGATTGATGCCAAAGGAGAGCCCTGAAATTTGTTTGCAAATTGTATTTGTAATGAATGAACTTGTTTGTCTCTATAAATGTCTTTATTATAATTCGGGGAGAGTACACAATAATTATATGAGGGATGTTGGTCGTTTGAGATGTGATATAGAACTGAAGCGTCCTCGGGCGTCGCGCAGGCCGTCGGACCGCGCTTAGTGCGATAAGGGTTACTGTGGGATTGCTGACCTAAGCAATCCCACGAACTAAGGTGACGGCATCATAATGCTGCCGTTACATATTGTTCAAAGTGAAGTAAGTAGAATTCATAATTAATTCTATGGCTTTCATTAATTCATTTGTGGGGAAGTAGTTTTTGAATAGGTTTTTTTTTTCTATGCTTTGTGTAACTAACGGTAATGGAATGTTTGCACTGTGACGTGATTTTCTGCAATGCCACCTGCGCGAAGTGTAAATGGCAAGGAGTGTCGGATTTACGACACTTGGATCGGTGCACGTTCGCTCTGACCACCTGTGGGTCAACAGCAGAGTTGCTCTCTATTTTGCTCTCTATCTTACCTTCGATAACGCTACCTTTCGGTCGGAACATTTAAGCGTTTTGTTACCTAATATTTAGCTTCATTAAATTTCGTATTTAATTTGACCACTCTGTTCTCCATTTTCTGAGTCTCACCCCCGCTACGTTCTACCACCGGGGACTGACCCTCCGCTTGCAAACCGCTACCTAACACCCACGCCCTCTTCGACTGCGCGTGCCATTATCTATCGCTCTGTTACGTTTCCGAAGCCTACCTACACCGACGAATTTCGAGTATTTTTGGATATTTGTTTGGATTTTGGGATATTGCTCGAAACTCCAGTTTTCGAATTTTGGAATTCTGATTGTCAGAATCGCGGGCGGGCACCAAACAACCGTACCCGTGGATTGTCGATGCCCAGGGAGCGCGATGGAAAATGGGCCGATAAAATACTGTGCCACCAAACGTCCTACGACTTCCCAGCCCGGCGCAGGACCATCCCCTGGAATTTAGACTGTCGTGGTCCGGCCCACTCGGCGCGCCACGCAAAAAGAGTCTAGAAGCAGCGGTGGAAAAGTTAATCGCAGCGTTGCACCCTTTTATTGTGGGTCCAAAATCGCTGAACCATCGTGGCCACGATTTCCGGCGTGAGCGACCCCGCACTTTTCCACCGTGTTCACCGGATCCGAGGGGAAGACACCCACGTTTCTGTGATAATTGCTGCCGATGAGATTGGAAGGAAACCAGGATAACAATAGCACGAGCACGCACGTCGACATAAATTTGCATCTGGCATAGCAAACTATCATTTCAAACGTGCGCCTGTGCGCGAAACTCGCAGTGCGCCGCTGTAATTCGCGAAGATCTTGAGAACTACACTACACCTGAGCACGCGCGCGAGCGGTAGCCGGCGAGCGGTGGAGTGGGGAGATCGATCGACGGCCCACGAGGGATCGCGAAAATTCACTCTCTGTTGTTCGATCACGTGCGAGTACGGATCGACGGGTTTTTCGTACCCCGACATCGCTACCCGAGAAAAGTTTTGGACATCGCCATCATCGAGACGCTGTGGAGATTCCGGTGAGACTCAGCCCACCCTCTGCCACAGTGAGTCGAGCGGTCTTTTGGGAGTTAGTGATTCGGCTCCGTAAGTAAGTTTTCGCTTTTTGTTTTAGTAAAATAGTTATTGAGAATTTTGGATTGAAGTTGCTCACTCAGGACTCGTATCACTCACCCCCCTGGCAGCATGCTGGGAATAAAGAGTGCTCGATAGTTAATTGGTCACGTGAATTTTCGATTAGTTTCATATTATTTTTATTGATTTTTTTAATGTTTAATCGCACTTGTTGGTGATTTATTTAATTGTGCTACGGCTACGCTAATCGTTATTCGCAACCTTATTTTGCGTTATTGTTCCGATCCATTAAATAATGGAATTAGTTTAGCTCTCTGTAGATCTCATGTTTGCGTTATTTCGAGGGAATACTTCACGTTCATAAATTCATTGGGGAGTAGTTCCCTATATTTTACTTGTTTGCCGCTGTGTTGCTCGCGGAAGGTCACTTGGACCGGCGTGGTGTTTACATCTCGCGCGTATTGTTCGGCTCACGCTACCTCTCCTATGCTACCTTACTATTTTCTTGTGAGCTGCTCGAACGGTCATAACCTTTATATTCTTGTAATTTTTCTGTAGATTTCTATTTTGTGTTATTATTGAAATTGTGGTCATTTATGCTACCTATCGTGTGCTACTTATCGAATACTACACACTACGATCTTTGACTGTCACGTTTCGTCGGCTACCTTTAATTATCTTAGTATGGCGTTAGCTTTAATTCAAGGATTCGAGATTTATCTGTTGCTCCCCTCCTTCAGATAGTTACCGATCTTCCCTGCGAGAAATTGTTTAGTAATTTAATTATTGATTTTCCCTTTTGGTTTTCGAAAGTTATTTGGTCCTCTCATGCTATATCTTCCGAATTTTTCCCCGTATCAAAGCTACCGGCGATTATTTATTATGATTATTTTCCGCGATTATTAAAATATTATTTTGTTTGAAGCTACTTTTAATCTGCGGCTATGGTTTGAATTATAATTACGCTACCTATTGCTTATGACGCTGTTGCGAGTTAATGCTACCTTGAACATCACGTAGTACCTTTTGATTCATGTTGTTCTTTTATTTATTTCTTTTATTTATTTTATATCGAGTCACCGTAGTATTATTCTCGTTCTTTTCTATCATCATGTCATCGAAAATGCGCCTTGACCTTGTTCAAGTGACGCCCAGGAAATGGTTAATGAGCCAAATAGTCCAGCCCCTCTACCATATATCAGCTCGTAGAGCCTGAGCTAGTCGTGTGCCTTGTGGCTTCTCATCGCGTCCTCGTGTGACCCCACTTCTGACTCCATCTTGTGATGATTGAATTGATTAACTATG
Organism: Clistopyga incitator; assembly: GCA_947507545.1. NCBI lineage: Eukaryota > Metazoa > Arthropoda > Insecta > Hymenoptera > Ichneumonidae > Clistopyga > Clistopyga incitator. The sequence goes on along the minus strand of OX382182.1, from coordinate 9,215,955 downwards.
AGTTTCGAACGGCTTACCCAAAATAACAGGATTTCGGGTTGCGGGTTGTGGCGGAGGAAGGTGAGCCGGGGTTTTGGGTCCCATCGGGATAATTCCTGACAGTACATACTGCTGTTACATCTAGTGAAATGAGTACATAGTTGTCTGGAAAAGTTAGATTGCCTATTATTATTTTGAGTGTGAAACTATTTTTGATGTTTGAGATTCGATCAGGTAGTTTGTCTGCTGTAATTTTATGTATGAAATTTACTATTCTATATGTAGAAAATTTGATAGAGGAAACTATTGGTCTTAACATCAAACATTTTTTGTGTTTTCTGGGAAAGAGCGATATTGCAATTTTCTGGTTTAAGATATTTGAATTTGTTTGTTTCAATTATGTTTCTATTTTTCTATCTTGTTAAAAGAACCGTGATGGTTTTCTGAAAAGTGTTAATTGGGTTTTTCTTTTTATTATTTAATATGTTGTGTTATCTTCTAGTAGTTTTTCTATTTTTTAATGTAATCTATTTTTTTTTTTTTCAATGACTGTGTCTTTATCAGGTTTTGTTGATATTACTTCTGGACATGTGAGGATTATGTCACAAGTAGACTCATGAACTTTTCATACATAGAACACATTTACAATCCATTATTCAAAATGTTAAAAACATATAACATCGACATGATTAACAACAACAAACAAAATATGCAATAATTAACGGGCTCATTGTAGAATATTGCTGCGATTGGGAGCCATCTGGGACTGATGGCAGCACCTCCCGAGCTTATTGCCTCCGCGCGAGTTAGCGTCTCTACGCATGCGCGAAAAGGGCGCTCGGGGCGTCTTCGTGTTGCCGGTTATTCTCATTCTTGTTCTCGCTTTCGTTCGACTCGCTAATGGCCGCTCATTATTCTACGCGTCTCACGTTTAAGGTGTTCGGTTATTCTCATCTCGACTCGTTCCGCGCATAACTCAAGTATTCTGCTCTGCTCATACATGCTCAATATAAAATATCTCGTCGGCTCATAAGTGTTTGTGCGTATACTCGAAATTCGGTAACGTGCTCGCGTCTCAGGCTCTCCGGCATTTTCTCACGCCAACCGTGTGTCGGACCGGTATTGCTCACTCCACTCGACGCGTCAATTAATATAATCGCGCGCCGAAAAAGAACTCACGGCTACACCGCATTTTTCGTAATTATCGGGCATACGATTTTCGTACCCGACTTTATTGTTCAACTCAAGCACCTATAGCTCAAATAAAGACTGCTCAAGTTCCGCTCAAATAAACGACTTGTCGTCCGCCATCTTTTTCTCGACCACCTGTTCCACTATCTTTTATTATTTAGTAACCATCACACAATTCTCAAACACTCACCGACCGATAAAATTGCGTTCTTATCAAAGCCAAATGTAGTTTACAAAATGCCATGCCAAGATTGCCCAGGCGCATATATACGACAAACCAACGGATATTTGAAGTTCGAAATCTTGCGAGAAAGGCAATGATGAATATTTTTGTGAACCATGTTTCAAAAAAAAGCAACTGTGATAGTTCTCTGGAAGGGGAAAGTCATGAAAAGTTATAAGCTGTAAATAAAGAACAATGTTTGAAAAATACAAAAATACAAAAAATATTTATATGGTATCCAAAAATAAGAAGAAAATATTAAAAACTTCAAAAACAAAAAATATATATATAATATAAAATATTTAAAAAAACAAACAACGAAAAAGATAATGACGGTTTTCAACGAACGCTTAACTCCACGTAGTGAAAACCGGGCGAGTCAAAACCGGGCAACGGCTAAGAGCATTAAAAAAATTTGAATTAGGAGAAGTATAGATTACTGTTCCGTATTATATAGTTTGAGAACAAAAAATCATTTGAAGAGTTAAGTTTTACGACGATAGGTATAAAATTTGTATATAAAATATGATTTGGGCCTTATGGGTCTCAATATTCTGTGACGTATTTTTCGAGAGCATATTCGATAACGGTATTTACTACGGGAACTGCAACACGATAATGTCACTTTCGGCCGTCCACCCGCGTTCGCGCATCTGTAAACCCGGTGGGCGCCAGCTAATTTTTTGTTTCACCGGTATTAACAAACCAGTAAGCCCTACACGGAAAGAAATGAGTAGTTGGTGAGAATGAAAAATGAGTCCTGCCAACTAACCGGAATAGTTGATATAGCGCCAACTACTCAGTTAGTTGAACTGTCTACTCGGTTGGTTGGAGGAACTAAATGTCGTTGGTAGAATACTCGTAGTAGCAGGAACCAACTGAAATCGTAACCACAACTATACGGTCAGTTAGTGGACGCAATTTATTTCAGTGAAGTTCTAGGTTACAATTCAGAGCTCACACCGCACCTCTAAGATAAATAATGAAAACAATGAGGTTAGAAGTGCGATTGCCATACATTCATAATGGCATGGATCATTACTAAGTTTCGATTTTATTAAAATTAAGATAATCTACTTCTAACAGTACACAATTCGCTTGCTGTATATTTAGTACTGTCCGCTGTAAAAACACATTTCACACGACACATTGGCGTCTCTTGGATACCTTTCTCTTTGGCGTACACATCATTAGTTGGAAGAACCAACCAATTAGTTTTAGACGGGAAGCGATTGGTAGCGAAAACCAACTCGAAGGGTACCGGCACCATTCGAATCGTGTTGACAACTACTGCCGGCGATAGTTGCGGCACCTAATGGCTGTTGGTAAAGGCAGAATTGATATTGGTTGTCGGAACCAACATGTCGGTTTTCCTTACTACTTTTCGATAACTAATCACGCGTAGTTGCCTCAACTAATTTGCGGCGCAACATTATCATTGTATTAATGTACGAGAGCCAGCGTAACGTATCGAAATCGTTAACGATAGCGGCGAGGTGCAAAGCAACGCGCGTGTATCCTCAACTCATTGATAGCTGCACGAATATTCAGCGGTACGAGATCTTTAATTGAAATAATCGATTAAATGATTTATTACACGGAACGACCCACTAGAATTATTCCTGATACAGCGAGGAGCGAGAACTATATTACAAGAAATAATATCGACAACATAATGCACTGAACTGCACTGAATAATTCACTATCCCAGAACTTTTCCCTCGAATTACATCGTTACTGTATCCAGAGCGCAAATCATGCCGATAACAACTTCAAGATCTACACAATCGCCTCCCTTAGTGCTTTATGCAAGAAGAAGCATCCATAATGCATCAGAATACTCTATCCTATACCAAACTTAACAACAAAACTTTACCCGCTCTCCAGCGTGATGCCCATAGGGCGTCGGGTTTACACCGGTCTACAACTAATTGCGAGAACTCGTATCGATGACTTTTGTCTGCTGGGCTGCTCGTTTCATTGAGCTCTCAACCTCGCGACAGATTAAAATGCACCGATCTCCTTTAACTTCCCAAGACAAGAAAAATCTCAACCTTAAAAATTCTTAACCAAAACAAAGCGGTAAATTCGGGGAGAAGCATCTTAAAACGCTTAACCGATAACAAAAGTCCTTCTGATCGTGATTGCCAAAAAATCACATGACAATTCATATCAAGCCCAATTTTGGGACCACTAACAGGAACGTTTTGGGTAATTTGGTACTTACTTTACTTGAAATCTAAGTATTTCTTATGAAAAACCGTGATTTGGTCTCATCGGACGCAAGAAATTGTCGGGTCCCAATTTTCGAAATATCATTCAAAAGATTGAAATAAATACAACAATTTTTGTACTTATTATTTTTTTATTTTTATTTTTATTTATTTTATTAGTTAATGTATGGTTTCTTCAACCTTTTACATTTCTCCACGCTGCTTATAACAAACTTAACCTTAATCTAGAGACTTAAATGTTCTACATTCCCGTCTTCCCCTCTTTGGTTTTCCTCCTCTCCGTCTTTTCTCAGTCTCGTTCTTTTCCCGGCGATTTTTTCAAAAGCTTTCGCGTACTCACACATTTCTACCCACGGGTCATTTATCAGCCTTTCCGATAATTCCAAGGATAGATCTCTCCCTCCGGAACCTGCTATCCACTCGTCTATTTTCTCCACCCATTCCCCCTTAATTTCCCTTCTCGCTGTTTCGTAAATCCACACATGCTCCAGGCTTTCCTCTTCAATACCGCATACTCTGCAAGTCCAATCTGTATATCCTTTTTTGCCACTCAACCCTATGTTTCCGCATCTTAATCTTGCCCATTGTTCCTTTATTATTCCATACCACCTCTCTCTATCCCAATATCCTTCTCTTTCCCACCCCCTTTTTATGTTTCCGTAAATTGCGCAATACGTGGATTTTCCCACTTTCTCCCAGTCTCTTTGCGTATCCTGCTCCATTTTTCTTTCGTTGCCTTCTTTTAGTAACTTTTCTACTCGCTCTCTACTCTCCTCGCTTCTCAGTAAACGAACTGTGGCTCCATCCCCCACTTGTTCCAGTGCCGTTTTAAGTTCTATCGCCCATCTCCAAGGATTTCCATTAGTTAACCCCCTTATCTTTCAAACATATTTTAGGCCATCTACCTTCTTTCATCTTCTCTATCTCCATCACGTATTTACTTGCCCTTCGTCTCGTTTCCACCTCCATGCTTCTCCTCCCCGACTCCAGTTTCCACACATAATCAGGCGTGTTTCTTGCCAACCCCATAGCCATTTTTACAAATCTTCCCTGTAGTCTTTCTATTTCTTCTCGTCGTTTCCACCCCCATATTTCTACTCCATATAATGTCCCTGATTTCACTAGTGAGTCCATTAATGTTAGTCTTCCTTTCAATTGGTCAATTCTTTTCATGACCCCGCACACTGAATTTATTGATTTCTGCGATTTCCCTACCATATTCCTTATATGTTTCCCATATCCATTTCTTGTTGTAAACCAGAAGCCCAAGTATTTAAACTCCTTTACGACCTCAATCTCTTTTCCATACATTTTCCATTTCTCCCCGTTCGCTCTCTTTCCGCCATTCCGACAAATCATTATTTTGGTTTTATCTACATTTATTTTCATTTTAATTCCTTTAACGTATCTTTCCATAGATTTAATCATCTTGTTTAATTCTTCTGCTTCTTCCGCCACCACCGCAATGTCGTCTGCATACTTTAACACAAAAAACTTTGTACCCCCCATCACTATTCCACCCTCATTCCTCTCCTCCCAAATTTTATCGATGTCATCCAAGCATAAGCTAAATAAAGTTGGGCTGAGAAGGCATCCCTGTCGTACTCCGTTTCCCGTTTCAAAGCTTTCCGAAATCCCCTCCCCCGTTATTACTTCATTTGTTGTTTTCCTCTAGATTCCCTTTATCAATCTATGCATTGCCCCCCTTATTCCTTTCTCCCAGAGGATCTTAAGCATTAATTCTCGGTCCACTTTATCAAAAGCTGCTCTGAAATCGACAAAGGCTACGTATAGTTTCCCCCTTTCTTTTTCAATCTATTGTTAATTAGTGAGTTTAATACAAAAATGTAATCCCTTGTGCCCCTCCCTGCCCTGAACCCCGCCTGGATTTCCCTTATTATGTTGTCTCTTTATATCCATCCGTTAATTCTTTTCACCATGATGCTCGTTATTATTTTATAGCCAATATCTAATAGCGACACGCCCCTATAATTACTCGCCTTGTCCTCGTCCCCTGCCTTGTGTATCGGAAAGATCCTGGCTACTTCCCATCCTTTTACCAGTTTGCCCTTGTTTCACATCATATTCAATATTTCCCTGATTTCTTTTATTCTTCCTTTCAGCATTGCCTTTATAAACTCCACTACCAGCCCATCTTCCCCTGGAGCTTTTTTATTTTTAGTCTTTTTCAGCGCCTTCTCCAGCTCCTTCAAACTAATCTCTTCATCCAATCTTTCGTCTGCCGATTTCTGCTCGCTATCCGAGTATTTTTCTTGGTCCTCCCTTATTCCTTGCCCTTCTCTTGTTTCTTTTGTTTCTTCTGGTTCCCTTTCCGCCCCTAGTAGATTCTGAAAATGTTCCACCCAATGTTTTTTGGTGATATTCTCCCCTTTCTTTATTTTTCTTGTTCTGAAAAAGCTCACTGCCATCCACCAATCCTGCATCTTTCTGCTGGCCTTCACTGCCTTCCACTTTTCCTCAAACCATTCTCTCCTCTTTCTATTCATCAGCTCCTTCAACTTCTTTCTCTCCCTTGCTAATTTACCTGCCAGCACTCTCCTCTCCATCTCCCTCCGTTCCCTCAGGAATTCTTTCAGTACCCTCCATACCTTCCTTCTTTGGGTTTCGCACTCCCCTTTGTACCATTTTTTACTTTTTCCTCTTGCTCGGATTTCCTTTTTCATCCCAGTTTTATCTGCCGCTTCCCATATTGCTTCTTTTACTTCCTCCCACTGGTCCTCCTCTTCTTCCCTTTCCGGCCATATCCTGTTTAGTTCCTCCACAAACTTGTCCTGTCCTTTCTCGTCCCACATCAATTTGTTTCCTTTCACCTGACCCTTATTTTGCTTCTTGCCCCCTTTCTCCCTTTGCCCCTCCCCCAGTGCCATGCTAATAGTCACCGGGAGGTGATCAGACTCTATCCTTGGAATTATCTCAAGGCTCTCAATTATTTGTTCGTACTCATCCGCCACTTGTATCACCATGTCTAGAACTGAGCATCCCCCTCCTACCAGTGTAAGCTTTCCTTCTTCATCGCCTTCTGTTCCCTTCCTATTCTTGCATTAAAATCACCTATTATTATCACAGCTGCTCCTTCACTCATACCTTCTTCTATGCATTCTCTCAGTGGTCTCTCAACAACTCTCATACCAACATTGTTATACACTGAAACTATCCATTGCTCTTTTTTCCTATTCTCTTGATTCATTTTTATAATTAGTCCGTATTCCCACTCGTTCACTCTCCACTCTCCGTTCAAACTTTTCCTAATTCCCACCAGCTGACCACCGCTCGCTCTCCCTTTTTCCTTGACTCTATTCGCCGGTTTTGTCTTCCATTCATATCCTTTGTTTAATCTCTCAATCACGCTGCTTTCCCTTCTCCTTTCCAACCACGTTTCCAGTAATGTAATGATTTCGAATTTCTCCAAAAAGTCCCACGTATCATTTATTTTATACACCTCCGCTATATTCCACATAACCAGCCTGCTTATCCCATTCACTCCTTTATTCTCCACGAAATGTATTTTTCTCCATTTCTCCTAACTCCTCATCCCATCTTTTCCACACTCCATCCACCATCATTTTCATGTATCCTAATCTAACTATTTTTCCGCGACGTTTTTCTCTTCTCGCTTCACTCTGCAGCCATTCCTGTACTTCCTTCTCCCTCCTCGTGTTGTCGTGGCCTATCCAAATCCCTGAACCTTTGAGCTCCTTTTTTCTGTCCAGGATCCTCTTCTTGGTTTCCATGGAACCAACTGTGATGACTGGCCCGCTGGCGGCTTACTGCAGGTACCCAATTTCTGGGTCTACTCCGAGTCTCTCTTTAATGATCCCCGCAACTTCGTGCTGTAGTCCTCTCCCTGCTGCTCTTACTCCCCTCACAACCAGGTTTTTCCTCCTCATGAATCATTCTCTCATTTCCCACTCAATTTCCCTTCTCGGTAGCGGCGCTGGCTTTGTGCTTGTCTCCCGTTTCGCTCTGTCCGACCCTACTGGTCCTCCTCTACTTTTCTTCTCCACTCTCGTCCATTCCTCTGTCCTCCGCGTCGTGTTGTTATTTTGATCACTGTGAGCCAGAGAGCCCTCCGGAATCCGTGCCACCTCCTGGACCCCCCGCGAGTCTGCTCGCCCTCACTTCCCCATTTGTTCTCTCCTTTCCCTTGGTTGCCTCTTCCTTCCAGTTGCTCGATCCTTTTCCGCATTATTCGCTTCTCCGATTCCATTTTCTCCAACGCCGCCTTAAGCTTTTGGATCTCCGTCTCTCGTTTTTTAATTTCTCCCTTCAGTTTTCCATTTTCCACTTCTCTCTCCGCCTGCCCCTCTTGTGCTTTCTGCCTGCCCTCCCTTGTGTCACTCCAAATCCCTGTGCTTTCTCTGCATCTTAGCACCTCACATTCCACACATCGACACTTCTTCATTTCTTTCTCCAACCCTTCTCGGCAGTCTTTCAGATCCTGCCTCCAAAGTTCTTTCATTTTTTCTTCCAGTTGCTGTACCCACATTTCCATCCATTTTTCGGATCTTTCTGCCAATTCCTTTACCCCCGCCGTATTTTGTCTGCATACCTGCGTTAAGTCCCCATCACTTCCATCCTTGGATTTCTCAGTGTCCTCCACCCCTGTCACTGCCTCTTCCCCACTGTCTTGTTCGCTCTCGACCTCTGCCTCACCTCTAATGTCCCTCAGCCTTTGCCTGAGGCTCTCGGCCTCCTTGTCTAGTTCTTCTCTCGCCTCCGCCTCCCTATCCAGATTTTCGTTCGTCTCATCCCTCCTGTCTTGCCCTCCCCACCTTTCATTCCCCCCTTCCTTCTCTTGATATTCCCTGTCGGCTTCCGAATGTATGTCACGTTGTCCTTGCTTCGCTGGTACACTACGCGATCGCGTTGTCACTCCCATTTTGATCGGAGATCTACCAATCTTCTGACTCTTCGCAAACGCCGCCCCCTCCGTGTTCTGTTTTTGCCAGTCTTTCTTGAAGTACTGTCCGATATCTCCCTGCGCCCGGGCTATAAGTTTTTTGATCGGCGGCCGCCCCCTTCCCTTCTTCTCTATTCCCTGCGTCTCCTTCAATTCTCCTAGGTTGTTTTGCTCTCCTTCGCCGATCTTTTCTCGCCCGCCACTATCGCCCCCTTTCTTATCGGCGTCTATTTCCCTCCCGTCCTCCTTATCATCATTCAGTTCTTTCTCTCTGCTGCCTTCCTTACCGGCCTCCGCGTCGTTTTTTCCTTCCAAGCGGTCCGCCATCTTGGGGCTCCCCACGTTCTAACCTCCTTTTCTCTTTCCTCGTACAAGTTCAAATCGTCCTTCGCAGTCTCCACCCCCGCATCCACCAACACTCCCACTTGCTCCTCTCACCCTCTCGGTCACCCCTATTCACTTTTTTGGACTCCCGATCCCCCAATCACTCTCAAAACCCTCGAAAACTGCGCAGCCTATTCTCGTTCGACCGCTCGCTTTCAGCGCCTCTACTCTCTCCCCTTATTATTTTTTTATATAAATGCATTTTCGACAAGTATATACATATAACACATTATGTATTTACAACAACCGCCATATTTATTACTGAGACCGGAACAAATTATTGAACCACTCTTATCTCAAGAGCAACTATCGGTGACCACGATAACATAGTTTGAAGCATTATTTTATATTTTTATCGAAGTGAAATTCACGTTTCAAATACAAATTTACTAGTAAAACTCGCATTGTTTTGTTGAAAAATATCAAAAAACTATTGCTGAACTGTTTTTTGATTCAATCCGATCTCGGATTCGATAAGAGCGTATCCGAAAATGTTAGAATAGATGCTTGCAATAATTATACACTTTTTTCTCGATAAAATATGTTAGCCCAAAACTAGCGATGAATTGTGGTCAATTCAGGAATTAATGGGTTAATCCGCTCGTTGAGTCAGCGTTTAAACCGGTACAATCGTTTCTATTCATATGAATTATGGACTCAAGACTAATAATATTAGATTCGATTAATAGTAAACTTCCAATGATACCTCCCGTATGATAACCATCACTCTGCAATCTCGTTCTTTAAGAAAACGATACCTGATGACGAAAACATCTATAATACTACAACTCTAAAATTACACTATAATTTTGAAGCAACAAATTGGGAACAATTCTCGAAAAAGCTTGAGCGCTCGTTTAATTAGCAAATTGATCATAATCGTAATCTAACGATAAGAGAAATTAATAAGAATTTACTCTGCAACGATGCCCTAATCACTACTACAATAAAAGATGTAGTCCCGATTTTTAAATTCCAAAACAGTACCTTTAAATATATAAATTAAAATATCAAACAACTACAAAAAAGCCAAATCATCAATAGTTAGTTTAAAACACAAATTATACATCGAAAATCTCCTCATTACACTTCAAATCACCAGAGATGCTAAAATCGCATTAGCATCTTTGTACTTAGTACTTTAAATATTCTAAGAGTTGCAATCCACGCAGAATTCCAGAAATCAGCCGAGAGGTACTGGACCAAACAGATTAAACAAATAAATAGCCTTAATGCTGACTCAATCTTCCCAAAAATAAACAGATTACTAAGACCGAAACAACAGGTTGAAATAAATTGTATACCTGTCGATCGAAACAAATAAGATCTACTTCGCAGAATCCTATATTTTTTAGATGATGAGCAGATCTATGGAGACAAGTACGTTTTCAAAAAAAATCTTTCCACTTCTCCGTATTAAAAAATCCGCGGGCCTGGAATACCAATGATCGTTTCATAACACTTATCAGATAATATGATTGGAGCATTAGTAATCATATTCAATAACGCCTTCAGTTATTATTTTTTCCCAAGCATCGTAACACGAGTCAAAGCTCTCCCTCTTGGAAGAACAAAAGAATCCAAATGATCCCTCGAGTTACAGAACAATAAGCCGCACACCTTGTGTGAGTTTCGGAATCAATCACTAATTCAAAAATAACCGTTTTCTCAAATAAAAAGAAAATAGTACACAACACGAAGTATGTTTTCAGACACTTCCACTCAACAACTCATATTATTCACGAGTTATTAAGCGATCTAAATCATCAAGTAAGGCGAAGTCAGATCGTTCGAGCAACCTTACTGGAATTAGAAAAAGCCTTCGATCCGGCTTAGCGCGATAGAACGTTATTCAGGCTGAGGATCGAAAAATTCCCGGACTGGTTACAATTCTTGATCTGGGACGTAATTGCGCATAAAGAGGTAATAGTGTGGGGTACCATAAGACTTTCTTTGAAGATCTTTAGCATAAGAGAAACTACGACTGGAAACTGTAGATTCACGTTTTCTATAAACATATTTACCTGTGATACCCTAATATTCTTTTGCTTCCTCAAAGAGGAAGCTTTGTTTTCATGACAAAATAAAATAAAATTTCCGAGATTTTCATGTCAGTATGCTTAGAATCAACTAAAACGGCGAGAAAAATGGTTTAGAAAATGTGTGTATCTGTGTGTTCCAGGGACCGAAAATTTAATCACCGATAACTCGCGAATGGCACGATCGATCGAGCTCAAATTTGGCGTAGAGTAGTCACTCCTCTTTAATTGTTGTGATTTTGAAGAATATATATAGATAGATATATATATACTGATTTTATAGAATTTTTAATTTTTTTGAAAAATGTTGTATACTCTCTATGTTTCGTGAAAGTTTGCCGAAATATCTAAATAGTTCTTCATAACTAGAGACACGTTAAATGCTGTTTGGTATTGAATTTCGACAAAATCGGTAAAGCGGTACGAATTTTATAGAATTTTGAATTTTTCAATAAAATCATGATTTTGCTATAAATCACGTCGAAGCTCAGCGAATCAACTGAAATCTACAAACGAAAAATAACATACATCCCTACTGTGTACCAAATTTGGCGGTGATCGGTACAGTCGTTCAAATTTTATACCATTTTGAATATTCGAACGAACAGCGATTTTCGCTATAACCTCAGCAAAAGTTAAAAAAAGGAAAACAAAAGTTTGTGTCTAATAAAAATGAGATGTGCTGGTGATTTATTCATTTATTCAAAACAAAGATGCAAAGTAGAACCTTGCACATTGCTTCCTCATTAAATTTTGCTCTGCACAAAGCTTCCTCTACGAGGAAGCCAAAATCAGTTACAATACTTCCTCGTACTTTGCATTATTTTTTAAGATATTTACCAGTGATATATATATTCTATACCTAGTAGATTATACGTGGTAAAATGTACCGCCTTCAAATTACTACGAATACTCCGCGCTCTACAACAACTCCCGACAGATCCATAAAGCCCGATATTAGTACGTCCCATTTATTACCTCTAATTCACGATTGTTTTATTCTTATTTTTGTATGTACGCCAAGAAATGAGGATTATGGGGAGATCTGCTGTGTATTCCTTCCCTTTATCAGTCGCATTGGAAGCAACGAGATTTCCGAGATGCCATCTATTCCTGGAATATGCTCAGGACCTCAACCAGCATGAACAGTTCTACACCCCCGTCGCATCGGTAGACGAGCACCTTATTACTCTTCCGTCTTCGCGCTGCGCGGCACCGTCCCAATTTGGACTTCGCGCGTCAAGAGCGTCAACTATTTGTCACTTCGCGTAATTTGCGAAAAGTTGGGGTTGGTCGTCTGACCGATCGCCATCGAAGCTAATTAGGGTAGGAATGAATAACCTCGTGCTTCCCTGCGCGAAACATTTTCTGAGGATCGGTAATGGAGCCAGGAGCTGCGTCCGTTAGCCGTACGATCGCTACACTCCCGCATCTAATTCATTATTATGAGAAAAGACGAGAGAGCGGAGGTTGTTGAGCCCCTACTACAGCGGATTGCAAGGTGAGCCCCGTTTCTTCGCATTTATAGTGATTCTCTCCGTTGAAGTTAGTGAAATTTCGATACGTAAAACGATTAATAAATTATCCTGCAAGGACGTTACTTCCCGCGTGGAAGAAGTCTGCGGGCTTTATTTGGGTATTTGTAGAAGTCCCGTTTGACGTACAGCGGTATCGATTGATGGCGCTCTCATTTTTTTTAGTATTACTTATTTGTCGGGAATGATTCTCGGGAAATTGTCATAGTTATAAGTTACTGTATATCGTGATGCGCGAGAATGATTGTGCCGTTTGTAGTGAATGTATATATTATTATTAATATTAGTCTTAATAGTAATCCGCGATAATTAGTCTTCGGTCGATTGAGTAGCCGGGTTTTGCTCGGGGAGACTTAACTTGTCGCGGAAATTGTTAAGGGGAGGTTCCTCTGTTTTGGTTTGAAAAAATCAATTTTTTTTTTTACATTTTCCGATTCTCTGACATTTATAGAATATGTCCGTAAAGCGGTTTTGAATTTACTAAAGTTTTAAGCGAGATACAGCGCGTTGAAGAAGAGCGTGCATCCGAGCAGCTGTATCCGAGCGCGTGCCGCTACCTGCGTCGGGTCCCGTTCGCTGCCCTAATCTTTTCATTTATGATCGGACCAACATATTTGAATTCTTCATATCCATAGAAGAATTATATTTGGCCCTTTTTCCCTGTAGAGGGAATAAATTGCGTTTTATAACGAAAAGAACATCATATTTAAGTCTATGTTTCAAACGTTTTCGGCTCGTTAATCGGGTCTCGTGAAATTTCGTGCTGTGTCGGATAAAATTGAAAAGTTCACGTGTGTTTAAAGAATGCCAAATTCATGGAAATCGTTTAATTTGGTCAACGTTTTTTCACAAGTGTTCTACAAATGAAAATCCGCAGCACCATCTTTGTCCTCCAGGAGCTAAAAGTTGGTGCAAGTGGCGCGTCGCCGAAGCTAATAACGAGCTGGAGTCCTTCGAACACAAACCTGGTCTCGATGAAAGTGCCCAAGCTACTATTCGGCCTATTTATGAAGCTCTTTCCCAAGACGATCTTCTACAACGATGCACCGGTGGCAACACTCAAAACGACAACGAGAGTCTCAATTCGTGCATTTGGAAATTCGCTCCCAAGCATTTACATTGTGGCTCAAAAACTGTGGAAATTGCTGCTTACATGGCAGAAAGTATTTATAATGAAGGTTATACTGCTGTTCTAAAAATCATGAATGTCCTCGGAATATCAGTCGGAACACACACAAAGTATCTCGCAGAAGAAATCGATACGGCGCGTATCGAGGGAGCAGAAGCAAGTATGACGGACGCGGCCAAAAAATCGAAAATCGTGAAACAGCAGCAATTAATGAAGCAAAACGAATTTTATGAAGCTGAGGAAGGAATTTTGTATGGAGCTGGAATTGCAGATTAATTGTACGTTCACAAACTATTCCATAAATAATCTTTTTTGCGACGAAATTTGTCCGCAATCTTTAAACGCGTTTTTCTCTAAACGACATTTTTTATTGCGCGGTACACTCTACCTCAAGCATCAGTCATCGGATCGTCTCAAAATTTCACACACTGATGCACAATAGTATTGCCCCGGCCACCAACCTCAATTAAACAAGAAATTTTTGTTTGAACTATTTATTTAAACAAATTAAACGCGGAAAAAACAACCGAAAATTCACGTTCCAAGTTCAAAGTGACGTATCTTCTCCAAAAATCGTTGAATTTTTAAAAAATGAGGTTGGTGGCCGGGGGAATTTAATACATTAAATGAATAATATTATTTTTCTTGTTGCAGATGAACGGTTCGACCTGTACACTGTACCGCGCAAGTAGGTGCACGGCGCGCACGGTCTCGCGAACGCTTGGCAGGAGCCGCCATTTTGGACTTTCGGGGGAAAAAAAAAATCATTGTCAACTCTTCTTTTCATAATGAACAATTAGCAAAAAACGGCATTTTTGTTGCTCAATTCTAAATACCCAAAATAAATTATTGAACATCACCAATTTTTCGGGTTCGAACAGAGGAACCTCCCCTTAAGCTCATTTGTCGTTCGAGAGTGAATTCGTTTTCCTATGCCATGTACGTGTGTTAGAGAGGGCGACGGTGGTAATCGCGTCGCTTAAAGTGGGACGGAAGGAGACGTGCGCGATCGTTTTGTTTAAATAAAAGTTAATATTTCATTTAGGTTTCTCCAGGTATTCCCGTAGTAGAAAAGTCGGGTGGGCCATCCCGAAGTAAAAATCTCTCTCTAGCTCTCTCTCTCTCTCTTTTCCGCATTTTTCCCTCTCCGCTGTTTCATCTGCTCAACTCTCCTCCCTTATCTAGAGTTCTTCCTCGAATTCCATTGGCGCGGATGGACTTCCTGCGTCCTATCTTCGCCTTGTATCCGGCTTTCTCCTTCCTCAGTTCACCTGCCTTATAAACCTCTCGTTCTCCTCCTCTACCTTTCCCTCTGCCTGGCGCCGGTCGCTCATAACACCCCTCAACAAAATACCTACCCCGTCTGCCCCGTTAGACTTTCGGCCCATCTCCATCCTCTGTGCATTGTCAAAGGTGGTTAAAAAACTGGTACACGCGCAGCTTTTGGGGTGGTTGCTCGCTCATGGCCTGCTCGATCCCCTGCAGGCAGGCTTCCGTGAAGAGCACAGCACTCAATGGGCTCTTCTCAGGTTCACCGATGACGTCAGGCTCGGCTTGGACAAACGGCTGCTTACTATCGCCGTATTATTTCAGCAAGGCCTTCGACACGGTCTGTCATTGCACACCTTTGAACAAACTTTCCTTGCTAGGCTTTGCGTCGTCGGCACTTGCATGGTTCTCGTCGTACCTTAGCGGAAGGTCGCAGGCAGTTCGCTTTCCGGATGGCCGGTTGTCTGAGTGGGCCACCGTTACCTCGGGTGTTCCTCAGGGAAGCGGGCTAGGCCCTCTACTTTTCTCTCTTTACCTATGTGACCTGCCTGGGATCTTCCGCAACATTCGGTACTTACTGTATGCAGATGACCTTGTCATCTACCACCAGTGTGCCCCGGAAGAGCTTCTTGCCTCGCTAGTGCTGCTCAACGCGGACATCGCACGTATACATGACTGGGCGCGTTCCAATTCGCTTTCGCTAAACGCCTCGAAGACTGATGCCATGATTCTTGGTACTGCAAGATTTCTTGGTCGACTTGACTTGGCTTCTCTCCCCCCTCTCAGTGTATCGGGTCAACCAATCCCGTTTGTGTCCTCCAAGCGTTACTTGGGGCTCATAATTACGCTTTCTCTAGGTTGGGGTGAGCAGGTCAGGCGCTCTCGAGCGCCGGGAGGGGTGATCTGCGTTTTCCTTGCGACTCGCGACTTGCTCTACTTTTGTTTTTGTTTGTTCACTATAAGCCCATTTCTCATTCTTCTTACATTGTCTCACCCTATTTAGTTTTAGATCTTTTTACTCTGTACTCCCTGTAATGCCTTTATATTTTGTTTATGCTTATTTTTGTCTTGCTCTGGTCGTTAGGGGGTTTTATCCCAGGATCATCAATACAACTACTCTACTACTCTACTCTACTCTCTCTCTCTCTCTCTCTCTCTGTGAGTACCATAGGCTGGCACTTTTTTCTGCTCCGCTATACTCCGACTTATCTCTGCCTCTTCGTGCCTTCGGGCGTTTTTGTTGCAGGCAGTAGCGAATCAATTTACCGCTTTCCATCATCACACATCTATTCTGCAATCCAACTTCTAATTATTGTGTGTCATTATCTGGAAAGTCGGCATCACCTTCTAACCTTAAAACTGCAACCTGTGGCCATATTGCCCCAACAACTTGGGTCCAACTCTGCGCATGCGCATAACTGTCACTCCACTCTACGCATGCGTCTCGAAATCTTCGCATTGGCCATGAATCATCTATCCGTCTACGCTGCGCATGCTCGATAGATCACATGCTTCACCGACTACACACGAAGGAGTCACTCGTGCATCATCGGTCTTCAACTCCAACTACTCTTGTTGACTGCTAACTACTCAATACTCAACAAGTTGATCCGCTCCACGCTTGCGCATGGCCACCATCTCATACTACGCATGCGCTTGAACCTCAATATCGGCCTTGACGATCGACGATTGGTGACTATCTACGCTGCGCCGCACCATTTTACCGCAAGTTCACCCGCTTCTCACCCTCACTGCTATACCTCACATTCTCCTTACGCTCTTTAGACATTAATATTGCGCTCCGCTTGTCTTGCTGTCTTACTGCCAGTTAATTAATGTTTAAGGTTAATTTTAATAACTCCGTTACCCTTAATTTTATAGCACAACTTTGCATGTCTACTGCTAAATGCCATAAGTGCTCCAAGAGGATAGCAGGAGCAAGTGTTTGGTGCCCGACTTGTTTTAAGAATTTCTATCCGAGTTGCGCTAAATCATACATTGTTTATCGATCTGCTAGTGCTTGTTGTGTGGAAAGCTTTGCTGAAATGCCTCCTCCATTGAGTCCTGTCGCCTCATCTTCTTCTTCGGGCAACGAGCTATCCCTTAAACTTAGCAAACTCGATAAATTAGGCGAACTTGAGGATAAACTAAGCACTTTCATTGACCAGCAGACTATCGTTAATGCGGATATGGCCATAGCCATTGCTCAGATACCAGCTATCAATAAGCAGCTTACTGACCACGACGAGCGATTTAACTCCATTCAAACTCAACTACAAAAAGTCTCCGAAATTATCAATGACCGTCCATACGACTATACGCCACCCCAATCTTACGTGGCGGAGCTTGTTATTTCTGGTATACCAAGTGATTCTCGTGACTCGCCAATGGATACTGCTCATAATGTTTTTAATGCCCTCAATGTCAAGAATCTTATCTCTGATATACTTGGGATTCGTAATCTTCCTAGAAAAGTAACACCACATCCTGACAACACCACTAGCCAGACCACTGCTCAAACCAAGTCAATTATTGTTACCCTCAAATCGCTGTCTCTCAGAGACTTCATCCTTGACAAAAAACGAGCTAAACGTGACCTTACGGTTGCTGAAGTTTACGCGGTTACTTCCCCGGGTAAAATTTATGTCAATGAACTCCTTCCTCCTCCAGTCTATGACCTTGTTCGTCGTACCAAGGACAAAGCAGCCGCTATATCACACAAATACGTGTGGATTCGTTCTGGCAAGATTTCGGAGCGACGTGGCAATGGCCGACCTACTATTCACATAACTAAGGACTCCGATCTCGCAATGCTCACCTGACTTCCTCGGCGAACAATCCCCGCTCCCAACATCTTACAGAATAGTGGCGTTTCATCCAATAAAAGTTAAATTATATCCCAATTTAATGCAAATTCTTTGCTAGGCCATATTGACCTCATAAGAATACAATTCTCGACCCACTTTGCACACATTATTTCGATATCGGAGTCATGGCTTCATCCAAGTATCCCGGACGAACTTCTTTCACTCCCCGGCTATTTCCTTATTCGCAATGATCGCGAAAACAAAGTTGGTGGTGGTGTGGCCTGCTATGTCCTCGAATCACTGAAGGGAAGCCTCGTGGCTAAGTCTCCGAGTGAATTCAGCAATAATCCCGAGTATTTGCTGCTAAGTATTTGCTCCCCTGGTACTAGTTCTACCCTTTTTGCATCTATCTACAGAAGACCAGCGGGCCACATGTTCAATCTCTTCCTTAATTGTTTAAACACCTATATTCATTCCTACAGCAATCTGATCATTGCCGGTGACTTGAATTGCAATCTACTCTCTCTTAGCTATGAATCTGATTACCTTCGTGATTTCGTCAGATCTCTATCGCTTAATATTGTTTCCTCAGATTCGACTTATCACACATCGCACTCTGACTCTCTCCTTGACTTAGTCATTGTCGATGACCTCGATAAAGTTCGTTTATTTCACAAGTCCTCTTCTCCTTTTATCGCAGGCCATGACATGTTAAACTTGGAATATTCCTTTGACAATTTTAACTGGAAAGAGCGCACCGTTCTACGCCGCAACTATAAAAATTTTGTTGACGCTGATTATTGTGCAACTATTCTCACTCAAATTCTTGTGTCTGATACGGCGTCATTAAGCGATTGCAGGAATCAATCCGATGTGGATTGTCTTGCCTCTACTCTATCTGATCTTCTCCTGATTGCTCTTGATACCTATGCCCCCATCCGCCAACTAAAGGATACGTAGACCCTCGGACCATGGCTAACTACAGAAATGGCAAATGTCTATACCGTTCTTGACCGAGCATGCGATAGTATTTGAGGCAGAGAGTGCTGTCGTTGCCGTTGCATTCCACATCTTGCTCTGTTCCCTACTTAGCTGTATTGTACTGGTTCTAATTCAAAACTTAAAACTATAATTATAACTTATACCTAGTGCCTTATGTTATACTTTGTATCATATTTGTATTATATTGTATTGCGCCTAATCTACTATAGACTTAACCCTGTTAAATTACATTTGTAACCTTCTTCACACTTGCCCCAAAGCCTAGGCTCGGGCATAAATAAATATATCAATCAATCAATCAATCAATTAATCTTTCGGCCCATCTCCATCCTCTCTGCATTGTCGAAGGTGGTTGAAAAACTGGTACACGCGCATCTTTTGTGGTGGTTGCTCACCCACGGCCTGTTCGATCCCCTGCAGGCAGGCTTCCGTGAAGGGCACAGTACTCAATCGGCTCTTCTCAGGTTTACCGATAACGTCAAGCTCGGCATGGACAAGCGGCTGCTTACTATCGCTGTATTTTTTAACTCCAGTAAGGCCTTCGACTCGGTCTGTCATCGTACACTTTTAAACATGCTTTCCTTGCTGGGCTTTGCATCATTAGCCCTTGCATGGTTCTCGTCGTACCTTAGCGGAAGGTCGCAGGCAGTTCGCTTTCCGGATGGCCGGTTGTCTGAGTGGGCCCCTGTTACCTCGGGTGTACCTCAGGGAAGCGTGCTCGGCCCCCTACTTTTCTCTCTTTACCTATGTTACCTGCCTGGGATCTTCTGCAACAATCGGTACTTATTATATGCAGATGACCTTGTCATCTACCGCCAATGTGCCCCGGACGAGCTTTTTGCCTCGCTAGTGCTGCTCAACGCTGACATCGCACGTATACATGACTGGGCGCGTGCCAATTTGCTTTCACTAAACGCCTCGAAGACTGATGCCATGATTCTTGGTACGGCAAGATTTCTTGGTCGACTCGATTTGGCTTCTCTCCCCCCTCTCAGCGTATCGGGTCAACCAATCCCGTTTGTGTCCTCCAAGCATTACTTGGGGCTCATAATTACGCCTTCTCTTGGTTGGGGTGAACAGGTCTCGTCTGTTCGGCGGCGTGTCTTCGGGGCGCTCGCGCAGCTTTCTCGTTGTTCAGAGGTATTCGATGTTTCTTTCTTCTTCGACGGCACGAACCTCTGGAACAGCCTTCCGTTGGCCGTGACAAGAGCTCCCTCTCTTGCCACCTTCAAGATGCGGCTCATGGACCACTTGCTTGCTCTCGAGTGCCGGGAGGGGTGATCTGGGTTTCCCTTGCGACCCGCGCGCTTCTACTTTTGTTTTTGTTTGTTTCTTGATTATCTCTCTTTATAGTTAAGCCCATTTTTCATTTTCTTTACATTGTCTCACCCCATTTAGTTTTAGATCTAGATTTTACTCTGTACTCTGTGTAATGCCTTTATATTTTGTTTATCGCCTATTTTTGTCTTGCTCTGGTCCTTAGGGGGTTTTAATCCCAGGATTAATAATAAACTACTCTACTCTACTCCACTCTCTGTCTTGGAACTCCCGTAAAAATGTAATATTCTTTATATTTTAATTTTTGCATAAGAAGAAATCCAAAAGAATCCCGCCACTCTACATTTTTTTATGTCTGCGGCTAATGGAGCAAAAGCAGTTTGGTCCCGAATAGACCGTAGAATTCTTCGAGCGCGTAAGCGCCCGGCGTCTAGTATATAAAAATAATAGGAAGAACTCGTTGGGACTATAGCTTGTGGTGTTTGGCGTGTCGGGAAATGTACACTACAGTACATGTAAAATTACAATCGTTATCGTGCTTACAACGAAATCTGCACATACACACATACAAGCGTTTTCTGTAATCCAGTTTTTTCGAAATTCTGGACCATTCTGAGTGTCTAGACATGAAAACCTCGAAAAACAGTTCACAAATACAAAGCTTCCTCTACCGACACCAGTGGTTGTGCGATCGGTGTACGGCTTTGGCGATTCCTCAAGTTAAGCAGTATTCTTTGCGGCAATAACTTGGATAGGTGACTGCTTAGGCGTGCTCTGGCAGGCGCATCAACCAGTGAGCGGGAGGACAGTTTTTCTGAGGTCTCGGTGTACATACTTAAATGAGTAACTTTCGTGTGTACACCGGAAAGTCAGAAGAATAACGGCCGTCTGTATCGGTACGGGTTTTCCGCAGCTTCCCCGTATCCATGGCAAATGCGATATGCTAAGTCAGCTGCGGACGCATTGGGGGTTAGGTTAGCTTAGCGGAGTGCGGGAAAGGAGTGGGAAAAAAGGGGGAAGGTAAAAGTTAAAAGGCGATTGAAGCCATACCATGGAATAATAATTAAAAGATACAAAGCTTCCTCTATGAGGAACTAAAATTGAATAACTGAACACCTATGTGTATTGCATCAAGTAGCGACAAGTCATGTTTCAAAAACTATAAAAATAGCAAATAATTATATCTTGTTCCAAATTACATTTTAATTACATTTTCTTAATCGATAGGGGGCCAGTAATAAAATATTCCTTAGGTGATATCATAGACAGTCTTTCCGTATAGTTTTTTAAATTGGTTCTCAATAAAGTTGACAACCATTACCAAAATCTATACTTTCCATTTGTTTTTCATCAAAATGGATTTTATGAACAACCCTTTCGAAGATCACCCTCGATGCGATCGCAAATGTAATCGATTTCACAGAACATGCGTTACATCCGTTCATTTTGCAAGGTTCTGTACCAAATGTAGGAAAATAATTTTTTTAACTTATATCATTCAGAAAATAAAAAGTATGTAAAACCCGGTCTTTTACCGCGGTGTGGTGCTTTTACTCGCCTTGTTACAAAGTTACCTTTTCCATTAGGCTCACTCCAGCCGACGTACTATAATGCACTCCATAAGGACAAGGTACTGTCTCATTAGTGTTGATTAATGGCCTGTCCGAGTAACTTAAACCTCTCAGACTCTCGTAATCGATGTCGAACACCTTGCAACCTTGGAAGTATCCTTCTACCAAAACTTCTGCTTCCAATATATGATATTTTGAAAGTATTCCGTTATTGCCGTGACTGTACAAAATCCACTGCACATCGGTCCAGCCGTGTAGAAAATCTGGCATTTTACACCACCAACCAGTCGGACGCAGATAAGCTTCTGTTCCGGTGTTAAGTAGATGTGTCAATACGGAAAGGCTAAGCATCAGGGTCACCAATATCTGCCATCGACCTGAACCAATGGAGAGGTCTATCAAGTCATCGGGGGTTCTCGATAAGTCGCGACCTCGAAAATCGGTGCGAGATGTTCGCCCTCTATGATAGGTGGTAATTACAACGAGTACATAAATCGCTATTTCGAGATTGTATTTTAAAAATTGCTCTTCGAGAGTCTTAAAAATATTGAATATCACAAATTTTACCACAATAACTTTTAGATTACATCAACTTGCTCTTACCCACTTTCATAAGTCGAATGCATCTGTGGATCTTAATGTCGTTGATCGATCGTTGAAGTTAATTGTTCTGCTATGTATTAATTAAATTAGTGCTGAATCATTATTGTGTTTTATTGTGTCATTTCGTGCACATCAACATAAGATCTTAGTACATGAATACATTCACAGCCACCCTTTGAAAAGAAAATTCAGAATTGTATACTGTAAGTAGCGATGATGTTGAAGTTTGCATCGGGGGTTGAAATCGAAAAAATGTTATTGTGTTTAAAGTTTCGAGATTGCATGAAATTTTTCAAAGCAAGATTACTTTTTTCAATAAGAAGGGTCTCAGAAAAAAATAAAAACATTCTTCGAACTCCAGAAAGCACACTTCTAGGGAGCTAAAGTAAAAAAAAATTTATTGTGGTTAAAGTTTCGAGATTACATACAATTTTTTAAAGCAGTATTACTTTCTTGAACAAGAAGAGTCTCTGAAAGAAATGACAATATTCTTTGAACTCCGGAAAACACCCTTAAGGGGGGTTGAAATCGAAACAATTTTATTGTGTGTAAAGTTTCGATATTGCATTAAAATTTGTTAGCAATATTATTTTCTCCAATAAGGAGAGGCTTTCAAAAAAAATATATATTCTCTGAACAACGGGAAGCACCCTTACAGGAAGTTGAAATTTAAAAAATTTCATGATGTTTACAATTTCGATATT
Source organism: Clistopyga incitator (assembly GCA_947507545.1). Lineage (NCBI taxonomy): Eukaryota > Metazoa > Arthropoda > Insecta > Hymenoptera > Ichneumonidae > Clistopyga > Clistopyga incitator. The sequence goes on along the minus strand of OX382182.1, from coordinate 9,193,086 downwards.
GCATAAAATTTTTTTAAGCAATATTACTATCTTCGATCAGAAGAGTCTTAGGAAAAATTACCAATATTGCTTAAACTCAGGAAAACACTCTAAAGGGGGTTGACATTAAAAAATTTTGATGGTGTTTAAAGCAGGGCTTGAAAAAAAACCGAAAACAGATGAAACATCCGGTTGAAATACATAACCATTTCAACAGAAACGATCGCCTGGCTTCGGAGACAGATGAACAAAGTTATGATATTTATAATTCTTCTGACTGAATTTGGAACAAATCATCTGTTGTTTTTTTATATAACGCTAAAACTGGCGGATAAACGTAGCAGTATCGGCCGCCCGGCGAGCACAAGCTTTTTTGTTGGGACGGTACGCTCCCCACTACTGCAGTAGAACACGGCGAGCCCAAGAGACTCCGGCACTAACCGACAATGCCGCTATATAGATATAGAGTTTAAATCAATCGTTACAAGTTTCTTACGGGCTTCCGAGTCTACGTAACTCAATAGTATTTCCTACACGCATGAACCCAGGAGTTTGTCGATTTACACTAATTTTTTACAAGTCAGCACGAAAACAACGATATACAGGGTGGGGCACTAACTGTTGCCACCTTGAATATTTCTGTAATTATCGGCGTCATAATAAAATGTTCTAAACAAAAGTTATACGGTATGAGAGGGGTCATCGAATGCGACCATTTCTTTCAATTTCCGTGGAGGCGCTGACGAACAGTGAAGGTCACCTCCATTTTTTTAAATAGAATGATACATTTTTTTCCGACTATCTTGTAGAGCACCTCAAACCTATAAAAAAACATCTGAGGGTCAAGGTCATTAAAAGTCATTTAAGGTCATTTAAGGTCATTTAAGGTCAAAAAGAGACATAAACTTTATTTTTATGTGAAATGAACTTTATTTACAGTAAGTGTTCGAAGTGATTGCCATTGGAATCAATACAATATTGTAATCTCCTTACAAAGGATTCTGTTGAATTTTTTATCACTTCCCCACTTATCGTATCACATGCTCGAAGAATTCTCTCACGCATGTCATCTGGGCTAGTTGGACGTTGTTTGTAAACTACATCTTTCAAGTATCCCCATAAGAAAAAATCAAGAGGCGTCAAATCTGGCGAGTGAGCCGGCCACGATACAGCTCCTCCGCGTCCAATCCAACGATTTGAAAACCTGTGTTGCAGCTCAGTTCTAGCCATCAGCGAAAAATGTGCCGGACACCCATCGTGTTGATACCACATTCTGTTTCTTGTTTCCAAGGTTATTTCTTCCAATAACGGACCTAACGTTTCTTGAAGGAATGTGGTGTATTTCCTACCATTGAGATTCCCTTCGATGAAATAGGGGCCTACGATTTTATCTCCAATAATGCCACACCATACATTAACGGACCACGGTCTTTGGTGTGCAACTTGCCGCAGCCAATGTGGATTTTCTGTTGACCACAAATGCATGTTATGTAAGTTAGCATTCCCATGATTCCTGAATGTTGCTTCATCAGTAAATAAAATGTGATTCGATAAGTGCCGAAGTAATAAAAAAATTCTACATAATCCGTGGTAAGGAAATTGCTGTAATACTGTATTGAATCCAATAGCAATCACTTCGAACATCTGTACTGTAAATAAAGTTCATTTCACATAAAAATAAAGTTAATGTCTCTTTTTGACCTTAAATGACCTTAAATGACTTTTAATGACCTTGACCCTCAGATGTTTATTATAGGTTTGAGGTGCTCTACAAGATAGTCGGAAAAAAATGTATCATTCTATTTAAAAAAATGGAGGTGACCTTCACTGTTCGTCAGCGCCTCCACGGAAATTGAAAAAAATTGTCGCATTTGATGACCCCTCTCGTACCGTATGACTTTTGTTTAGAACATTTTTTTACGACGCCGATAATTACAGAAATATTCAAGGTGGCAACAGTTAGTGCCCCACCCTGTATAGATTAATTAGTTAGAAGGATGTGTTCATAACCACAACAAAAAATTGCAAAATCGATCGTGTAGCAAGTGCGGTGTGTACGTTATCCGTATATATCATTTGCATAAGAAATAAAGAAAAGCTTCTAACGCAATAATCTATTGATTAACGAACAACGATATATTTTTCGTTGTTTTCGTGCTGACTTGTAGAATATGAGTGTAAATCGAGGAACTCCTGGGTTCATGCGTGTAGGAATACTATCAAGTTACGCAGACTCGCAAGCCGGTACGAAAATTGTAAAGATTGCATTAAATGCTATATCTATATAACGGCATCATCGGCTAGTGCCGGGGTCTCGCCGTGCTCTACTGCAGTAGGGGGGGCGTACCGTCCCAACAAAAAGCTAGCGCTCGCCGGGCAGCCGAGACTGCTAAGTTTGTCTGCCAGTTTCATCGTCATTTTTTTAATTTACGTGGCTTTCAATATAGTTTCAATATAGTTTTGTTTTCTACTCTGCCGCAACATCATTTAGGTCGATGCGTATCAGATGTTAAAAGTAGAAATGCATCCAAGCGATCCTTTTTTTGTCAATATAAATTTCGAAAAGAAAAAGAAAATTATTATGAGCAATATTTCTTTCATCAATAAGAAGAATCTTAGGAAAATTAGAAAGAGAAATAAAGTATGAAAAGTTTCGAAATTGCATAAAATGTTTTTAAGCAATATTACTTTCTTCGATAAGAAGAGTAATAGGAAAAATCAACAACATTCCCCGAACTCCGGAAACCACCATTAAGAAGAGATGGAATTAAAAAATTTTGATGGTGTTTAAAACAGGGCTCGAAACGAAACCGAAAACAGATGAAATATTCGGTTGAAATTCATAACCTTTACAAACGAAGAAAAATGAACGAAGTTATCTTATTTTTAATTCTTCAGACTGAACTTGGGTTGTTTATTTATTTATTTATGTGGGTCGGGTCGCGGTTGTGACCGATAGGAATCGGTTTCAATATAGTTTTGTTTTCTATTCTGCGGCAACGTCATTTAGGTTGATGCGTTTCATATGTTTAAAAAAATGTATCCAAACGATCCTTTTTTTATCAACGTGAATTTCGAAAAGAAAAAGAAAATTATTTTTAGCGATATTACTTTCTTCAATAAGAAGAATCTTACAAAAAATCAATAACGTTGCCCGAACGCCTGAAGGAACTCTTAAAGTGGGTTGAACTTTAAACATTAATGTAACGTAATTCAATCTGAATTTCAACCCTCTTTAACGCTGATTTCCGGAGTTCGGGGAACGTTATTGATTTTCCCTAATATTCTTCTTATTGAAGAAAGTAATATCGCTTAAAATCATTTTCATTTTCTTTTCAAAGATTACATAGATAAACAAAGGATCGTTTGAATCCATTTATCTTCCGCAGAACAGAAAACAAAACTACATTGAAACCGATTCCTATCGTTCGCAACCGCGACCCGAGCGACATAGATAAAAAAATAAAAGATGATTTGTTCCAAGTTCAGTCTGAAGAATTAAAAATATGATAACTTCGTTTATTTGTCATCGAAGCCGGTCGATCGTTTCGGTCGAACCGGTTATGTATTTCAACCGAATATTCCATCTATTTTCGGTTTCGTTTCAAACCCTGCTTCAAACAACATCAAAATTATTTAATTCCATCCCCCTTTTAGGGTGGATTCCAGAGTTCGGGGAATGTTGATTTTTTCTAACATCCTTCTTATTGAAAAAAGTAATATTGCGTTACAAAATTTTATGCAATGTCGAAACACTAAAGACCATGAAATTTTTAAAAATTTAACCGCTTTTTAAGGGTGCTTTCCGGGGTTCGGGAAATGCTATTATTTTTTCCGAAGAGTCTTCGTATTTAAAAGAGTAATATTGCTCAAAAAAATGTTGTGCAATCTCGAAAATGTGAAGTTCATAAATATTTTATATTTCAACTCCCGTTAAGGATGCTTTCAGGAGTTCGAAGAATATTGTTATTTTTTTCTGAGACTCTTCTCATTGAAATAAGTAATCTCACTTTGAAAAATTTTATGCAATCTCAAAACTTTGAACACCCCTAATTTAAAAAAATTTCAACCCCCTGCAACGGTGCGTTCCGGAGTTCGACAAATATTGTTATTTTTTTTCTAAGCTTTGTTTTATTCAAAGAAGTAATCTCGCTTCGGAAAATTTTATGCAATCTAATAACTTTAAACACCACGAATTTTGAAAAATGTCAACCATTGCAACGGTGCTTTCCGGAGTTCGAAAAATATTGTTATTTTTTTCTAATCTTCGTTTTATTGATAGAACTAATCTCGCTTTGAAAGATTTTATGCAGTCTCAAAACGTTAAAGACCACGAATTTTTCAAATTTTCAACCCCCTGCAACAGTGCTTACAGGAGTTCGAAGAATATTGTTATTTTTTTCTAAGCTTCCATTTATTGAAAGAAGTAATCTCGCTTCGAAAAATTTTATGCAATCTCAAATCTTTAAACACCACAAATTTTTTAAAATGTCAACCCTTGCAACGGTTCTTTCAGGAGTTCGAAAAATGTTGTTATTTTTTTCTAAGCTTCGTTATATTGAAAGAAGTAATCTCGCTTTGAAAAATTGTATGCAGTCTCAAAACTTTAAACACCACGAATTTTTCAAATTTTCAACCCCCTTCAATGGTGCTTTCCGGAGTTCGAAAAATAATGTTAATTTTTTTTAAGCTTCGTTTTATTTAAAGAAGTATTCTCGCTTTGAAAGATTGTATGCAATCTCAAAACTCTAAACACCACGAATTTTTTTAAATTTTCAACCCCTTGCAACAGTACGTTCCGGAGTTCGAAAAATATTGTTATTTTTTTTAAGCTTCGTTTTATTAAAAGAAGTGATCTCGGTTTGATAAATTTTATGCAATCTCAAAACTTTAAACACCAGGAATTTTTTAAAATTTCAACCCCCATAAGGGTGTCTTCCGGAGTCCGAAGGATATTCTTTTTTTTTTTTAAGCTTTGTTTTATTGAAATAAGTAATCTCGATTCGAAAAATTTTATGCAATCTCAAAACATTAAGGACCACGAATTAAAAAAAATTTTAATCCCCTGCAACGGTGCCTTCTGGAGTTCGAACAATATTGTTATTTTTTTTCTAAGCTTCGTTTTATTGAAAAAAGTAATCTCGCTTCGAAAAATTGTATGCAATCTCAAAACTTTAAACACCACGAATTTTTATAAATTTTAACCCCCTGCAACGGTGCGTTCCGGAGTTTGAAGAATATTGTTATTTTTTTCTAAGCTTCATTTTATTGGAAGAAGTAATTTCGCTCTGAAAAACTGAATGCAATCTCAAAACTTCATACACCACGAATTTTTTGAATTTTCAACCCCTTGCAACGGTACGTTCCGGAGTTCGAAAAATATTGTTATTTTTTTTAAGCTTCGTTTTATTAAAAGAAGTGATCTCGGTTTGATAAATTTTATGCAATCTCAAAACTTTAAGCACCAGGAATTTTAAAAAATTTCAACCCCCATAAGGGTGTCTTCCGGAGTCCGAAGGATATTGTTATTTTTTTTTAAGCTTTGTTTTATTGAAATAAGTAATCTCGCTTCGAAAAATTTTATGCAATCTCAAAACTTTAAGGACCACGAATTTTAAAAAATTTCAATCCTCTGCAACGGTGCTTTCTGGAGTTCGAAGAATATTGTTATTTTTTTCTAAGCTCCGTTTTCTTAAAAGAATTAATCTCGCTCTGAAAAATTGTATGCAATCTCAAAACTTTAAACACCACGAATTTTTTAAATTTTCAACCCCTTGTAACGATGCTTTCCGGACTCCGAAGGATATTGTTATTTCTTTCTAAACTTCGTTTTATAGAAAGAAATAATCTTGCTTTGTAAAATTTTATGCAATCTCAAAACTTTAAACCCCACGGATTTTTTAACATTTCAACCCCCTGCAACGGTGATTTCCGGAGTTCGAAGAATATTGTTATTTTTCTCTAAGCTTCGTTTTATTGAAAGAAGTAATCTCGCTTTGAAAAATTTTATGCAATCTCAAAACTTTAAACACTACGAACTTTAAAAAATTTTAACCCCCTATAAGGGTGTTTTCCGGAGTCCGACGGATATTGCTTTTTCTTTGAAACCTCGTTTTATTAAAAGAAATAATCTCGCTTTGCAAAATTTTATGCAGTCTCAGAACTTTAAATACCGCCAATTTTTAAAAATTTCAACCCCCTATAAGGGTGTTGTCCGGAGTTCGAAGAATATTGTTATTTTTTTCTAAGCTTCGTTTCATCAAAAAAAGTAATCTCGCGTTGAAAATTATTATGCAATCTGAAAACTTCAAAAACCACGAATTTTTAAAAATTTCACCCCCCTGCAACGGTGCTTTTCGGAGTTCGAAATATATTGTTATTTTTTTCTAAGCTTCGTCTTATTGAAAGAAGTAATCTCGCTTTAAAACCCTTTATGCAGTCTCAAAACTTTAAACACCACGAATTTTGTAAATTTTCAACTTCCTATAAGGGTGCATTCTGGAGTCCGATGAGTATTGTTATATTTTTCTGAGACTCTTCTTATTCAAAGAAGAAATCTCGCTTTAGAAAATTTTATGCAATCTCAAAACTTTAAATACCGCGAATCTTTTAAAATTTCAACCCCCTATAAGGTTGTTGTCCGGAGTTCGGAGAAAATTTTTATTTTTTGCTGACACTCTTCTTATTCAAAGAAGAAATCTCGCCTTGAAAAACGTTATGCAATCTTAAAATTTTAAAAACCACGAATTTTTTAAAAATTCAACGCTTTATAAGGGTGTTTTCCGGAGTCCGAAGGATATTGTTACTTTTTTTCTAAGCTTCGTTTTATTAAAAGAAGTAATTTCGCTTTGAAAAATTTTATGCAATCTCAAAAGTATAAACTCTACGAATTTTTAAAAATTTCAACCCCCCTGCAACGGTCCTCTCCGGAGTTTGAAAAATATTGTTATTTTTTTCTAAGCTTTCATTTATTGAAAGAAAAAATCTCGCTTTGAAAAATTGTATGCAATCTCAAAACTTTAAACACCAGGAATTTTTGAAAATTTTAACCCCCTGCAACGGTGCTTTCCGGAGTTAGAAGAATATTGTTATTTATTTCTAAGCTTCCTTTTATTGAAAGAAGTAATCTTCTTACTTTGAAAATTTTTATGCAATCTTAAAATTTTAAACACCACGAATTTTTTAAAATTTTAGCCGCCTATAAGGGTGTTATCCGGATTCCAACGGATATTGCTTTTTTTTTCTAAACATCGTGTTATTGAAAGAAATAATCTCGCTTTGAAAAATTTTATGCAATCTCAAAACTTTAAACACGCCGAATTTTTTAAATTTTAAACCCCATGTAACGGTGCTTTCCGGAGTTCGAAGAATATTGTTATTTTTTTCTAGGTCATGAGTGACTGGATGTGTAGAATATGTGATGAACAAGAAGAGACTTTGGAACATTTACTGATATGTAGAAAAGGCAGAGAGTTAGTGAAGGAAAACACAAGAAAAGGAGTGGATGAGTTGATGAAAAATATTGACGGGGGCGCGATCGTGGGAGAAGTAATAAAAATGCTAAGGCGAAAAATTAAAAAGGAAATATGCGGGTATTTCAGGGAAATGGAAGAGGTATGGATGAAAAGAAGTATGGAATGAGAACTGAGAAGAGTAGAGAAATGAGTGAGAGGGAGATGTCGTAGACATAAAACTTAGAACTAAGAACACAAAAAAGATGATAAGATAAGATAAGTTAAGAAAAGTTTATAAGAGAATATAAGAGAGTATATAAGTTTTGTAAAAAACTTTCAAAAGTTATGCAAATAAAACTACCTACTACTCGTTATTTTTTTCTAAGCTTCCTTTTATTGAAAGAAGTAATCTCGCTTTGAAAAATTTTATGCAATCTCAAGACTTTAAACACCACGAATTTTTTTAAATTTCAACCCCCTGCCACGGTGCGATCCGGAATTCGACAAATATTGTTATTTTTTTTCTAAGCTTTGTTTTATTCAAAGAAGTAATCTCGCTTTGGAAAATTTTATGCAATCTCAAAACTTTAAACACCACGAATTTTAAACAATTTCAACCCCCTGGAACGGTGCATTCCGGAGTTCGAAAAATATTGTTATTTTTTTCTAAGCTCCGTTTTATTAAAAGAATTAATCTCGCTCTGAAAAATTGTATGAAATCTCAAAACTTGAAACACCACGAATTTTTAAAATTTTCAACCCCCTGTAACGGTGCTGTCCGGAGTTCGAAGATAGTTATTATTTTTTTCTGAGACTCTTCTTATTCAAAGAAGAAATCTCGACTTAAAAAATTTTATGCAATCTTAAAACTTTAAATACCGCGAATTTTTTTAAATTTCAACCCCCTATAAATGTGTTTTCCGGAGACCGAAGGATATTGTTATTTTTTTCTAAACATCGTTTTATTGAAAGAAATAATCTCGCTTTGAAAAATTGTATGCAATCTCAAAACTTTTAAAACCACGAATTTCTTAAAATTTCAACCCTTTGCAACTTGCAGCTTCATTTTATAAAAAGAAGTAATCTCGCTCTGAAAAATTGTATGAAATCTCAAAACTTTAAACACCACGAATTTTTTTAATATTTCAACCCCCTGCAACGGTCCTCTCCGGAGTTCGAAGAATATTGTTATCTTTTTCTAAGCTTCCTTTTATTGAAAGAAGTAATCTCGCTTTGAAAAATTTTATGCAATCTCAAAACTTTAAACACCATGAATTTTTTTAATATTTCAACCCCCTGCAACGGTCCTCTCCGGAGTTCGAAGAATATTGTTATCTTTTTCTAAGCTTCCTTTTATTGAAAGAAGTAATCTCGCTTTGAAAAATTGTATGCAATATCAAAACTACAAACACCACGAACTTTTTAAAATTTTAACCCCCTGTAACGGTGCTTTCCGGAGTTCGACGAATATTGTTATTTTTTTCTAAGCTTCGTTTTATTGAAAGAAGTAATCTCGGTTTGATAAATTTTATGCAATCTCAAAACTTTAAACACCACGAATTTTTTAAAATTTCAACCCCCTGCAACGGTGCTTTCCGGAGTTCGAAGAATATTGTTATTTTTTTCTAAGCTTCCTTATATTGAAAGCAGTAACCTAGCTTTGAAAAATTTTATGCCATCTCAAAATTTTAAACACCACGAATTCTTTAAAATTTCAACCCCCTATAAGGGTACTTTCCTGATTCCGAAGAGTATTGGTATTTTTTTCTGAGACTCTTCTTATTGAAGAAAGTCATCTCGCATCGAAAAATTTTATGCAATATCGAAACTTTGAACATCATGAAATTTCTTATTCATTTCATCCCCCTGCAACGGTGCTTTCCGGAAATCGAAGAATATTGTTATTTTTTTCTAAGCTTCCTTTTATTGAAAGGAGTAAGCTCGTTCAGAAAAATTTTATGCAACTTCAAAACTTTAAACACCACGAATTTTGTAAATTTTCAACCCCCTATAGGGGGTTTTCCGGACTCCGAAAGATATTGTTTTTTTTTCCTAAACTTCGTTTTATAGAATGAAATAATCTTGCTTTGTAAAATGTTATGCAATCTCAAAACTTTAAACAGCACGAATTTTTTAACATTTCAACCCCCTGCAACGGTGTTTTTCGGAGTTCGGAAAATATTGTTATTTTTCTCTAAGCTTCGTTTTATTGAAAGAAGTAATCTCGCTTTGAAACATTTTATGCAATCTCAAAACTTTAAACACCACGAATTTTTTTAAATTTCAACCCCCGGCAACGGTGCGTTCCCGAGTTCGAAGAATATTGTTATTTTTTTCTAAGCTTTCATTGAAAGAAGTAATCTCGCTTTGAAAAATTGTATGCAATCTCAAAACTTTAAACACCTCGAAATTTTTTGAAATTCAACCCCCTGCAACGGTGCGTTCCGGAGTTTGAAGAATATTGTTATTTTTTTTCTAAGCTTTGTTTTATTAAAAGAAGTAATCTCGCTTTGAAACATTTTATGCAATCTCAAAACTTTAAAAACCACGAATTTTTTCAAATATTAACCCCCTGCAACGGTGCTTTCCCGAGTTCGAAGAATATTGTTTTTTTTTTTTTCTAAGTTTTCATTGAAAGAACTAATCTCGCTTTGAAAAATTGTATGCAATTTCAAAACTTTAAACACCACGAAATTTTTTGAAATTCAACCCCCTGCAACGGTGCGTTCCGGAGTTTGAAGAATATTGTTATTTTTTTCTAAGCTTCCTTTCATTGAAAGACGGAATCTCGCTTTGAAAAATTGTATGCAATCTCAAAACTTTAAACACCACGAAATTTTTTGAATTTCAACCCCCTGCAACGGTGCGTTCCGGAGTTCGAAAAATATTGTTATTTTTTGTCTAAGCTTTGTTTTATTAAAAGAAGTAATCTCGCTTTGAAACATTTTATTATAGAAGATTATAATTTATATTACACCGTATGTAAGTTCGTTGACAAGACAACGACGTTCTATTGTTATTAATAAATTATCAGATTAAGAGATAGACATCGAGAAAGACAGACGTGTGGATCATTTAATAAACGTTTCTTTTTTTTCATATTAAACAAAGAGTTTATTTATTTAAAAAGATTAAAGGACTCTGGAAGAGTTACTGCAATCAGGGATTGCGACATTATGCAATCTCAAAACTTTAAACACCAAGAATTTTTTTAAATTTAAACCCCCTGCAACGGTACTTTCCCGAGTTCGAAGAATATTGTTTTTTTTTTCTAAGCTTCCTATCATTGAAAGAAGTAATCTCGCTTTGCAAAGATTTATGCAATCTCAAGACTTTAAACACCACGAATTTAAAAAATTTCAAGCCCCTATAAGTTCTCCGGGGTCCGAAGGATATTGCTTTTTTTTCTAAACTTCGTTTTATTGAGAAAGATAATCTCGCTGTGAAAAATTTTATGCAATCTCAAAACTTTAAACACCTTGAATTTTCTAAATTTCCAACTTCATATAAGGGTGCTTTCCGGAGTCCGAAGAGTATTGTTATATTTTTCTGAGACTCTTCCTATTGAAGAAAGTAATCTCGCATCGAAAAATTTTCTGCAATATCGAAACTTTGACATCATGAAATTTCTTATTCATTTCAACCCCCTGCATCGGTGCTTTCCGGAGTTCGGAGAATATTGTTATTTTTTTCTGAGACTCTTCTCATTCAAAGAAGTGATCTCGCTTTGAAAAATCTTATGCAATATCTAAACTTTAAACACCATGAATTTTTAGAAAAATTTTAAAATTTTAAATTTTATCCCTCATTATGGGGGCTGTAATCCAGTCAAATAATATTTTTTCGTGCTCATAGTCGCTATGATGTCTTTTAGTACCAAACTCCATCATTTGGCTAAATAAAAATACATTTTTTTTTTCGAGAATTTCGTTGCATTCGAACGATGCAAACTTCAACATCATTGAAAATTGCTTATTCATGATTTTTTTTGCATTTCGTAGTTTCCTGTATGTCGAAGCCAAAATCGATTAACATACTTCCTCATAGAAGGATCATTGTGAGAAGCAAATAAAGTCTATTTCTAATATAAAACCAAACACCAATAACCGTTAATCGGCCATTTGGATATATATATGTATTTTCATTTGATGTCCTTTCGGGGACTGTATTCACATATTGAGAACTTATGCAGACACACAAGCGACGATACGTAACGGAAAATTGGTCACCAACATGAATTAAATTCGGCATCAACTGAATTGAACTTTTTTCTAATTAATGTTTAATGTAGTACTTACATCTGTTTCTTCTTCACTTTGACGGGTCAATTTGTTGTAATAACCTTCGATAGTTCTATTATGATCGTAAAATCTCGGTAACGAACGAGAGCTTTACAAGTATTCGTGTGCACGGAGAAGCTCTTATATATAATGAGCGGGTTTCGGATAAATGGCCGGTTTGTCGTCGTTAGAGCTGCTTAATTTAACAAAAAACGCTTTATTTAACACGTGTCAGAGTGGCAGTGTTGTGGCGCGATTGGTACTGACTTCAAGTGAGTATACCTATAGCGAAAGATATGACAGGCCTCATCTTACCACAGGGGTACCGCATGGCTTCTCAGTAACGATATTCTCTAACTCGTTATGCTGTCGTTATGCGCTCATAATGTTTTCGGTACCAGAAATACGAGAAGTCTTTATCGTTAAAGTAACGTTTCTTTTGTTATAGATATATCGAGTTAGAAAATCCTATGACAAGTGTTATTTGTCTGCTTGTTGCTAATTAATGTAGGTTCGCTTTTAAGACGTGCGTGAAGCCCTTTGAAGCACACATTTTTCCTCACATATGATTCACTTGAAATGTGGTACTCAGGGGCTTTTTGAGGTCGCTGATTACGAATCCGAACTTAAAATTCGCAAATTCAAAATTGTGGATCTAATATGGTGAATCGAAATAAAATATTCCTTCATGTCAATGAAACTCAGTACTCGGGGTTTTGAGTGTGAATAATTATGAGTCTGCACTCAAAATTAAAAAATTAAAAATGACGGCCGAGAATACACAAAGTTACATGAATTGGATGAAATTCGGTACTGTGCGGTTATTGCCGTCGCTGATTACTAATTGGTACTGAAAATTTATTCATTGGACATCGAAGATCCAATGTGCTTTGAAATGTAAACGGAGAGCTTTTTTTAAAATTAGATCTGTTGCCATTTGTTCAACCTTCCTCATAATATTTTGAGAGAATCACTTGTGTCTATTTTACGGTCAGACCATTGGCGTAGTACGATCGATACAAACATTTGGTAGTAGTTTTTATAACACTTCTACATGATCTTTGAGGTTCGAGAAAGTTGATATTTCCTCAGGGAGCCCTACAAAATTTTGCGTGAAGCCTAGGGTTGCGGATTTTCCACCCTACGTGCCGATTTATTCAAATTCTCATTTGATCGTCCACTTGATAGTCAATCCGCTTATGCATTACAGTTTAGTCGAAACATTTGTGAAGGTAATTTTTAATTTTTAAAGTTTATGCGTCACGTATTTATTAGCATCTACTCAATTACTGATGAAATAATGACTACTATTAGAAGTGTTTTGTAAGGAGTCTGGTGTAGGTGGTTTTACAAAGAGGGTACACGTGAATTACGTACAAAAAAAAGAACGAATGTTTATTTTTCAACAATAACACAAAAAAATAAAAGTTATTAATTACAGTCAATGTTGTCCCGGAAATAATTAAAGAATTGATGCAACGAATTCCCGCTCGCAATAGTTTCACCGCCCGTTGGTCCCAAAATGCCGCACGACCCGAAATACGAAGTGTGTGCCCGAGGTGTTAACGACCACACGTCGAATATTTTCCCATTATTTCCCGATTTTTTCGTGAAGCCAGGGAGCTCGAAAAGCCCTGGCCCGATTCCGTAACCGATCCCGAGAATATCCCGTGAATTGAAGGAGAGAAACTGAACAGAAATTAGTAATGTAGCCCGCGAATTTCGACAAAGGCCGAGAAGAGTACGAAAACACGTGTTGCACACCTCGCTCGCGGATCGAGAAGAAGTAGTCGATGCGGCAGATCGATGAAGAAGCGGCTCGCGCAGGCGCGTAGCGCTCGCAACCGCAGTGCCCGGAAAGTGGCGCCGCCAGCGTCAGCGGCCGCGCACGAAACCAAACCCGAGGCCGCGAAACGGCTGATTCTAATTCGCTAATTCCTGAACAAGAAGGTATTTGATTTTCTTTTAGGTGTCAGGTGAACGGATTCGGTTACGTGGAGGAGAGGGAAGATTAATTTCACTACACTTATCTTTCTCGATATAAACTTGGTTGTTTTATTAATTCTTACTGGTCCAGATTATTAGATAGAACTTGTTAAAGATCACCAGATGGTAAAAGGAGCGGGCCTGCTCTCGTCGAAATTGGGTCCTCCAGCTAATAACTAAACTACTTTACGATTTTCAATATAAATTCTATTGCTCCCGAGCTACCTAATCTAATCACTAATCCTCTCTTATTCTACGCGAGTCTCGACGTCGACTACTTCGCCCTTCTCACGCCTAACCCAACGTGCCTCGCTCTCACGCACTTGTTCTGCGCAAGCGTCAATCTCAATATCGCCAACATTCGGCTATCCTGAAAATAATTTTGGTCCCTCAAAATTGCCAGATCTTTAGTTGATCGTTAACAAAGTCTTACGGTCCCATTACATAGTCATTTAGGTACATGGGTGGTCGCTGCACTCGTTTTCCATTAGTCGCTACATCTTCTCGGTCTTCCTTAGATTTATCGGAGAAGTCTTTTAATCTATTTACAGTTTTTCGGAGACCTTTTTCGTTAATTAAGCGTTGCTTATTCTCGGACTCGTCGTTATTTTGTACCTCAGAATTAATTATTCGATCCTTTATCGCGAAATCGTCGGCAGTTAGTCTGTCTTGATCTTCGTCAACCTTATAAACTAAATCTTGAGTTTCGCTTAACTCTTCGTCTTCTTGCTCGACTGCAATATACTGGTCTCGGGCTCGCCACAGTTTTAATTGTGATACGTGAGCCGTAGTGTGTTTATTTACTCCTTTTCTCCCAGATAGTCTCTCTATTACATATGTATCACTCGGGTAGACTTTTGTTATTACATATGGTCCACGAAAACGTCCTTGAAGTTTTGTGCTCTCACCGGTAGCGGTAGGATTTACTTTTACATACACGATATCACCTACATTATATTTCACCTGCAGACGGCGGTGTTCGTCATAACGTTCTTTATACTTTTGTTGAGAAAGCTCAATATTTTCTTTATTTCGATTTTGAATTTCAACTGGATCTTGATATGCTTCACAACGTCGAGTTAGTTCTCTAACCCTACCATCCCCTAATCGCGGTTGATATCTCAATAAACTTTCGAATGGAGTTTTTCCCGTCGCTTTGCTAACGCTTGAATTTACATCCCGTTCTATATTTTTCACTTCAACATCCCAATCTTTTCTTTCGCCCTGTTCCGTTCGAATAATCATTGCCGGCAAAAGAGTTCGGTTCATTCGTTCGATAAGCCCATTAGCTTGCGGGTGCCTACTGGAATTTAATGTATGTTTTATACCATGTCGTGTACAAAATTTTTCAAAACCTTTCGCCGTAAAACTAGTGCCTCTATCACTGATTATTCAATCGGGTGCCCCGAATTGATTTACTACATTCTCGAGTTTTCGAATTGTGAACGAAGCACTAATATTTTTGACCGTTTCCAAGATTACATACTTCGTCAACGTGTCAATGATTCCCAAAATATATTTGCTCCCTTTTGATGAAGTTATGAACGGTCCTATGTGATCAACGTGTATTACAGAAAATGGTCGCTTTCCAGGGCGTATTGGATGTAATTCTCCGAGTTGCATACCTGAACTCTTTTTACTGAGTATACACTCCATACACTGTGAGATCTGTCTCCGTACATACGATCGCATCCTAGGAAAATAATAATACATTTTGATCTTCTCCAATGCTTTATCTACTCTAAAATGACTGCTCAGGTCGCGATATTTAATTGAGATCGCTTTTCTCATACTATCTGGCAGCACATACAAATCTACTTCCTTATCTCCGCGTTTAATACTCTTGTACAAAATTCCATCACGTAGTTTATAATCTCGTACTGAGTCGAGGTTGGCTTTTGTGTTTTTCTTTAACGGTTTCAAAAAAATGTCGATTATTCTCTTCAAGCCACTATCTTGATATTGATGGATAAGAATTTCATCTTCT
This sequence comes from Clistopyga incitator, assembly GCA_947507545.1. Taxonomy (NCBI): domain Eukaryota; kingdom Metazoa; phylum Arthropoda; class Insecta; order Hymenoptera; family Ichneumonidae; genus Clistopyga; species Clistopyga incitator. Next base: position 9,177,400 of record OX382182.1, on the reverse strand, counting down.
CTAACAGTGATCTGTAATGTCTGGCCTCTTTCAACGATCTCATTTTCCGTCGGTTCTTCGACTGGAGCTTTTGATAAAGCGTCGACATGTTACATCGCAGTACCTTTTTTATGTCTCATTTCGAATTCATATTCGGATAGTGAGGCAGGCCATCGGACTACTTGTGGATTTATGGTCTTGTTTGCGTTTAAATATACGAGTGCTTGACAATCTGTCAATATTGTGAATTTCAAAGGAAACAAAAATACTCTCAACCGTTCTACCGACCACAACATAGTCATAAGTTCTAGCTTACTCGAGTGATAGCCTCGCTCTACCGCTGAAGTTCTTCTACTGACCGCAAAAATCGGATGTAACTCATTTTTCTCATTACTTTGAAACAATATTGCACCTAATCCTTCGTAACTAGCGTCTGTATGTAATTCGGTCTTGTTCGCTTGTGGATTGTAAATTCCGAGTACCGGTTTTGAAGTTAACAATTCCTTGATTCGATCGAATGCTTGATTCTCACGTTCTGTCCAATTAAAATCTACCGATTTGCGTGTCAACTCCGTTAATGGAGCGAGGATCTTAGCAAAATTTGGAACGAATCTACGAAAGAAACTTGACATTCCCAAGAATCGGCGAACCTCTTGAACATTTCTAGGAATCGGAAACTTCGAAATTGCATCTATTTTTTTCGGTCCCGGTTCTATTCCATTGTTCGTTACTACGAAACCCAAATATTCTACTCGACTCATACCAAATTTACATTTCGAAAGCCTCAGCGTCAACCTAGCTCTCTGCAGTGCCTGAAAAGTTACTCGAAGACGCTCCATCAATTCTGTCCAATTTTTCGCTATTACAAGAACATCGTCTAGATAAAAGAGCAGAAATTTATTTCTCAAAGGACCTAAAGCCAACTCCATCATTTTTGAAAAATAAAATGGAGCATTCATGAGTCCGAACATCGTTCTAGTAAATTCTTCCGTCTCGTCCGGGGTTATAAAAGCTGTTTTTTTGACAAGCTTCTTCTTTAAGAGGCAACTGCAGATAGCCATGCGCCAAGTCCAATGCTGCGAACATTTTTGCGCCACTTAATACTTTGTAACCGAGAAAATAATTCTCCGGCACCTTCGTCCTGTTTTCCGCGACTGTCTCCCAGGGCGCCAGCCGCCACGAGACAACCTTAACGAAAATTCACCGATTTGACTCGGCCACTAGCTAAATTCGACAGCGCAGGAAAAACGACGGTCATTAGCCGCTAGCTCAGGATCTTACGGTAGAGGGGCGGGGCCGACACGCACACAATAATGGTCAGAACACAATCACTCAATTAACGATATAGAAGTTTTATTAACTAGTGGACATGGTGAATAATAAAAATGAATTTTGAAACGGAAAAACAAAGAATTATAATATTGAAGCTAGGTGAGTGTAATTTATAATTAAGAAAAGTGGGCAAATTTTAGTTCAGCGAGTAATTTACTGAGTCGCCAGGTGAAAGTTTCGACTCCTCGTAATACCAAAAAAATAATACGTCGCAAGCAGTAAGGAACGCTATTCCGGCAACAATGACAGCGATAAACCGACAATTAAATTCGGGCTCTCACACTCTTGAGAGATTCCACTCACTTCTCAACAACGTAAATTAATCGCAGGATAATTATTATTAATGAAATCAAATAGAACACAACTAGAGAATTTTGCGAGAATAATTTTTCGTAAACGTCGCCACTAAGGTCGACAGCGCACAGATCGGCTTGACTCTTTATCGGAAAATAAACAAGCACTAGAACGGACAAACACTAACTAATTATACGGCAAGACTCACGATCGCTCTCTTCTCTAAAGAATCAGCTGGGACTTAATATTACAATCGCGTAGTTCTCGTAGGAATAATCTCCTAATGCGACAGCGCGAATAACGATCCGACTAATACTTGTCTCGCCCGCTCAACTCTCAACTTACGGTAGTTCTTTCGAAAACTAAATTCTTTTCGGAACTTTATTTTCCCGAAATCCGGCTTAGGACGGCAATACTAAAACACCGGTATGCTCCAAGGAGACTTAGTCCGGTACGACAGCACGGCAACCTCGGGATATCTCTAACTTAATTCTCATCACTAAATCTGACTCAACAACTCAATAACTCACTAACTCATTCAGTTTACATTACATCATACAAACATTAAATAATCAACACAAGTTCTAGACGGCACACAAGACAAAATGAGACAAGTAGCACCTTCGCGACTCCTGCCTCTAAATTTTATTAAATCCTATAAATTGTACTTTTTCAATCACAGTTCCGCAAACGACAGAAGAAATCCCGGGATACGGGTACTCACGGCCCTCACTGGTTCTGATCCTCGACACTCTTCTCAATCCTCTCCAGGAAGTCTGGTAGCTGACCCCGATCTTCTAAATTTCGGAAAGCACCACGACACGTCCGTTGTCGATCACAGGTAATCGCGAAGCGAGAGTTCGATGGTCCTTTGTCTTGCGACAACTCGGACAACTAATCCCCACTTTCGGCCCTCGATTGCCGAAATTTAACGATGCGTGCCGATCGTCTCCCTTCCTCATCAAAAGTCGTCGCTCATTTCTGCTCTTCGTTACGCTGACTCTAACTAAACAAAATGTTGAGGAGTTCTCCACACCCGACAGCGGAATAAATTTTCTCAGCTCCTTATATGCAACTGATAACGGATCACTAGAAGAATTTTAGTGTGATCCTTCCTCATTCATGAGGCATTTCGCTCATCGGGAATTTACGAATCTTCCGACAACCTTAAGTGGCCCCGCCTCAGCCTGCGGTGCGGTGAAAACCGTGTGCCGGCCAACGCTGCTCTTCCGCAGATCCCGTGGGCATCTCAGATGGTGGAGGTGCCGCCTCACTGCTCGTAAGCGCCGCGGGATGGATCTGGTACGGGGGCATCATAGCGTCCTTGGACCTAGAGAGAATCCAGGGGCTGCTCCGGGGCATTTAGGATATTTCCCACCAAGCATCGGGTACCTCATCTTTCCTTATGTCGTCGGTTAAATGGTGGAGGTCCGTAGCTCTAAGCGGGCAGAGCGGGGGCGACGGTGGTAAGCTTCCAGCCGTCCGCTGCCCGATGCCTCAAATTTGTGGATTTGTTGACGAGGTGGACGATCTCGCCGAACAATCCAACCTCCACTCGGCGTCCACTCATCGTGAAGGTGAGGACTAATACCACCCCGCAGGTTCCGCACGTCCTGCGGAGCTAATGCTATCCCTGGGAACACAGGACAGCAGGTCGCCAGCGAACGAAGACGCAGACCCCTCAGGCTCATTCCAACGATGGTCGAGACGTTGAGAGACCAGTGAGGTCGGACCTTACAAAATTTTCCTTATATCTAACACACAAGCACACAAATACGACACAAAATTGGTTCCTATACTAACTTAATTCTAATTTGTTGCCCTGGAGAGAGCTCGAAAGCGGACGGTGTGCCAGATCTTAACCTACAACTTTCGACAGCAGCAGTAACGGGGTGTGCAGAAAAAACACCACGTTACAACTTCCAAATATTCGTCAATATTTGGCAACGGATAATTTATTCTTTCCGTTTGCGCATTTAGTTTTCTATAGTCCACGACTAACCTCGATTCTCCTGATTTCCTTTGAACTAGTAGCACCGGACTGGCGTAAGGCGATGAAGTTTCCCTAACCAAACCAGCATCCTTCCATTCTTTCACGATTTCTTTTATCTTATCACACTATTGCCGATTAGTACGATACGGTTTCGAGCTCACTGGTACACTACCCGGTTTCACGACAATGTCCATTTTAATCAGATTCGTTTTACCGATTTCATAAATATTCTGTGCCACACAAACTCGAAACTCGTTCAACATGTCCACTAATTCTTGACGTTGTTTCGACGTCACCGCTGCATCCGTGAACACGTCTTCTTCGTCTATTTGTGTTCTTCGAGGTTGAAGTTCACGAACTCGACTTTCGATACTCATAATCTCCCCCCCTACTTCGGTGTTCTTCTTAAATTCCTTGGATTGTCGATCACCGTTGATCATTGGTATAGAGATCGTCTCACTCCCGACTTCCATGTTGACAAAATTAATCGAAGCGGGTGGAAGAATTGAGTCTTGTACTAATTTTGGTGAACTACCTTTTCTGTTTACAGTTTCTGACATAATCTTCGACAATTCTATTGTCGATTGTTCGACAAAAACTAGTCGATCACCGACTTTCAAATAAGCTACGTGGTCGAGCTCCGTAAACGTCCTTCCTATGAGTACTTCCTGATTTTGAATGTCGTCTGGTACGATGCGTAGTAATACTCCGTCACCTTCAACACCATCGATGTTTATCTTCGCTTTAATTACTCCGCAGGATTTGACAACACGGTCTGGTGTCCCGAAACCACTCAAAGTACTCGCCATTCGAATCACGGTAAAATTGTTGCTTAAAATAGTAGATGCTTTAATTGTGCAATCCGAACTTCCCGGGTCGATCATCGCTTGAAGCTGACAATCATTTATTTTTACCGTTTTCAAATATTTCGTGAGATTTTTATAAAACGTAGAATTATATTTTCCCTCGATACTCGGGTCGTCTGGGCTAGAATTAGCCACGAGTTTCACTTCCCCTTTATCCAAAGGCTTCGGTTTGCTACAAATTTTAGCATAATGCCCCGATTCACCGCAACGCGAACACACAGTAATTCTTTTCTCCTCGGGACATTTGCTCGAAAAGTGTCCGAACTTCCGATAATTGTAGCACTTAATTTGAGATTTAGATTTATTTTCTTTGACCTCATTTTCACTATGCGTTAATTCACTCGTCACTTTGGTACTTGATTTAGACGTCACCTTTTCTCTCGGCTCTCGTTGTCGCTGACGATCAAATGTTCGGAGAGAACACTCGGACGCCACTAAACTATGGAATAGTTCATCTTCATCACGATTCACCAACGATAACGCATAAACTGCCACATCTCTTGATATTAGTCCAGAAGAAACTAGGCGTTTTGTTTCTTCAAATGTCAATCCAAAAGTTTTGCACAAACGAACTTTATCATGATAATAATCCGATAAATTTTCCGACTCACGTTGTCTAAGATTTTGCATTTTTTTTCCACGACTGTGCTCGATCCAAAGGTGGGATCCACGTCCTCCACTAAAATCAAATCCTCCACTAAACGATTGAAACCACGACTTTGCCGCTTTCTTTAGGTGCATTGTTGCCGTTTCATATAGAAAAGCCTCGGGCCGATTATGACCTCTCGCAGTAGATTCAATTTTATTGAGCCATTGTCTAGCCTCCACCGGTGTCTCATGTCCAAGGAAATCACCAACCGATTTTGGGAGATCGGGCATGACATGGTAGCTTTGTAAACCTTGGGATGTCGATCGACTTTGCTGTAACATCGTGGCATTTTGCTGTAACAACTGTGTCATTAAACTAAGAATTTGATTCGTATTGTTTTCACTGCCAATTGGTGGAGACTCATTCATTCTATCAGAACCATCATCTGACGATCCAGCACGATCGATTCGAACACTGTTCATAGACGAAGATCGTTCACCAGCACTTCGCACTCGCGGTATAGCACCTTGATTCTTGCGCATCGTATTATTCATCAAATTAGTCTGAGAACCCGATAATCGCGGAGACGAAAAATTCAATATTGGAGGTCGACGAATATTATTCCCCTGTATCGATGGCCTCAATTCATTGTTCGAGCCAACAGGTTGATGTACAGACACTTCAGGTGGACCACGACTCGCTTCTTTTACTGTAGATGAAATAGAAGACTGAAACCTCGGAAATTGATGGGAACGTCTTGTCGAATGTTGTGTTGAAGTCGTCAGACCACGTTGAAATTCCTCGAAACCGTTCGACGAATGTGCCATATCACTTGTTTGATATATTTACTTTTTTTTTTTTTTACAACTCACGCGATGTGTTCTTACCAAAATGGTTGTCTACCGGTTATTCTCATTTCTACTCTTGTCGTTATATATATTGTAGCCGAGAAAATAATTCTCCGGTACCGTCGTCCTGTTTTCCGCGACTGTCTCCGCGGGCGCCAGCCGCCACGAGACGGCCCTAATGAAATTTCACCGATTTGACTCGGCCACTAGCTAAATTCGACAGCGCAGGAAAAACGACGGTCATTAGCCGCTAGCTCAGGAACTTACGGCAGAGGGGCGGGGCCGACACGCATACAATAAATGGTCAGAAGACAATCATTCAATTAACAAATTAGAAGTTTATTTACTATTGGATATGGTGAAAATTAAAAGGTGAATTTTGAAACAGAAAAATAACAAATTGATAATATTGGCAGATGAAAGTTTGAAGTCTCGTAGCACAAAAAAAATAATACGTCGCAAGCAACCAGGAACGCTATTCCGGTAACAATGACAGCGATAAACCGACAATTAAATTCGGGCTCTCACACTTTTGAGAGATTCCTCTCACTTTTCGACAACGTAAATTAATCGCAGAATAATTATTATTAATGAACTCAAATAACACAACTAGAGAATTTTCCGAGAATAATTTTTCTAATAGTCGCCACTAAGGTCGACAGCGCACAGATCGGCTCGACTCTTTATCGAAAAATAAATACGTAAATAGAACGGACAAACACTAACTAATTCCGCGGCAAGACTCACGATCGCTCTCTTCTCTAAAGAATCGGCTGAGACTTAATACTACAGTCGCGTAGTTCTCGTAGGAATAATCTCCTAATGCGACAGCGCGAATAACGATCTGACTAATACTTGTCTCGCCGCTCAACTCTCAACTCAAGATAATTCGTACGAAAACTCAATCCTTTTCGTAAATTTAGTTCCCCGAAATCCGGCTTAGGAAGGCAATACTAAAACACCGGTATGCTCCAAGGAGACTGAATCCGGTACGACAGCACGGCAACCTCGGGAAATCTCTAACTTAATTTTTCTCAATAATCCTGACTCATAAACTCAATACTCACGAACTAACTCAGCTTACATCACACTCACAACTTACGATAGTTCTTCCGAAAACTCAATTCTTTTCGGAAGTTTAGTTTCCCGAATTCCGGCTTAGGAAGGCGATACTAAAACACCGGTATGCTCCAAGGAGACTGAGTCCGGTACCACAGCACGGTAACCTCGGGAAATCGCTAACGTAATTCTCATCAACAAATATTCAACACTAATTCTCGACAACACACAAGACAAAACGAGACAAGTAGCACCTTCGCGACGCCTGCCTCTCTTCCAGGGCCTTAAACTACTCGAGATTCTCACTCGTTAATAACGTGAATTTTAATAAATCCTATAATTTGTACTTTTTCAAATCACAGTTTCGCAAATGACAGAACAAAATCCCGGGATACGGGTACTCACGGCCCTCACTGGTTCTGAACCTCGACACTCTTCTCAATCCTCTCCAGAAGGTCTGGTAGCTGTCCCCGAGCTTCTGAATTTCGGAAAGCACCACGGCACGTCCGTTGTCGATCACAGGTAATCGCGAAGAGAGTCCTCGATGGTCCTTTGTCTTGCGACAACTCGGACCACTAATCCCCACTTTCGGCCCTCGATTGCCGAAAGTTAACGATGCGTGCCGATCGTCTCCCTTCCTCATCAAAAGTCGTCGCTCATTTCTGCTCTTCGTTCCGCTGACTCTAACTAAATGAAAATGTTGTGGAGTTCTCCACACCCGACAGCGGAATAAATTTTCTCAGCTCCGTATGCGAAACTGATAATGGATCACTGAAAGGATTTTAGTGTGATCCTTCCTCCTTACTGAGGCTCTTCGCTCATCGGGAATTTCCGAATCTTCCGACAACCTTACGCGGCCCCGCCTCAGCCTGCGGTGCGGTGAAAAACCGTGTACCGGCCAACGCTGCTCTTCCGCAGATCCCGTGGGCATCCCAGATGGTGGAGGTGCCGCCTCACGGCTCGAGAGCGCCGCGGGATGGATCTGGTACGGGGGCATCATAGCGTCCTTGGATCTAGAGAGAATCCAGGGGCTGCTCCGGGGCATTTAGGAGATTTCCCACCAAGCATCCGGTACCTCATCTTTTCTTAAGTTGGCGGTTAAATGGTGGAGGTCCGTAGCTCTAAGCGGGCAGAGCGGGGGCGACGGTGGTAAGCTTCCAGCCGTCCGCCGCCCTCTGCCTCAAAGTTGTGGATTCATTGACGAGGTGGACGATCTCGCCGAACGATCCAACCTCCACTCGGCGTCCACTCCTTGTGAAGGTGAGGACTAATACCACCCCGCAGGTTCCTCACGTCCTGCGGAGCTACTGCTGTCCCTGGGAACACGGGACAGCAGGTCGCCAGCGACGAAGACGCAGACCCCTCAGGCTCATTCCATCGATGGTCGAGAGGTTGCGAAACCAGTGAGGTCGGACCTTACAAAACTTACTTACAACTAACACACAAAATTCCACACAAAATTGTTTCTTAAACTAACTTAATTCTAATTCGTTGCCCTGGAAAGAGCTCGACAGCGGACGGTGGGCCAGATCTTAACCTACGATATCCGACAACAGCAGTAACGGGGTGTGCAGAAAAAACACCACGTTACAATATAAAGCAAATATTAACTCAAACACGAATTCATTGTCTCTTTCTAATTTATATCGACTATAATATGAAAATCTTCACTCCGATCCCACTTCTGAATTATTAGAAGGTATTTGATTTTCTTTTAGGTGTCAGGTGAACGGATTCGGTTACGTGGAGGAGAGAGAAGATTAATTTCACTACAGTTATCGTTCTCGATATAAACTTGGTTGTTTTATTTAATCTTACTGGTCCAGATTATTAGATAGGACTTGTTAAAGATCACCAGATGGTAAAAGGAGCGGGCCCGCTCTCGTCAAAATTGGGTCCTCCAGCTAATAACTAGACTACTTTACGATTTTCAATATAAATTTCATTGCTCTCGCGCTACTTAATCTAATCACTAATCCTCTCTTATTCTACGCGAGTCTCGACGTCGACTTCTTCACCCTTCTCACGCCTAATCCGACGTGCCTCGCTCTCACGCATTTGTTCTGCGCAAGCGTCAATCTCAATATCGCCAACACTACAAACATGAATTCACGTTCAAAAAGCACTTCAACAATAAACAACAATTGTAAGTATGATTGTGTGAGTTTGCGGAGCAACATATTGGATCCGACATTTTGCATCCACCATATTGAATGTCCTAATTTTCAGTTCGGATTCGTAATCAGCGACCCCGAATTTTTAATCTTCGATTTTGAATTCGAATTCATAATCAGCAATCTCAAAAACGCCAGTGTACCAAATATCGAGTGAATGATATGTAAAGAAAAATATATGCTTCGATAAATAGATTTTATAGAAACCAAAAAAGGTCGACGCTTGGGCCTTGATATAAAATTAGCCATTTTGAATTTCAAAATTTTAACAGCAGATTCAAATTGAGCGTCCGAAAATATCCTTAAGTATGAAATCTCAAATGCATAGATAGGTTGATGGAGAATATATACAACGCAACAAAATTATCGCAACAAAATTTTTCATCGAAAAATTGCAATTGTTCAAATGCTTTTAACTCGAGCAATTTTCATCGTATAGAGGTCAATTTTTGTTTGTTTCGTAGTGAATTATGGGTACTTCCAAGAAAAGAATCTGTCCAATAGCTGCGGAATAATGCCACATTTCTATGTCTTAATCAGGTCTACCAACTTTTTTTCTTGAAAAACGCAATAGTTTGCAAGTTTACCTGGATTACCAATTTTTTTTTTTTTTTTTTTTCAAAAAACCTCAAATACCATTTTAGAGTACACTTTCCAATGAGTATTTACCAAAAAAATCGAACCTCAATGATTTTTTTTACCGAGTTATGCCATTATAAAGATATTCCTATGTTTTAGCCAAATACCGCCAACATCAGTATTACCCGATACGTAGCCCTGAAAAATTATCAGATTACATTTAAGAAATTCGTCCGCCGGAAGCTATCCTAAGTCCTCGTAAACCAAGGAACCACATTGCTATTCGTAATTTCGATAAATAGAATTAATCCATGGAAAGTGTAGCTTTATTTAAAATTACACCACTACGTTTTTGTTACATTTAAGATTGCACCTCCACATTTTTATAGTTTTATCGAAGTGAAATTCACGTTTCAAACAAAAATTTACTAGTAAAATTCGCATTTTTTGTTGAACAACATTAAAAAAACTTTTCGGTAATCGTCTCGCGCGGCTGCTATTCCAAGTGCCGCAGATTCATGCACTCGTTACGTAAAATATGATGTGCAAGAAGGGTCGAATCGGCGATTGCGACAAGTGTGATAGCAGCCGTCGCTTCGCTCGGGCAGCAAACTTTACCATTGTTGCAATTGCCAACTTTCGATTCTTGTTGCACAAAATACTATTTCGATAAAATATATTAGGCCAAATCTAGCGATGAATTCTGATCAATTCAGGCATTACAGGGTTAATACTCAACCTGTGTCTGTTAAACTTTAATGCACCAGTAAATAAAAAATATAACTATATTAACTGAATGTTCGATAGTGTGTTCGACTTGTTGAATCGTGCTCCGTTCAATTGAATTTAGAAATAGTAAATACCAGTCTTTAATTCTTGGTGGCGATGTGAACGGAAGGATCTTTCCGTATTGTAATTAAATTTCTTGAGTCGAAGGTGGCAATGTGGCATCTCTGCTATTAGCGAACCGGATATTCTGTACCTCCGTAATACTCCAAAAGTCCACTCTAATATGAGATCAAGCACGCTTAGAGATCGGAACAATTAATCTATCAATATTCATAAGTGAATACGCTACAGCACTGGATGTTACCAATTCCTTTGGTTGCTATGCCTAACTACGGTGATGAACACAACTAATGAATTGTTTGGCGCTAGTAGCTGAAAACATTGGTGGCATGTCATGTCAAGTACTTTTATGTAGCGTTACAAGTGAAATAATAAGGATAATTGTAAAAAACTAATAAAAATAATAATAAAATTAATTGAAAAGTTTGTGCATTTAAAGAAATAAACATTATTGAAAAATAAAAACGAATTTGAAAAAATAATCTAGTAATTTTATTGCCAAAAATTAGACCTCAGAACATGGCGAGTTAGTTAAATGTAGTTAATCTTTTCATTATTTAATGTTTATTGTATCATAGTAACTCGCCAAGTACTAAGGTCTAATTTTGCTGCCTCATAGAGGAAGCTTTGTTTTCATGAAAAAAATTTTTTCGAGATTTTTATGTCAGGATGCTTAGAATCACTTAAAACGTCGAGAAAAATGATTTAGAAAATGTGTGCGTGTGTCCGTGTCCGTGTGTGTGTGTGGGTGTGTATTTTTTACCCCCTAAAACGTTCTTCCTCTCGACTGCTTGTACCCCCCACGGGAACCGCCGCAAGACATTACTTCGGATGGTATTGAGCTTCTTAGCTATGGACGTGGCGAGTGTTAGCACCGCGTCCCACCCGTTCTGTGAGACGATCATGCTCCTCCCCATGCCCTTGGGAGTCGGGGGGCCTCCTGCGGCCCGATAACGTTCCCGTTCTTCCGCGAATCTTGGGCAATGGAAGAGAGCGTGTTCCACGTCTTCGTCGACACCAGGGCATGTTGGGCATTCCGCGCTTTGATAAACGCGGATTCGATGTAAGTAGCTGCGAAAGCAGCCGTACCCGGTAAGCACCTGAGTCAGATGGAAGGTGACGAATCCGTGTTTCCTGCTCGTCCACTCCAACACGTTTGGGATGATGCGGTGGGGCCACCGGCCCTCACTTGCTGAATCCCATCGGCGCTGCCATTCATTTGTGGTCCCTGTGGTCCACTGACCACGCTCCTGGTCGATGGCGTCTTCCTCTGCACGCCTTCTTTCACAGTACTTTTCGGCTCTCTCCGTTGCTAGCAAGTCTATGGGGAGAAGTCCCGCGACCACAGAGAGAGCAGCGTCAGACACAGTTCGCCACGCACAAGCCACCCTTAGCGCGGCTATCCTTCATGCCCGTCGGCAAGTGGCTCCGTAACTCGCGTGGCTTCTCAGAGCCTTGGCCCGGATTGGAGACCCGTAAAGTATTACGGAACTCACAACCGTAGCGAGAAGGGACCGTCGAGGTTGTTTGGGTCTCCCTATGTTGGGCATAATTCCCGCGAGCGCTCGAGCCACGTCCGCTGCTTTTGAGCCAGCGTTCAAAATATGATTTTTAAGAGGCAGTGATACACCCCCTCCCTCCGCGCTCCCCGCGCCCGCATCACATCGAAATTTCAAAAGCTATTTTCTTCCAAACGAAGCATCGAATCGCAACAAAATTTGGAACACAAGTAAAAAATGATGGCACAATTCGGCTAAGCTTTGGGTTTTGCGGAAATCCAAAAAAAAAAATTGCAGTTTTAATTACCTCTAGAGTAATTACTATATATCTACTTTTATGCTCACCGGATCGTATTGCCAGACGCTTAGCCCATGCACGGATAAAAAACACATTTTTTAATCTTTATTCCATCCAAATCGATGCAATAAGACCGGAGAAAAAAGCTTTTGAAATTTATTTCGACATAGCTTATCGGCCTCCCAAAAATTTGAGAAAAAGCAAAGCTCCGCGAACATCCGAGAGATGGCGTTACCGACGATGGTTCATTAGCCACGCCCACTGAATAAAACACTTATCGTTTGCAATAAAATACGATCGAGCATCCGTAGAAATGCTCAAAGAATGCACAAATACACAAAACCCGAAAGCTACATTACTCACTGTTAAATTCCTCACTCAAATGTCGCACTAGACGTGTCGCATACGTTCAGTTGAAATGACTACACCGTTCCGCTCATCACCTTGATGGGCGGAGCGACAACGGGGCCCTCTTGATCTATGTATATAAATTTGAATTTAATGAATCGAATTGTTATCATCAAATTGTTTAATGTGAATACTGTATAATTGTACAATAAAAATTTAGTACAAACAGTATCACCGATCCACGAAATATGAGCTATTTTTTGGATTTTAAAGTTGATGCAAACTATTTGTTAATTGCATATATGCATGTCTTTATTAACAATGTTGATTTTAATGCTCAGTGATATACCGCCGCCAATTTTTTCGCCAGTCAGTGATATACCGGTGAAAATTTCGTCGCGCAATCAAACGCCTATAGGGCTCTCTCTCTCGCACCACACCCCACTTTTTGGTTTATCGATTCTCCTAAGCAAATGGCTTTGAATATCGAAAAGCTCGAAGGTTAGCCCAATTGTGCAATACTTCGGCACATTATTTCCAAATTTGAGCTATTTCTGCCGAGTATTTTGCGAGAAAATAGGTTTCGAAATGTCGAGCTGCGGTGGGAGTAGTGTTACTGCCTCGCAAGGCGGTGTCTCTCGCACTTAGCGCTATCTCTCTCGCACCTTTTTAGTTTTTTATGCTTCTGAAGAAACGACTTTGAGTGTCGAAAAGCCCGAAGGTTAGCCCAATTGTGCAATACTTCTGCCCATTATATCAAAATTAGGGCTATTTCTGTCGAGTATTTTGCGAGAAAATAGGTTTCAAAATATTTGAAAGCGGTGGGGGAAGTACCACTGCCTCTTAACATATTCGAAAGCAGGTTTCTGCATTGATTAAAGATTATTTACAATGGAACAGTGTTGGAAATGCTCGATTTTTTAAGCTGCCGCGAGGGTCCGCCCTAAGGTTTCGGTCTGAGGTTGCGGCCGCTATATTGGCAACCACTGAGGCACGGCCTGTGTTTGAACAAATCGCGTTGCGTTTTGTGGTGAATGTATCAAATTGTGATCAAGTGGATTATCTGCTTATTATTGTGTATTGAAGTGAGAAACATTCTGTTCTGTGAAAACTTATACCGTGAATGGGCATTCGTCATAACAGACGTAAAGCATCGTCGAGAAAAGGATCGTACGCTTCTTTGTAAGTACAATCTTGTGCACGTCATTACTAGGGATTTGGTTTTGCTTTCAATAATAAGTGGTTTTTCATTCAATATCTTTTTCGGTATAAATAATGAGTGTTTTTTCATTCATTATCCTTTCACTTATAATAAATGATTTTTTTCCACTCATAATTCATTTCGAATGTAATGAATGAGTGGGAATCCCCAATAATTGGGAATTCCCACTCAACGATCTCGGAAGATTATAAATGGAAAACCACTCATAATTCTAACAAGGAACGTCACTGAAGTGTCCCTCTCCGATTTCAATGAAACTCAACTATGTTGTAGCCCTTGAAAAACTACGAGACACGTATTTTTTTTTATCTGCAGAAAAACGGATTTAGGGGGTGAAATCAACCCCAAAGTTCGGCATGTAGAGAGGTGATAATACAGTTTCACCTAGAAGGAATCGACCGATTTCAATGGAACAAAAACTAAAATGTTTCTCATCACGAGCAATGAAAAGTTCGCCTGAAAAAATATATATATATTGTCTCTTGTGGGGGTAAATTACCTCTAAATTAGCTTTTTTTCACCCTATTTAAAATACTTACCGATGGAATTTCATGAAACTGGTATCATTTGAGAGGGCTAGTAAAATTAAAGTTGACTTATTTTTGCATTTTTGCGGGAAACCATGTTCAAGAGAGTAAACCACCCCCTTCATATCAATGTATGAATTTCCATATAGAACCTCATCTCGCGCAATTTTCAAGTGAATATTGGTTTGAAATATTCTCGTTAGTGAAAATGAATAACCAGTAAATGAAAATTGACGTATTACCGGTAATTAAGGGGGTAAACTGTCTACTGAATTTGATCGCTTTTCGGGTCTATTAACAATTCGCCAAGTAACTTCAATGAAACTTGCCTAACATGAAGGATGGCGACGGAAGATGAAATGATTTACCCTTTCAGATTAACGAAGAGGATTCTTAAGGGGTTAATCTGACTATAACGCAAGAATACTTTATTTCTTGCATAGATTCTCTATCCTCGCAATTCATCCGCATTTGTAAATCCGAAATGTATATTTTCAGTAAAAATTCGAAATTGATACTTTGAATGTCCATTATTTACTTTAAGGGGGTAAACGACCTGCTCGTGTTGATTATCTTTTTATGGATTTTAAATTCAAATATTAATTTAAATAGAATTTGTAACGCTTAAGTGAATTTTTTAAATTTAAGGCAAGGTTGTTTTTCCTCGGCTGTTGGATATTACAGAAAATATATTACAGCGGCTACTATATTACTTATCATTGACACACCAATATGAAATTTTTTCGGTTACCGAACAAATATCTAACTACGTTGCCTGTCATTCGTTAGTGTATACCAATTTATTTAAAAAATTCTTTTACAATTATTATTCGAAATACATGAATTTAATGCAAGTTTTGTTTCGGTCTCCGATTGTTAAACATTTTTACACTAATTTCCTTATTACCTAAACATTACGATTGTAATTTACAGCAGTTATGCTTTATAATCCGTACAGAAAAAAAAATCATCGAAAAAATGTTGCAGACATAAAGATTTTTCACACCATGCGCATCTTATAATAGCGACATTATTACACCCGGGTATTTCACATTGTGCTTGCGAAGTTTGACCAAACCGCGTGAGCACAACAATCTTATTGACTTCCATCATTATCTATATCTTTTATCATCATGTTATTATTAAAATAAATAAACACGAGCAAGTCGTTCACCCCCTGAACATAAAGAATGGATATTCAAAGTATCAATTTTGAATTTTTACTGAAAATATACATTTCGGAGTTACAAATGCGGATGAATTGCGAGGATAGAGAATCTATGCAAGAAATGAAGTATTCTTGCGTTATAGTCAGATGAACCCCTTAAGAATGCCCTTCGTCAATCTGAAAGGGTGAATCATTTTATCTTTCGTCGCCATCCTTCATGTTAGGCAAGTTTCATTGAAGTTACTTGGCGAATTGTTAATAGACCCGAAAAGCGATCAAATTCAGTAGACAGTTTACCCCCTTAATTACCGGTAATACGTCAATTTTCATTTACTGGTTATTCATTTTCACTAACGAGAATAATTCAAACCAATATTCACTTGAAAATTGCGCGAGATGAGGTTCTATATGGAAATTCATACATTGATATGAAGGGGGTGGTTTACCCTCTTAAACATGGTTTCCCGCAAAAATGCAAAAATACGTCAACTTTAATTTTACTAGCTCTCTCAAATGATAGCAGTTTCATGAAATTCGATCGGTAAGTATTTTAAATAGGGTGAAAAAAAGCCAATTTAGGGGTAGTTTACCCGCACAAGAGACAATATATATATATTTTTTACAGGTGAACTTCTTATTACTCATCATGAGAAACATTTTAGTTTTTGTTCCATTGAAATCGGTCGATTCCTTCTAGGTGAAACTGTAATATCACCTCTCTACATGGCGAACTTTGGGGGTTGATTTCACCCCCTAAAACCGTTTTTCCGCCGATAAAAAAAAATACGTGTCTCGTAGTTTTTCAAGGGCTACAACATAGTTGAGTTTCATTGAAATCCGAGAGGGACACTTCAGTGACGTTCCTTGTAACCAAAAATAAATACCGAGTGAAAAATGTTTTTATAATTAAATATTTCTACATTCCAATGTGCCCATCTCTGACCATTACCATTATGTATGCGTGTGGTGCGATCTATTTCTTTTTAATTTACAGACGACGCTTGAAATCCAAGACTTGTAAGAGCGATGGCCCTGAAGGTGCTGGAGGTACGATAGATGCGCCATTGTCGCAGATTGATCGTGATGTCACGCACGAAACCGACCAAGTAAGATACGTAGAAGCGGAAAAGTTACGTTTTCCGAATGTAGATGTAAGACTAGAAAAAAGTAGCGAAAGCAATCCTTCGCCGGTAGACGTTTGTGCGTCCAAGGCACGTGGTGTAGTACCCACGAACACCGTACCCTCGAGGTACGTGTATGCGGAAAACACCGGTTTTCCGAATACAAATTTGAATCTAGTTCATAAGCAAAGTAGCGTTAGTAATATTTCGCTGGTAGACGTTCGTGCGTCGAAGGCACGTGATGTTAAAATCACGGATACGAAACCTTTTTCGTACGTGCGAATGAATAATTCAAGTTCGCCACATGTAGATTTGTACAGAATTGTATTTGACAATTCAGATATAGTCTTACATGAGAACGAAATCCAGGTCAAACTTATTGCACCTGAAAAATCAGCCATTTCAGGTAGTGAGAAGAGTACTGCTGATAACTTGCAATCCTTGGAGATTGATCAGATATGGCAAGAACAAGATGATGTTGAAAATCATCAAAGAGGTGAAAGTTGCGGGTCGACGCATTGTTGATGTTAGCTTTTTTTTAGATCAACTTCATGAGAAGTTTGACAATCATCACCCTGCATTACAGTGCCCTTTCAGTGATCTGAAGTTAATAAACACTCTTGAACGCGGCATGCGAACAAAGTTAACATTTCAATGTGTAATGTGTAATTACTCTTTCGATACTTGGACGGATCCAGACGACAAAGAGTGTGTTGGCATTAACGAAGGTGCCGTAACCAGTACGATAACTGCTGGGACAGGATACAGTACATTAGAGGAAACGCTTACTGCTGTAGCTGTGCCGTCCATGACAGCTAAAACCTATCGCAAATATCGCGATGGTCTTTATACTGACTTCCATGAAATCGCGGAAGCTGAAAGTCAACGAGCTGCATCCTTGGAAAAGAAACTAGAGAAAGGAATACTGACCGTAACTCAACTTCGGCAATACGTCCAGTCCAGCGGTTTAAAATTCGTAAGTTAGTAGAACACGCAAGAGATTTGCACAACACTGAGAATTCATCAGAAACCGAAAAAGCTTCGCAGCTCTGCAAGGATATTTTAATAATATGTCATCATGTTTTCGGGGACCATGAGAATTGCAGTAACCTTCCATTCGTTTGCGAGCCAAATGCCGAAGAAATGAATATAGTGGAGACGCTGCATGCAACCAACATCTATCCCGCTGTATCAGAAGCAATACAGTATTTGAGTTGCCACGTTAAAAGTCTCTTGACATGTGTCCCGAATAATGTTGCAGAAGCTTGTAATTTAATAGTAAACAAATTGAATTCGGGCAAGCGGATTAATCATTGCGCTAAAAACTCATATGAAATGAGATGGTACGGTGCTTTCGTACAACACAACACGCAGTCCGTGTTGTCTAAACTTTATCGCCATAAGAACAAAGGAAGTGTTGCTCTAGTAAAAAGACTAGAAAGACAACGACGTATACGAAATATACGTAATAGACGGTGTAAGGTTTCGAAAGGTCATAAACCTCGAAGATCAAAGGGTACCGATAAAGATTACAGGCCTTCAGCAATGAAGCCTGATATAGAACAACCGTTTTTCGATGTTCTTGCGGAGAAACACATGACAAAGTCGCGTTGTCATCAAAGTAATCGAGAAAAGATTGAACGAGACACTGTTTCGCAAAGTACATCTGATCTTTGGCATCAGCTGCGTACAGAAATGATTACGGCATCAAAGTTCGAGCCAATATGCCGTAAGCTACCGACAACGTCGTGCGCAAATTTGCTTACTAGTATCCGTTATCCAAAGGTTCTCGAAACAGAGGCAACGCGGTATGGCCTCCACCTATTTTTATATAGAAACCACGCCTATTTTTATCAGGTTCAGGGCCAATTGCACATCACTATGCGGCAGTACTGCATATTTGCAATGTGGACATCTGTCGATGTCAAACTGATTATCGTCGTTAGAGACGATACATTTTGGAAGACAAAAATGGAATCACATTTATGTCGATTTTACCTAGATTGTTTACTGCCGGAGATTATTGATAGCCGTCGGAAACGTAATATGCCATTACGCGACCCTGAGTACATATTAACAGCTCGGGAAGAAGCTTCGCGTCGAAAAAATAATAGGAGGCGCAAACTAAGTGAAGAAGCCTTATCCCTTGCAAAGGCAGAAACTCTATTACCATCGAAACGTGTTGTTACAGTTTCTGCTGAAGGCAAAGAGGCCTCAACAAACACTTCTAAAGAAAATTACGGAAGTTACGCGCCTGGAAATTGGGTTACTATCGATAGTGGTGAAATAGAATCTTCTGATGAAAATCGAGAATTGATTGAAATATTGCGAAAAAATATTTCAGTAGATAAAGTCATTGCACATGTACTACTACCAAATTCATTTTTGACAGACACGTGCATCGATTTATTTACAAATATTTTGAGAGAGGCTACCTCCGTTCAGTGTTATCCTGCTTGTTATAGTGGATATCAGGCGTTTATTCAGCCTTGCGTATCTGGCGAAAGAGATTTACAAATCATAGGTGGGAACAAGTCCCGGCACTGGTGCTGTATTTATTATGACGGCACAACGCTTTTCTTGTACGATAGTTTTGTCCGTAATGAATACAAACTACTCTAAGCGAAGAGGAAAAGAGTTATATTACAAAACGTTTTCCTCATATTGCTGCCAAAGATATATGTCTTCAACCTGTTACAAAACAGCCGGACGGTTACAGTTGTGGAACTTACGCTATCGCGTTTGCAACTTCTATTGCATTAGGTGATGACCCTGCGATGCGAACTTATTCTCGCGATGCCCTTATAATGCGTTCGCATTTAGTCACGATCTTAAGATCTCATGAGCTCATCCAATTTCCTACAGTTGAAACACCATAGGTGGAAAATTATGTCCATCGACATATCAACCAAATTTAGACGTCAGCGTGCGTGTAAACTATTGAGAACAATAGAAATGGACTTATACACCCGTATAAGTGGGTTAGTGCGGGTGGGTTTCTCATTGGCACTCAAAAGTGCCAATATCTTAGACATTTGAACATCGGTAAACAAGGTCATGTGAATAGTCACTAATCAAAGATGAACGAATGCGTGCATGCCGACTATTGGGAACAATAGAAATGGACTTATACACCCGTATAAGTGGGTTAGTGTGGGTGGGTTTCTCATTGGTATTTAAAAGTGCCAATAATGTAGGCAATAGAACATGCTTAAGCAAGGTCATACGAATAGCCACAGACCAAAGTCAAATGAATGTGTGCATGTCAACTATTGGGAATAATAGAAACGGACTTTCACACGCGTAGTGGTAGTACAACGTAAAAGAGTTAGATAGGGCAGGTTTTATTAGGACTAAAAAGGGCCACTAACGATAGAGCTTTGCCGAATATTGCTTAGAAAACCTAGCGTCCAAACATAGTATTTTTGCTTATTATTAACCCTCTGCCACATAATGAAATACCAGTATTACACAATGCTTCAAAGGGTTAACCTGTGGCCAAAGTTTAACATTGGTTTGTTTTAACGCTCAGTGACACACCGGTGCAAATTTCTTCGCCCAATGTTAAACACATGTAGGGCTGTCTTTCTCGCAGCATAGCGCTATCTCTCGCGCACCTTTTTGGTTTCGATTATCCTGAACAAACGGCTTTGAGTATTGAAAAGTCCAAATTCTGCAATACTTTTGCACATTATATCAAAATATGACCTTTTTCTACCGGGTATTTTGGGAGAAAATAGATTTCAAAAATTTTCGGCTGTTGTGGAAAGTGGTGGCACCTTCTTGTTGTAAGGTGCGCTTAGAGGACGTAGTCCCTGATCACGAAATAACCATATCTTTCTGTCTCTCTCTACATGATCACTTTAGTCCAGATAACTATGTCCAAAACTACCGTTGAGATGTTAAACCATGCCAAACGATGGAAGCAAGGTACGTTTAAAAATTGTAATGAATTGAAATATTGTAAAACCAACGTTAGTAGCAATGTTAATTGGTATAATATCGAAAGTGATTGAAAATTAATGATTGCTAATATTACTACAGGTGATGTAATCTTCATGACAACAATAAACCGAAGCGCAAACTTCCTGGTGGCAACTGTCGTTTACTGATCATGGTATCGGCTTGAAGGACGCCTGCTGTAAATTACGCTATCAGCTGTGACATGGCAATGAAAGACTAAGAAGGTAAAATTTTAATAACAATTTTGTTAACCTTATAATTATAAGATTTGAATTCGGCGCGCTGCGAGCGATATTATCGAGCCTGCGTAGAGGAGAGACAGCCACGTGGCGAACGTTGGCGCCGTCTACTTCCGTCGATCACCGGAAGCTGATACGAGGAAGCCAGTCGCGTGAGAGCACTCGAGTAAGAGATACGAGAGAGAGATAGTTAGAGCGAGAGAGAGAGAGCGAGCGTCCGCGAACGACGATATTAAGAGGCAGTGATACTTCCCCCACCACTTTCAAACATTTTGAAACCTATTTTCTCGCAAAATACTCGGCAGAAATGGCTCAAATTTTAATAGAATGTGCGGACGTATTGCCGAATTGGGCTAAGCTTCGAGCATTTTGATATTTAAAGCCATTTGATAAGGAGAATCGATAAACCAAAAAATGGAGTGAGGTGTGAGAGAGACAGCCCTATAGGCGTTTAACATTGGGCGAAGAAATTTTCGCCGGTGTATCACTGAGCGTTAAGACGCAGTGATACTTCCCCCACCACTTTCAAACATTTTGAAACCTATTTTCTCGCAAAATACCCGGCAGAAATAGCTCAAATTTGGATAGAATGTGCGGACGTATTGCCAAATTAGGCTAAGCTTCGAGCATTTTGATATTTAATGCCATTTGATAAGGAGAATCGATAAACCTGTTAAAGGGAGAGAAATATATATATTTATTAATCAAAATAACCTGGCGCTCCACCGGTACAAAATACAAAGAATTAACAATAATTAATGGTAGACTCAAATGCTCGATTACTGTCGTCGCTCGCGGACGCTCGATCTCTCTCTCGCTCTAACTATCTCTCTCTTACTCGAGTGCTCTCTTGCGACTGACTTCCTCGTCTCAGTTTCCGGTGATCGACGGAAGTAGAGGGCGCCAACGTTCGCCACGTGGCTGCCTCTGCTCTACGCAGGCTCGATACTATCGCTCGCAGCGCGACAATTCCAAATATAATAATTCTATTGTTAACAAACCAAAAAATGGAGTGAGGTGCGAGAGTAATACACTTTTTTATTTTTTTTTTCGTAAATATGTATTGCGTTCTCTCTTACAGATAATATATTTTATATTTCAAGCGGTATTTCCCTGTTGGCGTTGCTTCCGCTTCTCGAGTCGCAGGAGTTGGGCCGCAATGCGTTTTCGGTCCGCATTTAATTTGGCTTCTCGCGCGGTGTCCTCTAACTCCTGCACTCGAGCTTGCAGCTGCTTTACCAGCATGCTGCTGTTATAGAAGCACACCTGAACCTTGAGCAGGTTGATTTGATCAAGATTCAGAGTGCTTCATCTAATGCACCAGCTATCTGCCGTGGTTGAAAAGAATTTCCGGCAGATAGCGGCGGAAATGCATGCTGGTAAGACAGCGGAAGCAACGCCAACGGCTGGTGTTGTAGCTGCTCCTGCTGCTGCCAGGCAGGCTGTTGTTGCTGCGGCAGCGGCTGCTGATGCTGATGCTGCTGCGGCAGCGGCTGTTGCCGCTGTTACTGCTGCTGTTGCTCCTGTTGCTGCTGCTTCTGCGGCTGTTGTTGCTGCAAAAGTTATAAAATAAACATCAGTATACTAACAATAATAATAATAATAATTTAATGCACCAAAGTGTACTTTATTCCGACCAAAAAACTATCTATAAAACGTTATGTCAAACTGTGACCGATATAAATTCATTACTATAATGAAAGTTTAACACATGGCGTAGGAGAAAGAATCTTACAAATATGTTTATCCGTAGCATTCCAAAAGTGATTAGTGTTCATCAAGACTTTTTACAGAAAGATTTTTCATTCATCGTAGAGTTAACTCTACGATGAATGTAAAATCTTTCCGTAAGAAGTTTTGCTGACCAGTACCAACTTTTTGACTGCGACTGACAAATATGTATGTTAGATTGTCTCTCCTGCGAAACATGTCAAACTTCTTTACAGCAACAATTGTATATTGGTCACAGTGCGCAGCTTGTTGCAGCTTGACCTTCTTATGTGTGTGTGTGTGTGTGTGTGTGTGTGTGTGTGTGTGTGTGTGTGTGTTTATTGAAATTGTCAGTGTGAACGTGTATGTGAGTGTTTTTACTTTTAATCTATATTGTAACGGAACGTCTCGCGACTGTACCGCTACAATAAGGAATAATTAGTCTTCAACTAATTATTCCCTGATACCACAAGAAAACTTACTTAAAAATCATTCCGAGGACAAGAAATTAAAATATTCTCTCAGTGTACAGAATATTTTCTGTAGTCGAGAGAATATTTCGAGTTAGCACTTGTTTACTCCGAAAGTACCGAGGAGCGAGACAGAAAAACAACACCTATACCACGGCAAGCGACCACCTAGCACCGCCTACACGTACAGGAGACGAGCTAGTGGATGTGCGCCGCCGTATATCCAGCGCGTACCACGACACGCACACGTTACCTTGAGCGACAACCACCGACGACGCGCAAAATAGTAGGAGTGAGCGCACACCACCTTAAGCTCAACGATACGTCGGCGCTGCTCGCTCTCCCGTAGATGAAGCATGCTCTCTCTCTCTCTAAAAGAACTAATTGCCTAATAATTCATAAAATATTAAAGCTAGCTAACATCAGCTACAATAAAAAATTAAGAGAGAACATAGAGTATCATTCAACCAAAAGCCTCCAACTAGAACAACAGAACAAAGAAAATATTCAACTATTTAACAATTTTTGATGAATTGTTGAATAATTCCTTAACAAATGGCAGAATCTCATAAACAATACCGGAAACACCATGGAGGGCACCTACTTCCAACAAATAAACAGGTTGTTTCGATGACAAATTGTTATTTAAACAAATTGTCATTTTCAACCTACAACGGCATAGTCCATAGCCCGGGAATACGGGATTCAACCTCCTAGGAACCTCCATGGAATCCCGAGCAACCGAAAACGTGGCCGGCGCGCGTGACGCAATCCACGTCACGCGATAGTCACGTGACCACCACCAACGCCGATTCCACCCGCGCGGAGGGCCCCGAAACCGTACCGTTTCACCGCCCCGTCTATCCAAACGGCGATCGGGTATATAAGCAACCACCGCGGACGGCTCGGCACTCTTCTTTTCGGCAACTCTCAAAAGTTCGAGTCACGTACTGCTGCTTCTCAGCAACAGGGAATTTTTCGTTTGTATTTGTAAAACAGTGTAAAGTAGCGTCCAGATAGCAGTTTATTCGAACGACTCGGTCCCCTGACATCGCGTTCTTGCTATCGAGTCGTAGAATAAACTTAGGATATTCGGTGTATCACTGTCTCCCTCGCACAGCGCGTAGGCCGGCATAATACATTCGCATTAGGGCCACTTTTTCGTAGTTGGGTCCCCACACACAGCGTTGTGGCTATCCTCTGCGAAAAGTGAATAATCAAAAATAGGAATTATTGTACCCCGAGCACTGCGCATCGGCTTGCAATAATTCCCACAGATCTTTTCAGTGTAAAGAGTTCTAAGTTGGCAGATAATACGAACACAAGTGTGGGTGCTTCTCACTCACACTTGAATCCCTGCGCGAATCGTGCTTAAAACGAGCCTCGCAATGTTTGGTTTGGTCGTATATAATCTGCGAACTCGGACCTCGCAGGAATTCCGACCTTGAGCCATCCCTCACACCAAAACAAGGAGTGTGAACGCCTCATCGTTGGCAGATAACACGCACACAAATGCGGGTGCTTCTCACCTACACTTGAATCCCTGCGCGAATCGTGCTTAACACGAGCCTCGCAAAGTTTGGTTTGGGCGTGTGATCTGCGAACCGTGAGCATCCCGGTGTCTTACGCTAAAAAGACACCCGGTACGCATATTCGCCAGTACAGTCGACGCAATTAGTTCGCGCTCTTCTAAGAGCGCTGATTGAGAGCGTCGGCAGAGTATCTGGCGATCCCAAACAACAAGCATACAAGGGGGCAAGGAAGGAGTACCTGACACTGGAGCACATCTGTGTCTAGATAAAAAACAGTTTAGGGATCGCGACACAGACAGACGACTATCGAGTAGGCCTACTCACGCGGACTTTACCGACGAACGAGACGAGCCGTCCATTAGCGTTTAGCTGTGCCACAGCAATAGATCTCATAGCTCAAATAACAACGATCGAGCCCCGCACAGATAAACTAATTCGCGAGTTTATTACTAATCATAAAATCAAGTGTCCGATGATTACAACAACAGGACACGGAAGAATCTCATGATTTTTCAAGGTGTTCCTGTGTATGAGGACAAATCAATAATAACAATAGAGAGTGGCGCGAAACACTCAAATTATTATTATTAAGCTACAAGCGTACAGTCGCGGGACACCGTACCCGTGTCCGACCACCGGGACACAAAAAATTCACCGCCATTTCTAATTTATAAATCAATTCATCACCATCACTGCGAGTTGGGTGTAAAGCCCCGCACGGAAGCACCTCCGACCGTGCGAATATAGAATCATTAAAGTCATAGACTCAGGAAGTTATCCTGCTTACGTAGATTTAAATGCGTCCCAATAGACGCTATCGTTTGCCACCCCTAGTTTTGTAAATTGAGTGTAAAGCTCCATACGGAAGTACTTCCGACCGTATGAATTTAAAATCATTAGAATAAACCATAACTCGGGCCATAGCCTGTTTACGTAGTTTTAAGCGCGTCCCGTTAGACGCGATCCATTGCAAACCCTATTTTTTTGTAAATTGAGTGTAAAGCTCCATACGGAAGTACTTCCGACCGTATGAATTTAAAATCATTAGAATAAACCATAACTCGGGCCATAGCCTGTTTACGTAGTTTTAAGCGCGTCCCGTTAGACGCGATCCATTGCAAACCCTATTTTTTGTAAGTTGAGTGTAAAGCTCCGCACGGAAGTACCTCCGACCGTGTGAATTTAGAATCCTTAGAAATCTAATTGTCCAGGAATAATCCTGTTTAACGAGCCCAGGTTAGGACAAGTGCAAGTAGTGGGCAACCCCATTGTATCCTGGATTTCCTCGTACAATCCCCTACTTCCTCGCCCAAACCGCCTTCACACGATTTATCCTCGGAGAGCCAATGATGATGAAGGCAAACTCTCGTCGATAGACACATGAGAGGATAATAATTCAACCTGATCTGAGGCATCAATAAAAAAAAAAGAAAACACAAAATCCTCCACATCCGATTTCCCAGAAGATCATTCGGGTCCAGAACACGAATCCTGAAGACCACCACTTGCACGGGTGGTATCAAAACAATAATACATCGCGATTTGAGATAACAATAGTTTAAAGGTCAGGTGACCAGGGAACCCGCACCCTTTCTTAGACGAAAACCCAATTCAAGGTTTAAATTGAACTAATTAATTTATTGCGAAGACCGAAAAGGGACTCAAAATCGCAAAACGTTTCAATATATATATATGTATTGTTTTGTAAGGAGTCTGGTGTAGGTGGTTTTTACAAAGAGGGTGCACGTGAATTACGTACAAAAAAAAGAACGAATGTTTATTTCCAACAATAACACAAAAAAAAAGAGTTATTAATTACAGTGAGTGTGGTCCCGCAAATAATTAATGAAATTGATGCAATGAATTCCCGCTCGCAATAGTTCTACCGCCCGTTGGTCCCGAAAATGCCGCACGACACGAAAAACGAAAGTGGTAGCGATAACACGTTGAATATTTTCCCGTTATTTCCCGTGAACCCAGGGAGCTCGAAAAGCCCTGACCCGATTCCGATACCGATCCCGAGAATATCCCGTGAATTGAAGGAGAGAAAACTGAACCGAAATTAGTAATGTAGCCCGAGAATTTCGACAAAGGCCGAGAAGAGTACGAAAACACGTGTTGCACACTTCGCTTGCGGATCGCGAAGAAGGAGTCGTTACGGCAAATCGATGAAGAAGCGGCTCGCGCAGGCGCGTAGCGCTTGCAACCGCAGTGCCCGGAAAGTGGCGCCGCTAGCGTCAGCGGCCGCGCACGAAACCAAACCCGAGGCCGCGCAACGGCCGATTTTAATTCGCTAATTCCTGAACATGTATAATATGTAAAATTTATAAAAATAAAATGTAAAAAGAAAAAAGTTAAAAAATATTGTTAATTATAATTAAACATAATTAAACATAAATATATTTTATAAAATTTACAATGTTTCGATATAGTGATTTTTTATATTAATTAGTTTGTATTTCGCTTAAAAAAAAAAGTTCATTTTTAATAAAAAAAAAATTTCAGTCGATTTCCATCTTTATGCGTGTCAATTCGAAAATTTCTATCCCCTCCCGATATCCAAAATATATATATATAAATGAATATTTCATACGACGCCGCGACTGCGCAACAACGAACCGCTGCTGCTGTTGGAATAACGACGAGCATGAACCGGTACGAGAGAGAAAGAGAGGGAGGTAAGTATGCTGGTAGGTATCCGCCACCGCAGTATAAAAGCTAAATTTCACCTTCGCTCGCTCATAAGGTGGTTGGAGCGATCGTGAGTCCCCGCGCGCGCGCGTATAAGATCTTCTAGCTCCCCGGTCGCACACCCGTCGTAGTAGCTTATAGTGACGTGTGTCCGTCGCGCCGCCGCCGCCGCCGCCACGAAGCTTTTAGGTTAGCTGTGGAAAAAGTTTATAGAAATTGGAGATAAAACGAGAGAGAGAGTAGAGTAGAGTAGTCAGAGAGAGCGAGAGAGAGAGAGACGAAATGGACGTGCGCTGGAAACATCCATGGACATCGTTGATCTGTGGACCAACAGGCTGCGGTAAAACAGTGTTTGTTCGACGTTTTTTGTGCAATCTCGAGGCAATGAGCGACACTGTCTTCGATAGAATTTTATTCTATTATGGCGATAATCTCGATCGCGATACACAAGCATTATTTAAAATGCCTTCTACGACGACGAAGACGACCGTACCAACGATTGGATTCCACGAGGGTCTACCACAAGCGGAAGATTATTCACACGACAATGAGGCAAATAACTTATGAATAAAATAAATAATGTTCCAGGTCTACGAGAAGCGGGTATACAAGTTGTCGCGGCTAGAAAAGCAAACGGTTACGCGGCTATTAAAGGTGAAAAGTTGACGGAAAATTGCGATTCAGAAAATACGATAAATAAAAATGTCTTACGCATTGGCGAAAAGATACGACGTATACTGGGTTTTAATGTGAAAGACGGTTATGACTGGAGGAGCGACGATGCCTCGTACCTGCGTTTCGTTCGTGGACGTCAACGAGAGGGTGAAACACCTGTCTGTATATCTCGTGCTCTACCTGAACGACTTTTTGTCTATACCGATCTCTGTATACCCTATACAGTGGGCGATACTCAAGCTGCTCTATTACGTATAGTAAATTTGGATACAGCGCATTATACGTATGGCTCGACACAAGTGACATATTTCTCACCGGCGAATTACATACCTGTACTGAATAATTGTTTTCGCACAGTGGAGATAGATATAAGAGATCATTTGGGGAAACCAATAGCATTCGAGTACGGAACGTTAACCCTAACCCTTCACTTTAAACGTCTCGCTTAGAATTTGGATCGTGCGCTTTTTACGCGCGATGGTGGTTCATTATTCGACATATTACGATAATCAAGTTGGTTGTGGTGGCGCTAGTCGTATAGGAAATGTATTTGTCGGTGCACCGTATCAACGAGAACACGGAATCGGACGATTTCTCGGTGGTCTTTTCAGAAGTGTATTACCGCTACTGACAAGAGGCGCTGAAGCCATCGGTAGAGAGGCTCTACGCACAGGCCTAAATGTTTTCGAGGATGTGAGCAGTAATCAGGTGCCGTTCAAAGAGTCGCTAAAAAGACGCGCCGCAGAATCGGGAGAAAATTTAAAACGTAAAGCTAACGAAAAAATAGCACTACTGATGAATAGTTCTGGGTATAATAACGCGATTGCCGCGAGAACAATGCAGTCGTTAACAGGCCGAGCACCTGCACGTATCTCTGCGAGAAAACGTACTGTAAAGAGGCGTAAAAGAGTCGCACCATTATCGTCATCATCATCATCGTCGACGGTAAAGAAGAGGGGGAAGAAGAAGAGCGGCAGGACCGCAAGGGGAAAAGTGACAAAGAAGAAACGAGCACGACAAGGAAATACCAAACGACGGAGGAAAAGATCTACAGTGAGAGATATTTTCGGAAGTGCTTGAAAAAAAAAAATGTCTTTTCTACACTCACACTCCTGTGAATGTATGAAGTCGGAGCTCGACTTATTCACCATACCACCAACACAGACATCCATAGAGTCGTCGCAATACCTACACTTAAACCCGTGTCATCACTGTCGGACGATGGCCCCGTTGAATTTGTTATATCTGGCCACGGCGAGGAATACCTCGATCTAGCCCACACAATGCTCTGCGTAAAACTCAAAGTTCTCGCCTCTGGTGACTCATCCTACAAAGTAGCACCTGTTAATAATTTTTTACACAGCCTCTTTAATCAGGTTGACGTGTTTTTTAATCAAAAACTCGTTGCACCACCCAATAATGCTTACGCCTATAGAGCGTACATTGAGACATTATTGAATTACGGCCCTGCCGCAAAACAATCACATCTCACGACGGCTCTATGGTTTGCTGATGATCCCGGTAGGTTTGAGACTCTACCTGGCGCAAAAACCCTCATGAATAATGGCCAAGAGCTAAGATCGCAATATATATACGGCGGCAAAACCCTGGATTTGATTGGGCATTTACATTGCGATATTTTCAACCAGGACAAGTTTTTGTTAAATGGTGTAGAAGTACGACTACGACTCGTACGCTCGAAAGATGAGAGTTGTCTTATGGAGGCGCCAATACAGGGACTTATACACAAAATAAAAATAACCGATGTGACCCTATTAGTGGTTTGAGCAAAAATTAATCCTGGTGTGCTTATAGCACAAGCAAAAACTCTCGCTAAGACAACGGCGAAATATCCGATAACACGTGTGGAAGTCAAATCATTCACCATGCATAGTGGAATTATCGGCGATACAATGGATAATGTGATACTCGGACAATTGCCGAAACGTATAATACTCGGCTTTGTCTATAACAAGGCTTTCAATGGTGACAAAACATTGAACCCCTTCTATTTCCAACATCATTCGATAAATTTTCTGTTGCTCTACGTGGATGGTCAGCAGATTCCGGGAAAACCGCTTCAACCGGAATTTGGCGGTAACAACACATGGATTCAGAGCTATCATACACTTTTCTCCGGCACAGGTATACATTTTCAGAACGAAGGACTGGCAATTGACCGTGAGGCATACGCCAGATTGCTTATTTGCCTTTGATTTGACACCGGACTTATCGGCAAACTGTTTCACCCACTGGAATCTTGTGAGACACGGTAGCGTACGCATTGAAGTACGCTTCGCCAGGTCTCTCGAAGCAACTATAAATTATATTGTTTATGCCGAATACGATAATGTTATTGAAATTGATTAGGCATGTCAAGTTATTACCGATTTTAGTGCCTGAAAAAACAATGGAAATCGATAAAAATCTCGTCCCCTCCATCGTCCTCGCTGTCAAGATGTTCTGGGGGGCAAGAGCGGGCTCTGATCCACCGTGAATGGTATTTAAGAACCGCTGAGCACACATGCTCAACAACAGTTCACCACAAGTTCTCATCATGGACGCTATAGTGGATATCCAAGCACTGTATGGGAAACAAGGAGATTTCCTACCTAAGGAAGTTGCAGTGACTACATTACAAGGCGATAATATAAGCCATTGGCTCGTTGAAGCACCATACGGCTTTGGTGATTTACCGAAAGAGATACGTGGCAGTAATAATAAATTAACCTGCTATCATCATGGACTCGAATGGGTTGACGGTGACACACCACTGTGGAAAGTTTACGTTAACTTGAAAGCCATGTGTCGCTACGCTTTTTGGATATCCACACGTTGAGCACAAAAGGCCGAAATTTTACGAGATGTATTGGGACGAGATATTATCAACTTGGAAGATTACGAAGGACCAAGCTTTAAAAAAATGCCACCATACGCCACATGGTGTAATTATCACGGTCTCGCCAAGGATGATGATGCTAAATGTGCATTAAATAACGTGGGAAAAATAAAACGATTCCTCCAGAGTACAACTGTCGACACGGAAAACCCAATATACACGGAACCTATTGCACTTGTCTACCAGAAAGAAAAACCAGATGACGCGATAAAAAAATCTGTGCGTATAGAGATACCTAACGAACCGGAGATTGTATCTGTGAGTCAAGGGTATATACCCCATGCACCTGTGAAGAGTGTCAACAGTAGCACGCCGAGCACCTGTGATGGCACGGTACCTGCCAACGACGAGATCGTAACCCTTTTCCCTGCGACCCTACGCTCACCGCCACCACTACCGACGCCTCCAAAAGGACAGAAAACAGGTAGCACCTCCAACACCCGTGGAGGAGGAAGGGGAAAAGGCCATAATTTTCATCAACAGCGTCATCATCATCATCATCATCAACGTAAACGTCGCCCCCACACGACACCCGAAAAAGTATATAATGAACAGTCTGGAGGTACTGAACGCACTACGACACATACCGGCTCAGACGAAAGGAGTATTTGCCGCCGATCGAATACCGAGTCGCTGGTCTAGACCCTCTGCAATAGTCGCCAATACAGACGATCATACTAAACCGGGAACTCATTGGGTAGCCATCTACGTGGACAACAATGGTCGAGGCATCTTCTTCGATAGCTACGGGCTACCCCCGCTCGTTAACAAACACCATAACCGTATACGTCGAAACACCACAACCTACGAATGGAATACCCGAAGTCTACAATCCATCAAGTCTACAGTGTGTGGAGAATACTGTGTTATGTTTCTCAATTATATGTCTCGGGGTTATAACCTGGATAGGTTTCTACAATTATTTTCGACAAATAAGTTGAAACATGATAATATTGTGCGACGGTTCTATAAAAAATAAAAACATGTGACACGTAAAACACGCTATACAAAAAATGCAGCGTTCAGTGGACTAGAGGGAGCCGGCGGCGGTATATGTGTAGGATCGTGTATACAAACATGCACACCTCGTTTTGGATGTCATCTGTAAATATACATCTAAACGATAAATAAACAAGAAACTTGACAATCCGTGTGTATGTGTGTGTGTTGTGTGTATTTGTGATTGTTTATAAAAAATAAACTACAACTACTGCGGACATCCCCACTACTACCACCACCACCACCACTACTACGTGTTTGATAAGTATAAAAGCAGCTAGCTTAGCTCAATTAACCACACTTGTGAAAGAGCAGTGGTAGCTGCAACAGTCGCCCTAAAAATGGAGATTCTAAACGGTATACTGGTTATCAATTGCGGCAAAGATCCATGGGAACTCACCAGAGAAGAATTGAAATATATACCGAAACCCTTGCTACTACGCTACTGGTGTGATGTGATTCATTTTCTCTGGGATAAACTACCCGAACACATTCGAATGGATCCCGAGGTTGCATCTCACCAACTCTGCGTAGAACACACTGTAACGGGGTGTTTTTTCTGCACACCCCGTTACTGCTGCTGTCGAATATCGTAGGCTAAGATCTGGCACACCGTCCGCTGTCGAGCTCTCTCCAGGGCAACTAATTAGAATTAAGTTAGTTTAAGGAACAATTTGGGGTCGTATTTGTGTGCTTGTGTGTTAGTTATAAGTAAGATTTTGTAAGGTCCGACCTCACGGGGTTCTCAACGTCTCGACCATCGATGGAATGAGCTTGAGGGGTCTGCGTCTTCGTCGCTGGCGACCTGCTGTCCTGTGTTCCCAGGGACAGCATTAGCTCCGCAGGACGTGAGGAACCTGCGGGGTCGTATTAGTCCTCACCTTCACGAGGAGTGGACGCCGAGTGGAGGTTAGATTGTTCGGCGAGATCGTCCACCTCGTCAACGAATCCACAATTTTGAGGCAGAGGGCAGCGGACGGCTGGAAGCTTACCACCGTCGCCCCCGCTCTGCCCGCTTAGAGCTACGGACCACCACCATTTAACCGCGAACTTGAGGAAAGATGAGGTACCCGATGCTTGGTGGGAAATCTCCTAAATGCCCCGGAGCAGCCCCTGGATTCTCTCTAGGTCCGAAGACGCTATGAAGCCCCCGTACCAGATCCATCCCGCGGCGCTTACGAGCAGTGAGGCGGCACCTCCACCATCTGAGATGCCCACGGGATCTGCGGAAGAGCAGCGTTGGCCGGTACACGGTTTTTCACCGCACCGCAGGCTGAGGCGGGCCCGCGTAAGGTTATCGGAAGATTCGTAAATTCCCGATGAGCAAAAAGCCTCATGAATGAGGAAGGATCACACTAAAACCCTTCTAGTGATCCGTTATCAGTTTCGCATAAGGAGCTGAGAAAATTTATTCCGTTGTCGGGTGTGGAGAACTCCACAACATTTTTATTTAGTTAGAGTCAGCGGAACGAAGAGCAGAAATGAGCGACGACTTTTGATGAGGAAGGGAGACGATCGGCACGCATCGTTAAATTTCGGCAGTCGAGGGCCGAAAGTGGGGATTAGTTGTCCGAGTTGTCGCAAGACAAAGGACCATCGAGGACTCTCTTCGCGATTACCTGTGATCGACAACGGACGTGCCGTGGTGCTTTCCGAAATTCAGAAGCTCGGGGACAGCTACCAGACTTCCTGGGAAGGATTGGGAAGAGTATCGAGGTTCAGAACCAGTGAGGGCCGTGAGTACCCGTATCCCGGGATTTATTTTGTCGTTTGCGGAACTGTGATTTGAAAGAGTACAATTTATAGGGTTTATTAAAATTTACGTTATTACCGAGTGAGAATTACGTTAGCGATTTCCCGAGGTTACCGTGCTGTCGTACCGGACTCAGACTCCTTGGAGCATACCGGTGTTTTAGTATTGCCTTCCTAAGCCGGATTTCGGGAAGCTAAAGTTCCGAAAAGAATTGAGTTTCCGGAACAACTATCGTAAATTGAGATTGTGATGTAAACTGAGTGAGTTAACGAATATTGAGTTTATGAGTCAGAATTATTAATGAGAATTAAGTTAGACATTTCCCGAGGTTGCCGTGCTGTCGTACCGGACTCACTCTCCTTGGAGCATACCGGTGTTTTAGTATTGCCGCCCTAAGCCGGATTTCGGGAAACTAAAGCTACGAAAAGAATTGAGTTTCGTACGAACTATTTTAAGTTGAGAGTTGAGCGGCGAGACAAGTATTAGTCGGATGGTTATTCGCGCTGTCGCATTAGGAGATTGTTCCTACGAGAACTACGCGACTGTAGTATTAAGTCCCAGCCGATTCTTTAGAGACGAGAGCGATCGTGAGTCTTGCCCCGGAATTAGTTAGTGTTTGTCCGTTCTATTTACGTATTTATTTGTCCGATAAAGAGTCGAGCCGATCTGTGCGATGTCGACCTTAGTGGCGACCATTACGAAAAATTATTCTCAAAAAATTCTCTAGTTGCGTTATTGAATTTCATTAATAATAATTATTCTACGATTCAGTTACGTTGTCGAGAAGTGAGTGGAATCTCTCAAGAGTGTGAGAGCCCGAATTTAATTGTCGGTTTATCGCTGTCATTGTTACCGGAATAGCGTTCCTTGTTGCTTGCGACATTTTATTTTTCTTTGTTCCTACGAGAATTCGAACTTTCACTTGCCAATATTATAATTCTTTATTTTTCTGTTTCCAAATTCACATTTCATTATTCACCATTTCCACTAGTAAATAAAACTTATAATTTGTTAATTGAGTGATTGTTTTCTGACCATTTATTGTGTGCGTGTCGGCCCCGCCCCTCTGCCGTAAGTTCCTGAGCTAGCGGCTAATGACCGTCGTTTTTCCTGTGCTGTCGAATTTAGCTAGTGGCCGAGTCAAATCTGTGAAATTTCATTAGGGCCGTCTCGTGGCGGCTGTCGCCCGCGGAGACAGTCGCGGAAAACAGTACGAAGGCACCGGAGAATTATTTTCTCGGTTACAATACATTGAATTATTCCCCAGAACTCGTCGGATATCCACATGTGTCCTCACTTCGAGTGCTTCCCAAATCAATTAACGGAACTTTATGGTCCTCTTTGTCGATATTGCTCTCTGATTCTGGTGAAGATATTTCGATGATTGCGATATCATTCTTTCAGTCGAATTTGAACTATGCGTACTTCGTGTTGAGTGTCTTATATCGAATGTGACTGGGCATTTGAACACATGACGATTTTTCTTTGGGAGATGTGTCTTGGTGTAGGTCGTTTTTCCTGTACCCTGCATGATCTCATGATTCTGTCGACGCAGATGGAATCGAATGGATTTGGTCAATGTGCAGTTGCTCTTGCAAACAATATGCCAGTTCCTGCAGACACTCGCGGAGTTTATAAGACTGCGTGCATCAAGCAACTGGAGAATATTTTGCCATATTTCAAGAGGGACATTCGAAACGAAATCAACTTTTGAACTTGACCCTAGGGCTAATCCAATAGCAGACATTAATTTCCGAAAATATTCCACGGTGTTCTCTAGTTAAAGGTTGCCTTCAACTGAACCTCCTCGTTTGAACCACTACCTTATATACGGTAAGTCATGGTTCCGGATGAACGAAAAACCAATGGAATGCGGCGAACGGTTGATCATAGTTTTTTCTATTAGGGTTGGCGGTTACATGGTGGAGGTCCGTAGCTCTAAGCGGGCAGAGCGGGGGCGACGGTGGTAAACTTCCAGCCGTCCGCTGCCCTCTGCCTCAAAATTGTGGATTCGTTGACGAGGTGGACGATCTCGCCGAACAATCCAACCTCCACTCGGCGTCCACTCCTCGTGAAGGTGAGGACTAATACCACTCCGCAGGTTCCTCACGTCCTGCGGAGCTAATGCTGTCCCTGGGAACACAGGACAGCAGGTCGCCAGCGACGAAGACGCAGACCCCTCAGGCTCATTCCATCGATGGTCGAGATGTTGAGAACCCAGTGAGGTCGGACCTTACAAAATCTTACTTATAACTAACACACAAGCACACAAATATGACACAAAATTAATTCTTAAACTAACTTAATTCTAATTCGTTGCCCTGGAGAGAGCTCGACAGCGGACGGTGTGCCAGATCTTAACCTACGATATTCGACAGCAGCAGTAACGGGGTGTGCAGAAAAAACGCCACGTTACAAAATACCTCCCCCCCAGAGAGGACGAACAGGCCTGACTGCCCCGCAGCCCGAAATTCACCGTCCTTACGCGGACGCTGTGATGCTCTCGATAACCCAAAAAAAATGTTCAAAAATTTACCCTCGTTCTGCACTGGTATCTGATGGCCTCTGGAAGTAAGAAAACAAATGTCACTCCGGTGGTACTTCTCTACGTCTCTTATTATTTCTTCTCTTCTAATGCTAGTTAGCTAATTTTGGGTGAATTTCCTAGCGTTCTTCGAGCGTAGCGGGAGAAGAATTCAGTCGCAAAACCATATTTTATGAAAGTAAGAAATTTCTCTTTTTAATAGAAACTGGTCCATCGTACAATGTAAATTAGGAATTAGGCCGTGGTGATTCACCCGACAACGAAATAAACTGTAATTATTTCACGTAACAAATGGTATATGAAATTAACAAATATAAACTTTTTAGGACAGGAAAAAGACAGTGGGCGGTGCAGTCGTTTCCGGAAGTTCGGCCACAGTGTAACGGAATTTTTCCCGGGTTGGTGGTCCGACAGCGCGAACGATCGGGTAGATCCCTTCGTGGTTCCCTCTACCCACGCTTGACATGGCCGATTCCGGGACGGTATGGGTCTTGTTCTCGCCACTCTTCGCTGCACCCTGGGCACGTTTTTACGGTTTGGCCGAGCCAGCCGCATCGGAAGCAATGGTCCGAAACTATGGGACCTGGGCAGCAGTTCCGGAGGTGGTTCCTTCCGCAGTTCCAGTACCCCGGGCGGCAGTGGTAACCCGGAGGTCTCCGCTTCTTGGCGGGATGTCCGCTAGGCCTCGCGGTTTTCCTGGCGCACGTGTAACTCCCGGCTTCTGATTGGTGTGTGGCCGCTGCGCGCTTTCCTTGTCGGACTTCCGGCAGCGAATTTCGGATCTCGTCCCAGAAGTGGTCCTCCTCTTCTGAGTCGACGTAGGCGTCCTCGGGCCTCGCTGAGTCAGGTGGAGTGTACCAGTCCGGTACCTTGGATGCGCCAGCTCCGAAACGGTTGGATGACCTGTGGCGAGGGGTAGCGATCCGTTCTTGCTCCCCGGTCTGACTTTTTGTATCCACTAGGCCCCAGTTCGTGTTGGTCTGCGTGGACTTCTCCGCTGTCCCGATCGGGCGCGTTTGGGTCGAAGTGGAAGCTTGGATGGGTGGTGACGTTTGTGTCCCGGCGTGTACGGTAGCGTCGGTTTGGGTGCCACAAGAGGATGTTTGAGTGCACGAAGATGGAGACTGACCACTCACTTGGACATTTTCATCGGTAGCGAGTAACTCTCGGACGACAGCTCCCCGAGTGGTATACTCGCTCTCTCGGGCCAGTCGTAGCGTTTCCTCCATGGCCTGCAGGAAACCCGGATATTCTTCCTGTATCGCTGCGAGACTCTCCAACCATGGCTCCAAATTCTTCCACACTAGATCTTCCTGGGTGCTTCGGCTGGCCATCTCGTTAACTGCCCGGTGACTGCTCGCTAATTAAGGTCCGACAGCTGTCTTCGTCAGGATTCTGGGAGTGTTTATTAAACGACGGATCGATATAAAGTTTAAGGTCTGGCACTGAATACTTTTCTATGGGCTCATTACGCGCGTTGGTCAATTCACACACAACGGGAGAAACTACATTACTTACTGTAAACGGACCTTCATAACGTTTGGCCAGTTTGGCGGCTACGTGCTGAGCGGTGGACGACAATACTCTATTTTTCTTAAACACTAAATCACCTACTTTAAAATGTTCATCGCGATGTTTCATATTATAATATCGAGCTTGCTTTTCATAGGCCTCTTCTAAATTTCTCCCCACCCATTCGCGTATCAGCGTGAGTTTTTGCCTTCGGTGGCCCCAAATTTCGGGATTCTGTGGTTGTATTTCGACTTTGCCTTCCACTTCTCTACGCAACGACCGCTGAGCCTCCGGCTCTCTACCAAAATTTAAAAACGCCGGACTATATTTTATAGAGTCGTGGCTCGCCGTATTGTACGCAAACCTAAATTCCCCTAAATGCTGATCCCACTCTCGGTGGTCTTTGTCCACGAACGCAACAATCATTGTCTTTAAAACGCGGTTTACGCGCTCCACTGGATTGGCCTGTGGATGATACGGAGGTGTAGTACAATGATAGATTCCGTATTCGACAGCTAATTCTCGCATGACTTTGTTGACAAATTCTGTGCCGTTATCCGTCAGC
Organism: Clistopyga incitator; assembly: GCA_947507545.1. Lineage (NCBI taxonomy): Eukaryota > Metazoa > Arthropoda > Insecta > Hymenoptera > Ichneumonidae > Clistopyga > Clistopyga incitator. Next base: position 9,139,102 of record OX382182.1, on the reverse strand, counting down.
AATACTCTAGGTGTTCCCCAGCGTGATATTATGAATTCTTCGAAAGCTTCGCGAATCTTTTTCCCGGTAGCCTTACGTACCGGACAGCATTCTACCCACTTGGTAAACAAATCCTGCATGACTAAGACGTAAGCGAAACCTGCCCTACTAGGTGGAAACGGCCCCATAATATCTGCCGCCACGACAGACCATGGTTCTTCGATCTTTCTTTGGCCCATTAATCCTACGGGTAAAGACTGCTCTACTTTCGATTTCTGACACGCTACACATCGCTTAACGAACTCTACGACAGCTCTATGCATTCCAGGCCAATGATACGACAGCGCGAGGCGGTGGAAGGTTGTATCAACTCCTAAATGTCCAGACTGAGGCTCGCAATGACATTCTGCTAAAACATCTCCCTGTGAGTTCGGTGGTACAACTAACTTTCATTCATTTAAATCGTTCGTCAACGCAGACATTAACAAGTCAGGGCGACGCTGATACAATAGATCGTCTATTATCTTCCAATCGGGGAATTTATCCGGGTCCTCCAGCACTTCGGCTTTACGGCGTGGGTACGAATCATCGGCGTGCGTTAAGGAAGCCATGATTTCCTCTTGCCCTTCGAACATTCGCGACATCGCATCTGGTACGTGGTGTTCGGCACCTTTTCGATGTACCACGGTGTAATCGTATTGTAGCAACATTAAAGCCCATCTAGCTAATCTACCTGCCGGACCCTTTAAGTTGTGTAACCAACGCAAAGAACTATGATCGGTTATCACAGTAAAGTGGTACCCCTCGATGTAAGGTCGGAATTTTTCGACAGCCCATACGACAGCTAAACATTCTTGTTCTGTTGTGCCATAGTTTTTCTCGGCTGCATTTAATGTACGACTCGCGTAGGCGATAGGGTGTTCCGCACCGTCTATTGTTTGTGTGAGGACTGCGCCTAAACCTACGGAACTAGCATCGGTTTGAATAACAAACGGTACACGGAAATCGGGGCAAACTAAGGTCGGCGAGGTTACTAATTTCTCTTGGATTTTCTCGAACGCCGCTTGTTGTTCGGGACCCCATACCCATTGTTGTTGCTTCTTTAATAGTCGGGTTATCGGTTCGGCAAGGGTGGAAAATTGTGGAATAAATCGACGGTACCACGATGCCATTCCTAAAAAACGTCTGACAGCTTTCACAGAACGCGGCGGTGGATAATCGAGAATCGGCGCGGTCTTTTCCGGATCGATGCGGAGACCCTCGTGGTTCACTATAAACCCGAGATATTTTACCTCCGATTTGCAAAATTCACACTTTTTCGGGTTTATCAAAAGACCGGCTTCCGTGATTTTATCGAACACTCGTTTGAGCCAAACTAAGTGTTCGTCGAAAGTCTTGGTTACTACGATCATATCATCTAGATACGCGAAAACGGGAGGCTCCATATCGGCACCGATCAGTCGATCTTGTAATCTCTGAAAGGTGGCTGGAGCGCCAGTCAATCCAAACGGCATACGCGTGTAATGGTATGATCCGCGTCCCGGTACTGTAAAGGCAGTAATTTCACGACTATTTTTCTCGAGAGGTATTTGAAAATAAGCTTGGCTTAAATCAATGGTGGAAATATAACGGGCGCTACGGAGTTGATCGAGAGTTTGGCTCATAAAGGGTAGAGGATATGAATCCTTTTTAGATACGGCATTTACCGCCCTAAAATCTAAACAGAAACGGCGCGAACCATCCGGTTTACGCACCATCACGATGGGGCTCGACCATTGACTCGCAGATGGTTCTATTATTCCGACCGCACTCATTCGATCTACCTCATCGTCAATCGCATCTTGAATAATCGGCGTTACGTGATGATTACCCTGTCTGATCGGGTCAGTATTTCCGACATCGATTTTATGGTCTATGAGCGTGGTAAGACCGGGTTTCGAGGCTAATTTCGGCAGCTGATCGTCTAGAAAAAGTTTTAATTCTTCGGCTTCGGACACTGAAAGCTCCTGAAGACCGCAACACATTTCCGAATTTTTGCGGGTGATGACTCGATCGAATTCGTACTCGACGGTGGGTTTATCGTCAAACCACCAACGATATCGAAGAAAACTAACGGAAATTCCGAACGTATGTAACCCTTTGCGGCCGTTCGCCAAAGGTAACGCTAAATCTGGTACTACGCGTGCCGACAGCTCGCGCGATTCTCCGTGAATTTCTAAGGGAATGGTGACTTCCTCATTAACGCGTGATTTACCTCCGGTGGCATTTCGAACGATACTAGGGGGTGTGGTTTTTCGCGGGTTTCCTAAACGATCAACGAGTTGCATAGCTTCGGGGCCGATAAAATTTCGGCTGGCACCGCAATCTACCAACGTTAGAATCGAGTGGCCATTAAGATGGACCATTAAAAATAACAAAATGTTTATGATAGAGGGAGGGGGTTCGTTAGAGACCGCGTTTCCCTCGACTAACGGTCTCTTCTCTCGTTTCCCGCACAAGTCTGGCACGCTGGTTTCTTAACGCCCGCCGCGCCACAGCCCCAGCAATAGATCGTTGCCGGTTTCTGACAACGCGAGCCACGATGACTCCCTTCCTGACAATTCCAACATCTATTTCCTCGATTTCGCGGGGTTGTAACAGCCGCGATAACCTCGGGTTGAGGTAGGAAAGGATTCGTTGAGATAGAGTGGATTTCGCTCCCGGTTCCGACAGCACGCGGGCCCGATGGTGAATCGAGCGATGCAACGGTACCGAGTTGGGGTTTCGGCTGAGAGGACGTCGCGACAGCAGCGGCTTTCGAAGTTTCAATAGCAACATACGCGCGTTGTTTACGGGATGGCCGATACGCTAAGTCTGGGAACAACGATGCTTCGGGAGTGGGGGGTGGCCGATCCACGTGCGCCGCTATATAGCTTTTCTCCGCGACGACAGCAAGACGTTCTAAGGTAGCAAAGTCGGAAGCAGACATCCGGGGAACGGTAATTCGTAATCTCGGTAGCATATTGCGGTGGGCATAATTTAATTGTTCGAATAGAGTCCACGGGGGCGATAGACGACCCATTTACGCTCGCATGCACGGAAATCGGCTACGCGTTCCTGTTCGCCCTGAGTTCGGCGAAATATTTCGTCACGTAACGAGATCTGAAATTCGGGATCCCCAAAACGAGATCGCCAAGCATCTTCAAATTCTCCCCACGAGCGTCAGTCTTGACGCTCGTTCCGAAACCATTTTAACACTTTATCGACCGGTCGTGGTTGAGGCTGCCACTCAGTAAGTACCGGCTTAGTCGCGCCCGAATTTAAGCGCTGGCAGTCGGAAAGCCGATAAATAGGCTACCGGTCGATGAGCGTTAGGAATCGAAAAGCCGATAAATAGGCTACCGGTCGATAAAGTGTTAAGGCTATTCCTTCCAAAAAGAATGGCAAACACCGAATTATTCCCCCGTCTGCAACGGGTATTAAATCTCGTCCCTCCCTAATACGTGATAAAAACGCCTCAGCGTCTTCTCCGATAGCACCTGAAAATGTTAAATTCCATTTTCGAATGGTATTGTACATGGCAGCGTTATTCCCTATGGCCGGCATCCCATTATTACAGAAAAGATCGACAGCCGACTCGCGCGCACGCTCGCCGTGAACGCTACGCGGGGACGGATTTACGAGAGGATCGAACTGGTGACGTGTCGTCTGTAATCTCTGCGTACAGCCTGCTCTGGTGGAAGACGCGGCACCAGGACTATTCTCGGCGAACGGATAAGTGGTGTCCAGCACTGGCGGTAATTCATCTCATACTACGTGTAATTCTCGTCGTATTATACGATATTAGACACCAATATTTTGAGCCGAAATACCACTATTTTCACAATGTAACCAGTACGCTATTCCCTTGCGTATAATCGGTTATACACACGTCAATACAGGAACCCAATGCCGACAGCCTCAAGCGGTAGACCTTTTGTTTACCAGATCGGTTCGACCGAATTTTACTGACTAAACATGCGCGAGCCCATGGGTATTAAAGTCTACAATGAAAAACAACTCACCCGATCGATCTATGTATCAGCGTCTTCCTTACGGTAGCCCACGACAACAATAACACTATACTTCGAAAACGACAGCGTGCGAACGTTCCTTCCTTTCTGCAGGGACGATACTGAACGCCGGCCGGCACTGCGCGTCCACGCGTTCGTACTCGAGCAGACGACAAATAATCTCACACCGAACTCACGACAGCCACTTATAATTCGAACGAAATAATTTTGGTCGCGATGAATTTTTCTCCTAGGGCAGGACAATACTGTACTGTATTTCAACACTAACTGTTACCGACTCGAATAATCACCAAAAATTTCTCAGTATTTCCTCAGAGTCTCCACACTAATTTTCCTCACTATCACTACTATCACTACCTATAATCCGAGTCTGTGCGCTGACGAATTGAACTTCATATATTTTCCTTATTGACCCAGTGTGGGCCCCACGTTGGGCGTCATTTGTAATCGAGAAAATAATTCTCCGGTACCTTCGTCCTGTTTTCCGCGACTGTCTCCGCGGGCGCCAGCCGCCATGAGACGGCCCTAATGAAATTTCACAGATTTGACTCGGCCACTAGCTAAATTCGACAGCGCAGGAAAAACGACGGTCATTAGCCGCTAGCTCAGGAACTTACGGTAGATGGGGCGGGGCCGACACGCACACAATAAATGGTCAGGAGACAATCACTCAATTAACAAATTAGAAGTTTTATTTACTATTGGAAATGGTGAATAATGAAATGTGAATTTTGAAACAGAAAAATAAAAAAATTGATAATATTGCCGAGTGAAAGTTCGAATTCTCGTAGTACAAAAAAATAATACGTCGCAAGCAACAAAAAACGCTATTCCGGTAACAATGACAGCGATAAACCGACAATTAAATTCGGGCTCTCACACTTTTGAGAGATTCCTCTCAGTTCTCGGCAACGTGAATTAATCGCAGAATAATTATTATTAATGACTCAAGTAACACAACTAGAGAATTTTCCGAGAATAATTTTTCGTAATAGTCGCCACTAAGGTCGAAAGCGCACAGATCGGCTCGACTCTATATCGGACAAATAAATACGTAAATAGAACAAACAAACACTAACTAATTCCGCAGCAAGACTCACGATCGCTCTCGTCTCTAAAGAATCGGCTGGGACTTAATACTACAGTCGCGTAGTTCTCGTAGGAACAATCTCCTAATGCGACAGCGCGAATAACGATCCGACTAATACTTGTCTCGCCGCTCAACTCTCAACTCAAGGTAGCTCGTACGAAATTCAATTCTTTTCGTAACTATAGTTTCCCGAAATCCGGATTAGGGCGGCAATACTAAAACACCGGTATGCTCCAAGGAGACTGAGTCCGGTACGACAGCACGGCAACCTCGAGAAATGTCTAACTTCATTTTCCTCAATAATTCTGACTCATAAACTCAATATTCGGTAACTCACTCAGATTACATCACAATCTCAACTTACGGGAGTTCTTCCGAAAACTCAATCCTTTTCGGAAGTTTAGCTTCCCGAAATCCGGCTTAGGACGGCAATACTAAATCACCGGTATGCTCCGAGGAGACTGAGTCCGGTACGACAGCACGGCAATCTCGGGAAATCTCTAACGCAATTCTCATCAATAAATATTCAACATAAATTCTCGACAACACACAAGACAATACGAGACAAGTAGCACCTTCGCGACTCCTGCCTCTCTTCCGGGCCTTAAACTACGCGAGATTCTCACTCGGTAATAACGTAAATTTTAATGAATCCTCTAAATTGTAATTTTTCAAATCACAGTTTCGCAAATGACAGAACAAGTCCCGGGATACGGGTACTCACGGCCCTCACTGGTTCTGAACCTCGACACTCTTCTCGATCCTCTCCAGGAAGTCTGGTTGCTGTCCCCGAGCTTCTGAATTTCGGAAAGAGCCACGACACGTCCGTTGTCGATCACAGGTAATCGCGAAGAGAGTCCTCGATTGTCCTTTGTCTTGCGACAACTCGGACAACTAATCCCCACATTCGGCCCTCGATTGCCGAAATTTAACGATGCGTGCCGATCGTCTCCCTTCCTTATCAAAAGTCGTCGCTCATTTCTGCTCTTCGTTCCGCTGACTCTAACTAAATAAAAATGTTGTGGAGTTTTCCACACCCGACAGTGGAATAAATTTTCTCAGCTCCTTATGCGAAACTGATAACGGATCACTAGAAGGGTTTTAGTGTGATCCTTCCTCATTCATAAGGCTTTTCGCTCATCGGGAATTTACGAATCTTCCGACAACCTTACGCGGGCCCGCCTCATCCGGCGGTGCGGTGTTAAACCGTGTACCGGCCAACGCTGCTCTTCCGCAGATCCCGTGGGCATCTCAGATGGTGGAGGTACCGCCTCACGGCTCGAGAGCGCCGCGGGATGGATCTGGAACGGGGTTATCATAGCGTCCTTGGACCTAGAGAGAATCCAGGGGCATCTCCGGGGCATTTAGAAGATTTCCCACCAAGCATTGGGTACCTCATCTTTCATCATATTGGCGGTTAAATGGTGGCGGTCCGTAGCTCTAAGCGGGCAGAGCGGGGGCGACGGTGGTAAGCTTCCAGCCGTCCGCTGCCCTTTGCCTCAAAATTGTGGATTCGTTGACGAGGTGGACGATCTCGCCGAACAATCCAACCTCCACTCGGCGTCCACTCCTCGTGAAGGTGAGGACTAATACCACCACGCAGGTTCCTCACGTCCTGCGGAGCTAATGCTGTCCCTGGGAACACAGGACAGCAGGTCGCCAGCGACAAAGACGCTGACCCCTCAGGCTCATTCCATCGATGGTCGAGACGTTGAGAACCCAGTGAGGTCGGACCTTACAAAATCTTACTTATAACTAACACACAAGCACACAAATATGACACAAAATTATTTCTTAAACTAACTTAATTCTAATTCGTAGCCCTGGAGAGAGCTCGACAGCGGACGGTGTGCCAGATCTTAACCTACGATATTCGACAGCAGCAGTAACGGGGTGTGCAGAAAAAACCCCACGTTACAGTATATAACGGTTATAGATATCTCCAAACTATTCCGATATTAACTTTTCAAAGGAAAGGGCGTCAAAACATTTTGAAATTGCTACTGAAATTCGCGCATCAACAATAACGTCGATGAGCTCCATCCTGATTTGAAACGCCCAGCGCGTCATGCTTAATACCATGAATGTGTGGTATTTGTTCGTATTAGCTATGTTGATAGCGATGAATACTTTAACTCGAAGAATACTAGCCTGCAATTATCAGAATGATTAAATAGTTAATGAACTGCATTTTTCCCGACACTATATACAGATTCAGGCTCATGTTATTTCTAAGTTTATTTAAGGCTAGGAATAGAGTTGTGTTTGTAAATGAGACTGCATGAAATGTGATTAAGACACGACATTGAGATATGTTATGACCATGCGTTTGTAGTTGCAGGTAATAAAGCTAATATCAACCATCAGATTCAAGACGAGTGAATAAACTTCAATGTTCAAATTAATGTAACATTCGGAGCCGTCTACATCGATCTGTCGGTGATTAAATTCAATTTTTCGCCAACCTTAAGCATCCTTCGAAATTACTCATTGAGCAGTAAAATTCAGACGAATGAGGTCCATGTTGTGGAATAGAAAAAACTACGATCAACGGTTCGCCCCATTCCATTGGTTTTCCGTTCATCCGGAACCATGACTTACAGTATATAAGGTAGTGGTTCAAACGAGAAGGTTCAGTTGAAGGCAACCTTTAACTAGAGAACACCATGGAATACTTTCGGAAATTAATGTCTGCTATTGGATTGGCCCCAGGGTCAAGTTCAACAGTTGATTTCATTTCGAATCTCCCTTCTAAAATATCGCAAAATATTCTCCAGTTGCTTGATGCACGCAGTCTTATAAACTCCGCGAGTGTCTGCAGGAACTGGCATATTGTTTGCAAGAGCAACTGTACATTGACCAAATCCATTCGATTCCATCTGCGTCGACGGAAACGTCAGCTCATGCAAGGTACAGGAAAAACGACCTACACGAAGACGCATCTCCCAAAGAAAAATCGTGATCTGTTCAAATGCCCAGTCACGTTCGACATCAAACACTTAACACGAAGTACGCACAATTCAAATTCGACGGAAAGAAATATATCGCAATCATCGAAATATCTTCACCAGAATCAGAAAGCACTATCGACAAAGAGGACCGTAAAGTTCCGTTAATTGGTTTGAGAAGCACTCGAAGTGAGGACACATGTGGATATCCGACGAGTTCTGAGGAATAATTCAATGTATATACTGGTTATAGATATCTCCAGACTATTCCGATATTAACTTTTCGAAGGAAAAGGGGTCAAAATATTTTTGAATTGATACTGAAATTCGCACATCAACAATAACGTCGATGGGCTCCATCCTGATTTAAAACGCCCACCGCGTCATGCTTAATACCATGATTGTTTGGTATTTCTTCGTATTAGCTATGTTGATAGCGATGAATACTTTAACTCGAAGAATACCAGCCTGCAGTTATCAGAATGATTCAAAAGTTAATGAACTGCATTTTTCCCGACAGTATATACAGATTCAGGCTCATGTTATTTCTAAGTTGATCTAAGGCTAGGAATAGAGTTGTGTTTGTAAATGAGACTGCATGAAGAGTGATTAAGATACGACATTGAGATCCGTTATGACCATGCGTTTGTAGTTGCACGAAATAAAGCCAATATCAACGATCAGATTCAAGACGGGTGAATAAACTTCAATGTTCAAATTAATGTAACATTCGGAGCCGTCTACATCGAACTGTCGGTGATTAAATTCAATTGTTCGACAAGCCCAAGCTTCCTTTGAAATTACTCATTGAGCAGTAAAATTCAGACGAATGAGTTCCATGTTGTGGAATAGAAAAAACTATGATCAACGGTTCGCCGCATTCCATTGGTTTTCCGTTCATCCGGAACCATGACTTACCGTATATAAGGTAGTGGTTCAAACGAGGAGGTTCAGTTCAAGGCAACCTTTAACTAGAGAACACCATGGAATACTTTCGGAAATTAATGTCTGCTATTGGATTGGCCCCAGGGTCAAATTCAAAAGTTGATTTCATTTCGAATCTCCCTCTAGAAATATCGCAAAATATTCTCCAGTTGCTTGATGCACGCAGTCTTATAAACTCCGCGAGTGTCTGCCGGAACTGGCATATTGTTTGCAAGAGCAACTGCACATTGACCAAATCCATTCGATTTCATCTGCGTCGACAGAAACGTCAGCTCATGCAAGGTACAGGAAAATCGACCTACACCAAGACGCATCTCCCAAAGAAAAATCGTCATCTGTTCAAATGCCCAGTCACGTTCGACCTCAAACACTTAACACGAAGTACGCACAATTCAAATTCGACGGAAAGAAAGATATCGCAATCATCGAAATATCTTCACCAGAATCAGAGAGCACTATCGACAAAGAGGACCGTAAAGTTCCGTTAATTGATTTGGGAAGCACTCGAAGTGAGAACACATGTGGATATCCGACGAGTTCTGAGGAATACTTCAATGTATATACCGGTTATAGATATCTCCAGACTATTCCGATATTAACTTTTCGGAGGAAAAGGGGTCAAAATATTTTGGAATCGATACTGAAATTCGCGCATCAACAATAACGTCGATGGGCTCCATCCTGATTTTAAACGCCCAGCGCATCATGCTTAATACCATGAATGTTTGGTATTTCTTCGTATTAGCTATGTTGATAGCGATGAATACTTCAACTCGAACAATACCAGCCTGCAATTATCAGAATGATTCAATAGATAATGAACTGCATTTTTCCCGACAGTATATACAGATTCAGGCTCATGTTATTTCTAAGTTGATCCAAGGCTAGGAATAGAAATGTGTTTGTAAATGAAACTGCATGAAGAGTGATTAAGACACGACATTGAGATATGTTATGACCATGCGTTTGTAGTTGCACGAAATAAAGCCAATATCAACCATCAGATTCAAGACGGGTGAATAAACTTCAATGTTCAAATTAATGTAACATTCGGAGCCGTCTACATCGTACTGTCGGTGATTAAATTCAGATGTTCGCCAAGCCCAAGCTTCCTTTGAAATTACTCATTGAGCAGTAAAATTCAGACGAATGAGTTCCATGTTGTGGAATAGAAAAAACTATGATCAACGGTTCGCCGCATTCCATTGGTTTTCCGTTCATCCGGAATGCTATCCATGTTGATAGCGATGAATACTTTAACTCGAACAATACCAGCCTGCAATTATCAGAATGATTCAATAGTTAATGAACTGCATTTTTCCCGACAGTATATACAGATTCAGGCTCATGTTATTTCTAAGTTGATCTGAGGCTAGGAATAGAGTTGTGTTTGTAAATGAGAGTGTATGAAGAGTGATTAAGACACGACATTGAGATATGTTATGACCATGCGTTTGTAGTTGCACGAAATAAAGCCAATATCAATTATCAGATTCAGGACGGGTGAATAAACTTCAATGTTCAAATTAATGTAACATTCGGAGCCGTCTACATCGTACTGTCGGTGATTAAATTCAGATGTTCGCCAAGCCCAAGCTTCCTTTGAAATTATTCATTGAGCAGTAAAATTCAGACGAATGAGTTCCATGTTGTGGAATAGAAAAAACTATGATCAACGGTTCGCCGCATTCCATTGGTTTTCCGTTCATCCGGAACCATGACTTACCGTATATAAGGTAGTGGTTCAAACGAGGAGGTTCAGTTGAAGGCAACCTTTAACTGGAGAACACCATGGAATACTTTCGGAAATTAATGTCTGCTATTGGATTGGCCCAAGGGTCAAGTTCAAAAGTTGATTTCATTTCGAATCTCCCTCTAGAAATATCGCAAAATATTCTCCAGTTGCTTGATGCACGCAGTCTTATAAACTCCGCGAGTGTCTGCAGGAACTGGCATATTGTTTCCAAGAGCAACTGCACATTGACCAAATCCATTCGATTCCATCTGCGTCGACAGAAACGTCAGCTCATGCAAGGTACAGGAAAAACGACCTACACCAAGACGCATCTCCCAAAGAAAAATCGTCATCTGTTCAAATGCCCAGTCACGTTCGACCTCAAACACTTAACAAGAAGTACGCTCAATTCAAATTCGACGGAAAGAAAGATATCGCAATCATCGAAATATCTTCACCAGAATCAGAGAGCACTATCGACAAAGAGGACCGTAAAGTTCCGTTAATTGATTTGGGAAGCACTCGAAGTGAGAACACATGTGGATATCCGACGAGTTCTGAGGAATACTTCAATGTATATACCGGATATAGATATCTCCAGACTATTCCGATATTAACTTTTCGGAGGAAAAGGGGTCAAAATATTTTGGAATCGATACTGAAATTCGCGCATCAACAATAACGTCGATGGGCTCCATCCTGATTAAAAACGCCCAGCGCATCATGCTTTATACCATGAATGTTTGGTATTTCTTCGTATTAGCTATGTTGATAGCGATGAATACTTTAACTCGAACAATACCAGCCTGCAATTATCAGAATGATTCAATAGTTAATGAACTGCATTTTTCCCGACAGTATATACAGATTCAGGCTCATGTTATTTCTAAGTTGATCCAAGGCTAGGAATAGAAATGTGTTTGTAAATGAAACTGCATGAAGAGTGATTAAGACACGACATTGAGATATGTTATGACCATGCGTTTGTAGTTGCACGAAATAAAGCCAATATCAACCATCAGATTCAAGACGGGTGAATAAACTTCAATGTTCAAATTAATGTAACATTTGGAGCCGTCTACATCGAACTGTCGGTGATTAAATTCAATTGTTCGCCAAGCCCAAGCTTCCTTTGAAATTACTCATTGAGCAGTAAAATTCAGACGAATGAGTTGCATGTTGTGGAATAGAAAAAACTATGATCAACGGTTCGCCGCATTCCATTGGTTTTTCGTTCATCCGGAACCATGACTTACCGTATATAAGGTAGTGGTTCAAACGAGAAAGTTCAGTTGAAGGCAACCTTTAACTAGAGAACACCATGGAATACTTTCGGAAATTAACGTCTGCTATTGGATTGGCCCCAGGGTCAAGTTCAAAAGTTGATTTCATTTCGAATCTCCCTCTTGAAATATCGCAAAATATTTTCCAGTTGCTTGATGCACGCAGTCTTATAAACTCCGCGAGTGTCTGCAGGAACTGGTATATTGTTTGCAAGAGCAACTGCACATTGACCAAATCCATTCGATTCCATCTGCGTCGACAGAAACGTGAGCTCATGCAACGTACAGGAAAAACGACCTACACCAAGACGCATCTCCCAAAGAAAAATTGTCATCTGTTCAAATGCACAGTCACGTTCGACATCAAATACTTAACACGAAGTATGCATAATTCAAATTCGACTGAAAGAATGATATCGCAATCATCGAAATATCTTCGCCAGAATTAGAGAGCACTATCGACACAGAGGACCGTAAAGTTCCGTTAATTGATTTGGGAAGCACTCGAAGTGAGGACACATGTGGATATCCGACGAGTTCTGAGGAATAATTCAATGTATATACCGGTTATAGATAACTCCAGACTATTCCGATATTAACTTTTCGGAGGAAAAGGGGTCAAAATATTTTGGAATCGATACTGAAATTCGCGCATCAACAATAACGTCGATGGGCTCCATCCTGATCTAAAACGCCCAGCGCATCATGCTTAATACCATGAATGTTTGGTATTTCTTCGTATTAGCTATGTTGATAGCGATGAATACTGTAACTCGAAGAATACCAGCCTGCAGTTATCAGAATGTATCAATAGTTAATGAACTGCATTTTTCCCGACAGTATATACAGATTCAGGCTCATGTTATTTCTAAGTTGATCTAAGGCTAGGAATAGAGTTGTGTTTGTAAATAAGACTGCATGAAGAGTGATTAAGACACGACATTGAGATATGTTATGACCATGCGTTTGAAGTTGCACGAAATAAAGCCAATATCAACCGTCAGATTCTTGACGGGTGAATAAACTTCAATGTTCAAATTAATGTAACATTCGGAGCCGTCTACATCGAACTCTCGGTGATTAAATTCAATTGTTCGCCAAGCCCAAGCTTCCTTTGAAATTACTCATTGAGCAGTAAAATTCAGACGAATGAGTTCCATGTTGTGGAATAGAAAAAACTATGATCAACGGTTCGCCGCATTCCATTGGTTTTCCGTTCATCCGGAACCATGACTTACCGTATATAAGGTAGTGGTTCAAACGAGGAGGTTCAGTTGAAGGCAACCTTTAACCGGAGAACACCATGGAATACTTTCGGAAATTAATGTCTGCTATTGGATTGGCACCAGGGTCAAGTTCAAAAGTTGATTTCATTTCGAATCTCCCTCTAGAAATATCGCAAAATATTCTCCAGTTGCTTGATGCACGCAGTCTTATAAACTCCGCGAGTGTCTGCAGGAACTGGCATATTGTTTGCAAGAGCAACTGCACATTGACCAAATCCATTCGATTTCATCTGCGTCGACAGAAACGTCAGCTCATGCAAGGTACAGGAAAATCGACCTACACCAAGACGCATCTCCCAAAGAAAAATTGTCATCTGTTCAAATGCACAGTCACGTTCGACATCAAATACTTAACACGAAGTATGCATAATTCAAATTCGACTGAAAGAATGATATCGCAATCATCGAAATATCTTCGCCAGAATTAGAGAGCACTATCGACACAGAGGACCGTAAAGTTCCGTTAATTGATTTGGGAAGCACTCGAAGTGAGGACACATGTGGATATCCGACGAGTTCTGAGGAATAATTCAATGTATATACCGGTTATAGATAACTCCAGACTATTCCGATATTAACTTTTCGGAGGAAAAGGGGTCAAAATATTTTGGAATCGATACTGAAATTCGCGCATCAACAATAACGTCGATGGGCTCCATCCTGATCTAAAACGCCCAGCGCATCATGCTTAATACCATGAATGTTTGGTATTTCTTCGTATTAGCTATGTTGATAGCGATGAATACTGTAACTCGAAGAATACCAGCCTGCAGTTATCAGAATGTATCAATAGTTAATGAACTGCATTTTTCCCGACAGTATATACAGATTCAGGCTCATGTTATTTCTAAGTTGATCTAAGGCTAGGAATAGAGTTGTGTTTGTAAATAAGACTGCATGAAGAGTGATTAAGACACGACATTGAGATATGTTATGACCATGCGTTTGAAGTTGCACGAAATAAAGCCAATATCAACCGTCAGATTCTTGACGGGTGAATAAACTTCAATGTTCAAATTAATGTAACATTCGGAGCCGTCTACATCGAACTCTCGGTGATTAAATTCAATTGTTCGCCAAGCCCAAGCTTCCTTTGAAATTACTCATTGAGCAGTAAAATTCAGACGAATGAGTTCCATGTTGTGGAATAGAAAAAACTATGATCAACGGTTCGCCGCATTCCATTGGTTTTCCGTTCATCCGGAACCATGACTTACCGTATATAAGGTAGTGGTTCAAACGAGGAGGTTCAGTTGAAGGCAACCTTTAACCGGAGAACACCATGGAATACTTTCGGAAATTAATGTCTGCTATTGGATTGGCACCAGGGTCAAGTTCAAAAGTTGATTTCATTTCGAATCTCCCTCTAGAAATATCGCAAAATATTCTCCAGTTGCTTGATGCACGCAGTCTTATAAACTCCGCGAGTGTCTGCAGGAACTGGCATATTGTTTGCAAGAGCAACTGCACATTGACCAAATCCATTCGATTTCATCTGCGTCGACAGAAACGTCAGCTCATGCAAGGTACAGGAAAATCGACCTACACCAAGACGCATCTCCCAAAGAATAATCGTCATCTGTTCAAATGCCCAGTCACGTTCGACATCAAACACTTAACACGAAGTACGCACAATTCAAATTCGACGGAAAGAAAGATATCGCAATCATCGAAATATCTTCACCAGAATCAGAGAGCACTATCGACAAAGAGGACCGTAAAGTTCCGTTAATTGATTTGGGAAGCACTCGAAGTGAGAACACATGTGGATATCCGACGAGTTCTGAGGAATACTTCAATGTATATACCGGTTATAGATATCTCCAGACTATTCCGATATTAACTTTTCGGAGGAAAAGGGGTCAAAATATTTTGGAATCGATACTGAAATTCGCGCATCAACAATAACGTCGATGGGCTCCATCCTGATTTTAAACGCCCAGCGCATCATGCTTAATACCATGAATGTTTGGTATTTCTTCGTATTAGCTATGTTGATAGCGATGAATACTTTAACTCGAACAATACCAGCCTGCAATTATCAGAATGATTCAATAGTTAATGAACTGCATTTTTCCCGACAGTATATACAGATTCAGGCTCATGTTATTTCTAAGTTGATCCAAGGCTAGGAATAGAAATGTGTTTGTAAATGAAACTGCATGAAGAGTTATTAAGACACGACATTGAGATATGTTATGACCATGCGTTTGTAGTTGCACGAAATAAAGCCAATATCAACCATCAGATTCAAGACGGGTGAATAAATTTCAATGTTCAAATTAATGTAACATTCGGAGCCGTCTGCATCGAACTGTCGGTGATTAAATTCAATTGTTCGCCAAGCCCAAGCTTCCTTTGAAATTACTCATTGAGCAGTAAAATTCAGACGAATGAGTTCCATGTTGTGGAATAGAAAAAACTATGATCAACGGTTCGCCGCATTCCATTGGTTTTCCGTTCATCCGGAACCATGACTTACCGTATATAAGGTAGTGGTTCAAACGAGGAGGTTCAGTTGAAGGCAACCTTTAACTGGAGAACACCATGGAATACTTTCGGAAATTAATGTCTGCTATTGGATTGGCCCCAGGGTCAAGTTCGAAAGTTGATTTCATTTCGAATCTCCCTCTAGAAATATCGCAAAATATTCTCCAGTTGCTTGATGCACGCAGTCTTATAAACTCCGCGAGTGTCTGCAGGAACTGGCATATTGTTTGCAAGAGCAACTGCACATTGACCAAATCCGTTCGATTCCATCTGCGTCGACAGAAACGCCAGCTCATGCAAGGTACAGGAAAAACGACATACACCAAGACGCATCTCCCAAAGAAAAATCGTCATCTGTTCAAATGCCCAGTCACGTTCGACATCAAACACTTAACACGAAGTACGCACAATTCAAATTCGACGGAAAGAAAGATATCGCAATCATCGAAATATCTTCACCAGAATCAGAGAGCACTATCGACAAAGAGGACCGTAAAGTTCCGTTAATTTATTTGGGAAGCACTCGAAGTGAGAACACATGTGGATATCCGACGAGTTCTGAGGAATACTTCAATGTATATACCGGTTATAGATATCTCCAGACTATTCCGATATTAACTTTTCGGAGGAAAAGGGGTCAAAATATTTTGGAATCGATACTGAAATTCGCGCATCAACAATAACGTCGATGGGCTCCATCCTGATTTAAAAAGCCCAGCGCATCATGCTTAATACCATGAATGTTTGGTATTTCTTCGTATTAGCTATGTTGATAGCGATGAATACTTTAACTCGAACAATACCAGCCTGCAATTATCAGAATGATTCAATAGTTAATGAACTGCATTTTTCCCGACAGTATATACAGATTCAGGCTCATGTTATTTCTAAGTTGATCTGAGGCTAGGAATAGAGTTGTGTTTGTAAATGAGAGTGTATGAAGAGTGATTAAGACACGACATTGAGATATGTTATGACCATGCGTTTGTAGTTGCACGAAATAAAGCCAATATCAATTATCAGATTCAAGACGGGTGAATAAACTTCAATGTTCAAATTAATGTAACATTCGGAGCCGTCTACATCGTACTGTCGGTGATTAAATTCAGATGTTCGCCAAGCCCAAGCTTCCTTTGAAATTACTCATTGAGCAGTAAAATTCAGACGAATGAGTTCCATGTTGTGGAATAGAAAAAACTATGATCAACGGTTCGCCGCATTCCATTGGTTTTCCGTTCATCCGGAACCATGACTTACCGTATATCAGGTAGTGGTTCAAACGAGGAGGTTCAGTTGAAGGCAACCTTTAACTGGAGAACACCATGGAATACTTTCGAAAATTAATGTCTGCTATTGGATTGGCCCCAGGGTCAAGTTCGAAAGTTGATTTCATTTCGAATCTCCCTCTAGAAATATCGCAAAATATTCTCCAGTTGCTTGATGCACGCAGTCTTATAAACTCCGCGAGTGTCTGCAGGAACTGGCATATTGTTTGCAAGAGCAACTGCACATTGACCAAATCCATTCGATTCCATCTGCGTCGACAGAAACGCCAGCTCATGCAAGGTACAGGAAAAACGACATACACCAAGACGCATCTCCCAAAGAAAAATCGTCATCTGTTCAAATGCCCAGTCACGTTCGACATCAAACACTTGACACGAAGTACGCACAATTCAAATTCGACGGAAAGAAAGATATCGCAATCATCGAAATATCTTCACCAGAATCAGAGAGCACTATCGACCCAGAGGACTGCAAAGTTCCGTTAATTGATTTGGGAAGCACTCGAACTGAGGACACATGTGGATATCCGACGAGTTCTGAGGAATAATTCAATGTATATACCGGTTATAGATATCTCCAGACTATTCCGATATTAACTTTTCGGAGAAAAAGGGGTCAAAATATTTTGGAATCGATACTGAAATTCGCGCATCAACAATAACGTCGATGGGCTCCATCCTGATTTAAAACGCCCAACGCATCATGCTTAATACCATGAATGTTTGGTATTTCTTCGTATTAGCTATGTTGATAGCGATGAATACTTTAACTCGAAGAATACTAGCCTGCAGTTATCAGAATGATGCAATAGTTAATGAACTGCATTTTTCCCGACAGTATATACAGATTCATGCTCATGTTATTTTTAAGTTGATCTAAGGCTAGGAATAGAGTTGTGTTTGTAAATGAGAGTGTATGAAGAGTGATTAAGACACGACATTGAGATATGTTATGACCATGCGTTTGTAGTTGCACGAAATAAAGCCAATATCAATTATCAGATTCAAGACGGGTGATTAAACTTCAATGTTCAAATTAATGTAACATTCGGAGCCGTCTACATCGTACTGTCGGTGATTAAATTCAGATGTTCGCCAAGCCCAAGCTTCCTTTGAAATTACTCATTGAGCAGTTAAATTCAGACGAATGAGTTCCATGTTGTGGAATAGAAAAAACTATGATCAACGGTTCGCCGCATTCCATTGTTTTTTCGTTCATCCGGAACCATGACTTACCGTATATAAGGTAGTGGTTCAAACGAGAAGGTTCAGTTGAAGGCAACCTTTAACTAGAGAACACCATGGAATACTTTCGGAAATTAATGTCTGCTATTGGATTGGCCCCAGGGTCAAGTTCAAAAGTTGATTTCATTTCGAATCTCCCTCTTGAAATATCGCAAAATATTCTCCAGTTGCTTGACGCACGCAGTCTTATAAACTCCGCGAGTGTCTGCAGAAACTGGTATATTGTTTGCAAGAGCAACTGCACATTGACCAAATCCATTCGATTCCATCTGCGTCGACAGAAACGTGAGCTCATGCAAGGTACAGGAAAAACGACCTACACCAAGACGCATCTCCCAAAGAAAAATCGTCATCTGTTCAAATGCACAGTCACGTTCGACATCAAACACTTAACACGAAGTACGCACGATTCAAATTCGACGGAAAGAAAGATATCGCAATCATCGAAATATCTTCACCAGAATCAGAGAGCACTATCGACAAAGAGGACCGTAAAGTTCCGTTAATTGATTTGAGAAGCACTCGAAGTGAGGACACACGTGGATATCCGACGAGTTCTGAGGAATAATTCAATGTATATTTTGGTTACAGATATCTCCAGACTATTCCGATATTAACTTTTCGAAGGAAAAGGGGTCAAAATATTTTGGAATTGATACTGAAATTTGCGCATCAACAATAACGTCGATGGGCTCCATCCTGATTTAAAACGCTCAGCGCGTCATGCTTATTACCATGAATGTATGGTATTTCTTCGTATTAGCTATGTTGATAGCGATGAATACTGTAACTCGAAGAATACCAGCCTGCAGTTATCAGAATGATTCAATAGTTAATGAACTGCATTTTTCCCGACAGTATATACAGATTCAGGCTCATGTTATTTCTAAGTTGATCTAAGGCTAGGAATAGAGTTGTGTTTGTAAATAAGACTGCATGAAGAGTGACTACGACACGACATTGAGATATGTTATGACCATGCGTTTGTCGTTGCACGAAATAAAGCCAATATCAACCATCAGATTCAAGACGGGTGAATAAACTTCAATGTTCAAATCAATGTAACATTCGGAGCTGTCTACATCGAACTGTCGGTGATTAAATTCAATTGTTCGCCAAGCCCAAGCTTCCTTTGAAATTACTCATTATTATTATTTAGCATTTCCCCCTGCCTGCAGGTACTGCGCCTATTGCAGGGTCGGCCCGGGTCAGTAGCCAGTCCCCCCTGGGGACCTGGTCCGGATTAGTAACCAGGCCCCCATGCGGCCGCATCCGACTTCCCCCTCTACCTCGCATTTGCCATGGCATTGCTGCCATGGGCATAGGAAAACTGCGGAAAACCTATGCCGATGTAGCCGGTCTCGAGATCGCCTCACGGCACCGGAGCTACGTCACGTTTCGTCGAGAATGTAAACACGGACTACAGCTGTATACATGTGACCCCCACAGGTAGAGTACCTGTGTGTGTCCCACGTATACATCTGGAGCTTCATCACGTCCGTATTTACATTTCTCAACGAAAATCGACGGCACCGGGAATCGAACCCGCGACCTACCGATGTTCTGGTTTAGAGGCTAGTACTCTAACCGCTAGACCATCCCACCGGACTCTTTGAAATTACTCATTGAGCAGTAAAATTCAGACGAATGAGTTCCATGTTGTGGAATAGAAAAAACTATGATCAACGGTTCGCCGCATTCCATTGTTTTTTCGTTCATCCGGAACGATGACTTACCGTATATAAGGTAGTGGTTCAAACGAGAAAGTTCAGTTGAAGGCAACCTTTAACTAGAGAACACCATGGAATACTTTCGGAAATTAATGTCTGCTATTGGATTGGCCCCAGGGTCAAGTTCCAAAGTTGATTTCATTTCGAATCTCCCTCTTGAAATATCGCAAAATATTCTCCAGTTGCTTGACGCACGCAGTCTTATAAACTCCGCGAGTGTCTGCAGAAACTGGTATATTGTTTGCAAGAGTTACTGCACATTGACCAAATCCATTCGATTCCATCTGCGTCGACAGAAACGTGAGCTCATGCAAGGTACAGGAAAAACGACCTACACCAAGACGCATCTCCCAAAAAAAAAAAAATCGTCATCTGTTCAAATGCACAGTCACGTTCGACATCAAACACTTAACACGAAGTACGCACAATTCAAATTCGACGGAAAGAAAGATATCGCAATCATCGAAATATCTTCACCAGAATCAGAGAGCACTATCGACAAAGAGGACCGTAAAGTTCCGTTAATTGATTTGAGAAGCACTCGAAGTGAGGACACACGTGGATATCCGACGAGTTCTGAGGAATAATTCAATGTATATATTGGTTACAGATATCTCCAGACTATTCCGATATTAACTTTTCGAAGGAAAAGGGGTCAAAATATTTTGGAATTGATGCTGAAATTTGCGCATCAACAATAACGTCGATGGGCTCCATCCTGATTTAAAAAACTCAACGCGTCATGCTTATTACCATGAATGTTTGGTATTTCTTCGTATTAGCTATGTTGATAGCGATGAATGCTGTAACTCGAAGAATACCAGCCTGCAGTTATCAGAATGATTCAATAGTTAATGAACTGCATTTTTCCCGACAGTATATACAGATTCAGGCTCATGTTATTTCTAAGTTGATCTAAGGCTAGGAATAGAGTTGTGTTTGTAAATAAGACTGCATGAAGAGTGATTAAGACACGACATTGAGATATGTTATGACCATGCGTTTGTAGTTGCACGAAATAAAGCCAATATCAACCATCAGATTCAAGACGGGTGAATAAATTTCAATGTTCAAATTAATGTAACATTCGGAGCCGTCTGCATCGAACTGTCGGTGATTAAATTCAATTGTTCGCCAAGCCCAAGCTTCCTTTGAAATTACTCATTGAGCAGTAAAATTCAGACGAATGAGTTCCATGTTGTGGAATAGAAAAAACTATGAT
This sequence comes from Clistopyga incitator, assembly GCA_947507545.1. Lineage (NCBI taxonomy): Eukaryota > Metazoa > Arthropoda > Insecta > Hymenoptera > Ichneumonidae > Clistopyga > Clistopyga incitator. Next base: position 9,117,811 of record OX382182.1, on the reverse strand, counting down.
CAACGGTTCGCCGCATTCCATTGGTTTTTCGTTCATCCGGAAACATGACTTACCGTATATAAGGTAGTGGTTCAAACGAGAAGGTTCAGTTGAAGGCAACCTTTAACTAGAGAACACCATGGAATACTTTCGGAAATTAATGTCTGCTATTGGATTGGCCCCAGGGTCAAGTTCAAAAGTTGATTTCATTTCGAATCTCCCTCTTGAAATATCGCAAAATATTCTCCAGTTGCTTGATGCACGCAGTCTTATAAACTCCGCGAGTGTCTGCAGGAACTGGTATATTGTTTGCAAGAGCAACTGCACATTGACCAAATCCATTAGATTCCATCTGCGTCGACAGAAACGTGAGCTCATGCAACGTACAGGAAAAACGACCTACACCAAGACGCATCTCCCAAAGAAAAATCGTCATCTGTTCAAATGCCCAGTCACGTTCGACATCAAACACTTGACACGAAGTACGCACAATTCAAATTCGACGGAAAGAAAGATATCGCAATCATCGAAATATCTTCACCAGAATCAGAGAGCACTATCGACCCAGAGGACTGCAAAGTTCCGTTAATTGATTTGGGAAGCACTCGAACTGAGGACACATGTGGATATCCGACGAGTTCTGAGGAATAATTCAATGTATATACCGGTTATAGATATCTCCAGACTATTCCGATATTAACTTTTCGGAGAAAAAGGGGTCAAAATATTTTGGAATCGATACTGAAATTCGCGCATCAACAATAACGTCGATGGGCTCCATCCTGATTTAAAGCGCCCAACGCATCATGCTTAATACCATGAATGTTTGGTATTTCTTCGTATTAGCTATGTTGATAGCGATGAATACTTTAACTCGAAGAATACTAGCCTGCAGTTATCAGAATGATGCAAGAGTTAATGAACTGCATTTTTCCCGACAGTATATACAGATTCAGGCTCATGTTATTTTTAAGTTGATCTAAAGCTAGGAATAGAGTTGTGTTTGTAAATGAGAGTGTATGAAGAGTGATTAAGACACGACATTGAGATATGTTATGACCATGCGTTTGTAGTTGCACGAAATAAAGCCAATATCAATTATCAGATTCAAGACGGGTGAATAAACTTCAATGTTCAAATTAATGTAACATTCGGAGCCGTCTACATCGTACTGTCGGTGATTAAATTCAGATGTTCGCCAAGCCCAAGCTTCCTTTGAAATTACTCATTGAGCAGTAAAATTCAGACGAATGAGTTCCATGTTGTGGAATAGAAAAAACTATGATCAACGGTTCGCCGCATTCCATTGTTTTTTCGTTCATCCGGAACCATGACTTACCGTATATAAGGTAGTGGTTCAAACGACAAGGTTCAGTTGAAGGCAACCTTTAACTAGAGAACACCATGGAATACTTTCGGAAATTAATGTCTGCTATTGGATTGGCCCCAGGGTCAAGTTCAAAAGTTGATTTCATTTCGAATCTCCCTCTTGAAATATCGCAAAATATTCTCCAGTTGCTTGACGCACGCAGTCTTATAAACTCCGCGAGTGTCTGCAGAAACTGGTATATTGTTTGCAAGAGCAACTGCACATTGACCAAATCCATTCGATTCCATCTGCGTCGACAGAAACGTGAGCTCATGCAAGGTACAGGAAAAACGACCTACACCAAGACGCATCTCCCAAAGAAAAATCGTCATCTGTTCAAATGCACAGTCACGTTCGACATCAAACACTTAACACGAAGTACGCACAATTCAAATTCGACGGAAAGAAAGATATCGCAATCATCGAAATATCTTCACCAGAATCAGAGAGCACTATCGACAAAGAGGACCGTAAAGTTCCGTTAATTGATTTGAGAAGCACTCGAAGTGAGGACACACGTGGATATCCGACGAGTTCTGAGGAATAATTCAATGTATATTTTGGTTACAGATATCTCCAGACTATTCCGATATTAACTTTTCGAAGGAAAAGGGGTCAAAATATTTTGGAATTGATACTGAAATTTGCGCATCAACAATAACGTCGATGGGCTCCATCCTGATTTAAAACGCTCAGCGCGTCATGCTTATTACCATGAATGTTTGGTATTTCTTCGTATTAGCTATGTTGATAGCGATGAATACTGTAACTCGAAGAATACCAGCCTGCAGTTATCAGAATGATTCAATAGTTAATGAACTGCATTTTTCCCGACAGTATATACAGATTCAGGCTCATGTTATTTCTAAGTTGATCTAAGGCTAGGAATAGAGTTGTGTTTGTAAATAAGACTGCATGAAGAGTGACTACGACACGACATTGAGATATGTTATGACCATGCGTTTGTCGTTGCACGAAATAAAGCCAATATCAACCATCAGATTCAAGACGGGTGAATAAACTTCAATGTTCAAATCAATGTAACATTCGGAGCTGTCTACATCGAACTGTCGGTGATTAAATTCAATTGTTCGCCAAGCCCAAGCTTCCTTTGAAATTACTCATTGAGCAGTAAAATTCAGACGAATGAGTTCTATGTTGTGGAATAGAAAAAACTATGATCAACGGTTCGCCGCATTCCATTGTTTTTTCGTTCATCCGGAACGATGACTTACCGTATATAAGGTAGTGGTTCAAACGAGAAGGTTCAGTTGAAGGCAACCTTTAACTAGAGAACACCATGGAATACTTTCGGAAATTAATGTCTGCTATTGGATTGGCCCCAGGGTCAAGTTCCAAAGTTGATTTCATTTCGAATCTCCCTCTTGAAATATCGCAAAATATTCTCCAGTTGCTTGACGCACGCAGTCTTATAAACTCCGCGAGTGTCTGCAGAAACTGGTATATTGTTTGCAAGAGCAACTGCACATTGACCAAATCCATTCGATTCCATCTGCGTCGACAGAAACGTGAGCTCATGCAAGGTACAGGAAAAACGACCTACACCAAGACGCATCTCCCAAAGAAAAATCGTCATCTGTTCAAATGCACAGTCACGTTCGACATCAAACACTTAACACGAAGTACGCACAATTCAAATTCGACGGAAAGAAAGATATCGCAATCATCGAAATATCTTCGCCAGAATTAGAGAGCACTATCGACACAGAGGACCGTAAAGTTCCGTTAATTGATTTGGGAAGCACTCGAAGTGAGGACACATGTTGATATCCGACGAGTTCTGAGGAATAATTCAATGTATATACCGGTTATAGATAACTCCAGACTATTCCGATATTAACTTTTCGGAGGAAAAGGGGTCAAAATATTTTGGAATCGATACTGAAATTTGCGCATCAACAATAACGTCGATGGGCTCCATCCTGATTTAAAACGCTCAGCGCGTCATGCTTATTACCATGAATGTTTGGTATTTCTTCGTATTAGCTATGTTGATAGCGATGAATACTGTAACTCGAAGAATACCAGCCTGCAGTTATCAGAATGATTCAATAGTTAATGAACTGCATTTTTCCCGACAGTATATACAGATTCAGGCTCATGTTATTTCTAAGTTGATCTAAGGCTAGGAATAGAGTTGTGTTTGTAAATAAGACTGCATGAAGAGTGACTACGACACGACATTGAGATATGTTATGACCATGCGTTTGTCGTTGCACGAAATAAAGCCAATATCAACCATCAGATTCAAGACGGGTGAATAAACTTCAATGTTCAAATCAATGTAACATTCGGAGCTGTCTACATCGAACTGTCGGTGATTAAATTCAATTGTTCGCCAAGCCCAAGCTTCCTTTGAAATTACTCATTGAGCAGTAAAATTCAGACGAATGAGTTCTATGTTGTGGAATAGAAAAAACTATGATCAACGGTTCGCCGCATTCCATTGTTTTTTCGTTCATCCGGAACGATGACTTACCGTATATAAGGTAGTGGTTCAAACGAGAAGGTTCAGTTGAAGGCAACCTTTAACTGGAGAACACCATGGAATACTTTCGGAAATTAATGTCTGCTATTGGATTGGCCCCAGGGTCAAGTTCGAAAGTTGATTTCATTTCGAATCTCCCTCTAGAAATATCGCAAAATATTCTCCAGTTGCTTGATGCACGCAGTCTTATAAACTCCGCGAGTGTCTGCAGGAACTGGCATATTGTTTGCAAGAGCAACTGCACATTGACCAAACCCATTCGATTCCATCTGCGTCGACAGAAACGCCAGCTCATGCAAGGTACAGGAAAAACGACATACACCAAGACGCATCTCCCAAAGAAAAATCGTCATCTGTTCAAATGCCCAGTCACGTTCGACATCAAACACTTAACACGAAGTACGCACAATTCAAATTCGACGGAAAGAAAGATATCGCAATCATCGAAATATCTTCACCAGAATCAGAGAGCACTATCGACAAAGAGGACCGTAAAGTTCCGTTAATTTATTTGGGAAGCACTCGAAGTGAGAACACATGTGGATATCCGACGAGTTCTGAGGAATACTTCAATGTATATACCGGTTATAGATATCTCCAGACTATTCCGATATTAACTTTTCGGAGGAAAAGGGGTCAAAATATTTTGGAATCGATACTGAAATTCGCGCATCAACAATAACGTCGATGGGCTCCATCCTGATTTAAAAAGCCCAGCGCATCATGCTTAATACCATGAATGTTTGGTATTTCTTCGTATTAGCTATGTTGATAGCGATGAATACTTTAACTCGAACAATACCAGCCTGCAATTATCAGAATGATTCAATAGTTAATGAACTGCATTTTTCGCGACAGTATATACAGATTCAGGCTCATGTTATTTGTAAGTTGATCTAAGGCTAAAAATAGAAATGTGTTTGTAAATGAAACTGCATGAAGAGTGATTAAGACACGACATTGAGATATGTTATGACCATGCGTTTGTAGTTGCACGAAATAAAGCCAATATCAACCATCAGATTCAAGACGGGTGAATAAATTTCAATGTTCAAATTAATGTAACATTCGGAGCCGTCTGCATCGAACTGTCGGTGATTAAATTCAATTGTTCGCCAAGCCCAAGCTTCCTTTGAAATTACTCATTGAGCAGTAAAATTCAGACGAATGAGTTCCATGTTGTGGAATAGAAAAAACTATGATCAACGGTTCGCCGCATTCCATTGGTTTTTCGTTCATCCGGAAACATGACTTACCGTATATAAGGTAGTGGTTCAAACGAGAAGGTTCAGTTGAAGGCAACCTTTAACTAGAGAACACCATGGAATACTTTCGGAAATTAATGTCTGCTATTGGATTGGCCACAGGGTCAAGTTCAAAAGTTGATTTCATTTCGAATCTCCCTCTTGAAATATCGCAAAATATTCTCCAGTTGCTTGATGCACGCAGTCTTATAAACTCCGCGAGTGTCTGCAGGAACTGGTATATTGTTTGCAAGAGCAACTGCACATTGACCAAATCCATTCGATTCCATCTGCGTCGACAGAAACGTGAGCTCATGCAACGTACAGGAAAAACGACCTACACCAAGACGCATCTCCCAAAGAAAAATCGTCATCTGTTCAAATGCACAGTCACGTTCGACATCAAATACTTAACACGAAGTACGCATAATTCAAATTCGACTGAAAGAATGATATCGCAATCATCGAAATATCTTCGCCAGAATTAGAGAGCACTATCGACACAGAGGACCGTAAAGTTCCGTTAATTGATTTGGGAAGCACTCGAAGTGAGGACACATGTTGATATCCGACGAGTTCTGAGGAATAATTCAATGTATATACCGGTTATAGATAACTCCAGACTATTCCGATATTAACTTTTCAGAGGAAAAGGGGTCAAAATATTTTGGAATCGATACTGAAATTCGCGCATCATCAATAACGTCGATGGGCTCCATCCTGATTTAAAACGCGCAGCGCATCATGCTTAATACCATGAATATTTGGTATTTCTTCGTATTAGCTATGTTGATAGCGATGAATACTTTAACTCGAACAATACCAGCCTGCAATTATCAGAATGATTCAATAGTTAATGAACTGCATTTTTCCCGACAGTATATACAGATTCAGGCTCATGTTATTTCTAAGTTGATCTGAGGCTAGGAATAGAGTTGTGTTTGTAAATGAGAGTGTATGAAGAGTGATTAAGACACGACATTGAGATATGTTATGACCATGCGTTTGTAGTTGCACGAAATAAAGCCAATATCAATTATCAGATTCAAGACGGGTGAATAAACTTCAATGTTCAAATTAATGTAACATTCGGAGCCGTCTACATCGTACTGTCGGTGATTAAATTCAGATGTTCGCCAAGCCCAAGCTTCCTTTGAAATTACTCATTGAGCAGTAAAATTCAGACGAATGAGTTCCATGTTGTGGAATAGAAAAAACTATGATCAACGGTTCGCCGCATTCCATTGGTTTTCCGTTCATCCGGAACCATGACTTACCGTATATCAGGTAGTGGTTCAAACGAGGAGGTTCAGTTGAAGGCAACCTTTAACTGGAGAACACCATGGAATACTTTAGAAAATTAATGTCTGCTATTGGATTGGCCCCAGGGTCAAGTTCGAAAGTTGATTTCATTTCGAATCTCCCTCTAGAAATATCGCAAAATATTCTCCAGTTGCTTGATGCACGCAGTCTTATAAACTCCGCGAGTGTCTGCAGGAACTGGCATATTGTTTGCAAGAGCAACTGCACATTGACCAAATCCATTCGATTCCATCTGCGTCGACAGAAACGCCAGCTCATGCAAGGTACAGGAAAAACGACATACACCAAGACGCATCTCCCAAAGAAAAATCGTCATCTGTTCAAATGCCCAGTCACGTTCGACATCAAACACTTGACACAAAGTACGCACAATTCAAATTCGACGGAAAGAAAGATATCGCAATCATCGAAATATCTTCACCAGAATCAGAGAGCACTATCGACCCAGAGGACTGCAAAGTTCCGTTAATTGATTTGGGAAGCACTCGAACTGAGGACACATGTGGATATCCGACGAGTTCTGAGGAATAATTCAATGTATATACCGGTTATAGATATCTCCAGACTATTCCGATATTAACTTTTCGGAGAAAAAGGGGTCAAAATATTTTGGAATCGATACTGAAATTCGCGCATCAACAATAACGTCGATGGGCTCCATCCTGATTTAAAACGCCCAACGCATCATGCTTAATACCATGAATGTTTGGTATTTCTTCGTATTAGCTATGTTGATAGCGATGAATACTTTAACTCGAAGAATACTAGCCTGCAGTTATCAGAATGATGCAATAGTTAATGAACTGCATTTTTCCCGACAGTATATACAGATTCAGGCTCATGTTATTTTTAAGTTGATCTAAGGCTAGGAATAGAGTTGTGTTTGTAAATGAGAGTGTATGAAGAGTGATTAAGACACGACATTGAGATATGTTATGACCATGCGTTTGTAGTTGCACGAAATAAAGCCAATATCAACCATCAGATTCAAGACGGGTGAATAAATTTCAATGTTCAAATTAATGTAACATTCGGAGCCGTCTGCATCGAACTGTCGGTGATTAAATTCAATTGTTCGCCAAGCCCAAGCTTCCTTTGAAATTACTCATTGAGCAGTAAAATTCAGACGAATGAGTTCCATGTTGTGGAATAGAAAAAACTATGATCAACGGTTCGCCGCATTCCATTGGTTTTTCGTTCATCCGGAAACATGACTTACCGTATATAAGGTAGTGGTTCAAACGAGAAGGTTCAGTTGAAGGCAACCTTTAACTAGAGAACACCATGGAATACTTTCGGAAATTAATGTCTGCTATTGGATTGGCCACAGGGTCAAGTTCAAAAGTTGATTTCATTTCGAATCTCCCTCTTGAAATATCGCAAAATATTCTCCAGTTGCTTGATGCACGCAGTCTTATAAACTCCGCGAGTGTCTGCAGGAACTGGTATATTGTTTGCAAGAGCAACTGCACATTGACCAAATCCATTCGATTCCATCTGCGTCGACAGAAACGTGAGCTCATGCAACGTACAGGAAAAACGACCTACACCAAGACGCATCTCCCAAAGAAAAATCGTCATCTGTTCAAATGCACAGTCACGTTCGACATCAAATACTTAACACGAAGTACGCATAATTCAAATTCGACTGAAAGAATGATATCGCAATCATCGAAATATCTTCGCCAGAATTAGAGAGCACTATCGACACAGAGGACCGTAAAGTTCCGTTAATTGATTTGGGAAGCACTCGAAGTGAGGACACATGTTGATATCCGACGAGTTCTGAGGAATAATTCAATGTATATACCGGTTATAGATAACTCCAGACTATTCCGATATTAACTTTTCAGAGGAAAAGGGGTCAAAATATTTTGGAATCGATACTGAAATTCGCGCATCAACAATAACGTCGATGGGCTCCATCCTGATTTAAAACGCCCAGCGCATCATGCTTAATACCATGAATGTTTGGTATTTCTTCGTATTAGCTATGTTGATAGCGATGAATACTTTAACTCGAACAATACCAGCCTGCAATTATCAGAATGATTCAATAGTTAATGAACTGCATTTTTCCCGACAGTATATACAGATTCAGGCTCATGTTATTTCTAAGTTGATCTGAGGCTAGGAATAGAGTTGTGTTTGTAAATGAGAGTGTATGAAGAGTGATTAAGACACGACATTGAGATATGTTATGACCATGCGTTTGTAGTTGCACGAAATAAAGCCAATATCAATTATCAGATTCAAGACGGGTGAATAAACTTCAATGTTCAAATTAATGTAACATTCGGAGCCGTCTACATCGTACTGTCGGTGATTAAATTCAGATGTTCGCCAAGCCCAAGCTTCCTTTGAAATTACTCATTGAGCAGTAAAATTCAGACGAATGAGTTCCATGTTGTGGAATAGAAAAAACTATGATCAACGGTTCGCCGCATTCCATTGGTTTTCCGTTCATCCGGAACCATGACTTACCGTATATAAGGTAGTGGTTCAAACGAGGAGGTTCAGTTGAAGGCAACCTTTAACTGGAGAACACCATGGAATACTTTCGGAAATTAATGTCTGCTATTGGATTGGCCCCAGGGTCAAGTTCGAAAGTTGATTTCATTTCGAATCTCCCTCTAGAAATATCGCAAAATATTCTCCAGTTGCTTGATGCACGCAGTCTTATAAACTCCGCGAGTGTCTGCAGGAACTGGCATATTGTTTGCAAGAGCAACTGCACATTGACCAAATCCATTCGATTCCATCTGCGTCGACAGAAACGCCAGCTCATGCAAGGTACAGGAAAAACGACATACACCAAGACGCATCTCCCAAAGAAAAATCGTCATCTGTTCAAATGCCCAGTCACGTTCGACATCAAACACTTAACACGAAGTACGCACAATTCAAATTCGACGGAAAGAAAGATATCGCAATCATCGAAATATCTTCACCAGAATCAGAGAGCACTATCGACAAAGAGGACCGTAAAGTTCCGTTAATTGATTTGAGAAGCACTCGAAGTGAGGACACACGTGGATATCCGACGAGTTCTGAGGAATACTTCAATGTATATACCGGTTATAGATATCTCCAGACTATTCCGATATTAACTTTTCGGAGGAAAAGGGGTCAAAATATTTTGGAATCGATACTGAAATTTGCGCATCAACAATAACGTCGATGGGCTCCATCGTGATTTAAAACGCTCAGCGCGTCATGCTTATTACCATGAATGTTTGGTATTTCTTCGTATTAGCTATGTTGATAGCGATGAATACTGTAACTCGAAGAATACCAGCCTGCAGTTATCAGAATGATTCAATAGTTAATGAACTGCATTTTTCCCGACAGTATATACAGATTCAGGCTCATGTTATTTCTAAGTTGATCTAAGGCTAGGAATAGAGTTGTGTTTGTAAATAAGACTGCATGAAGAGTGACTACGACACGACATTGAGATATGTTATGACCATGCGTTTGTCGTTGCACGAAATAAAGCCAATATCAACCATCAGATTCAAGACGGGTGAATAAACTTCAATGTTCAAATCAATGTAACATTCGGAGCTGTCTACATCGAACTGTCGGTGATTAAATTCAATTGTTCGCCAAGCCCAAGCTTCCTTTGAAATTACTCATTGAGCAGTAAAATTCAGACGAATGAGTTCTATGTTGTGGAATAGAAAAAACTATGATCAACGGTTCGCCGCATTCCATTGTTTTTTCGTTCATCCGGAACGATGACTTACCGTATATAAGGTAGTGGTTCAAACGAGAAGGTTCAGTTGAAGGCAACCTTTAACTGGAGAACACCATGGAATACTTTCGGAAATTAATGTCTGCTATTGGATTGGCCCCAGGGTCAAGTTCGAAAGTTGATTTCATTTCGAATCTCCCTCTAGAAATATCGCAAAATATTCTCCAGTTGCTTGATGCACGCAGTCTTATAAACTCCGCGAGTGTCTGCAGGAACTGGCATATTGTTTGCAAGAGCAACTGCACATTGACCAAATCCATTCGATTCCATCTGCGTCGACAGAAACGCCAGCTCATGCAAGGTACAGGAAAAACGACATACACCAAGACGCATCTCCCAAAGAAAAATCGTCATCTGTTCAAATGCCCAGTCACGTTCGACATCAAACACTTAACACGAAGTACGCACAATTCAAATTCGACGGAAAGAAAGATATCGCAATCATCGAAATATCTTCACCAGAATCAGAGAGCACTATCGACAAAGAGGACCGTAAAGTTCCGTTAATTTATTTGGGAAGCACTCGAAGTGAGAACACATGTGGATATCCGACGAGTTCTGAGGAATACTTCAATGTATATACCGGTTATAGATATCTCCAGACTATTCCGATATTAACTTTTCGGAGGAAAAGGGGTCAAAATATTTTGGAATCGATACTGAAATTCGCGCATCAACAATAACGTCGATGGGCTCCATCCTGATTTAAAAAGCCCAGCGCATCATGCTTAATACCATGAATGTTTGGTATTTCTTCGTATTAGCTATGTTGATAGCGATGAATACTTTAACTCGAACAATACCAGCCTGCAATTATCAGAATGATTCAATAGTTAATGAACTGCATTTTTCGCGACAGTATATACAGATTCAGGCTCATGTTATTTGTAAGTTGATCTAAGGCTAAAAATAGAAATGTGTTTGTAAATGAAACTGCATGAAGAGTGATTAAGACACGACATTGAGATATGTTATGACCATGCGTTTGTAGTTGCACGAAATAAAGCCAATATCAACCATCAGATTCAAGACGGGTGAATAAATTTCAATGTTCAAATTAATGTAACATTCGGAGCCGTCTGCATCGAACTGTCGGTGATTAAATTCAATTGTTCGCCAAGCCCAAGCTTCCTTTGAAATTACTCATTGAGCAGTAAAATTCAGACGAATGAGTTCCATGTTGTGGAATAGAAAAAACTATGATCAACGGTTCGCCGCATTCCATTGGTTTTTCGTTCATCCGGAAACATGACTTACCGTATATAAGGTAGTGGTTCAAACGAGAAGGTTCAGTTGAAGGCAACCTTTAACTAGAGAACACCATGGAATACTTTCGGAAATTAATGTCTGCTATTGGATTGGCCACAGGGTCAAGTTCAAAAGTTGATTTCATTTCGAATCTCCCTCTTGAAATATCGCAAAATATTCTCCAGTTGCTTGATGCACGCAGTCTTATAAACTCCGCGAGTGTCTGCAGGAACTGGTATATTGTTTGCAAGAGCAACTGCACATTGACCAAATCCATTCGATTCCATCTGCGTCGACAGAAACGTGAGCTCATGCAACGTACAGGAAAAACGACCTACACCAAGACGCATCTCCCAAAGAAAAATCGTCATCTGTTCAAATGCACAGTCACGTTCGACATCAAATACTTAACACGAAGTACGCATAATTCAAATTCGACTGAAAGAATGATATCGCAATCATCGAAATATCTTCGCCAGAATTAGAGAGCACTATCGACACAGAGGACCGTAAAGTTCCGTTAATTGATTTGGGAAGCACTCGAAGTGAGGACACATGTTGATATCCGACGAGTTCTGAGGAATAATTCAATGTATATACCGGTTATAACCGGTATATAACTCCAGACTATTCCGATATTAACTCCGATAACTCCAGACTATTCCGATATTAACTTTTCAGAGGAAAAGGGGTCAAAATATTTTGGAATCGATACTGAAATTCGCGCATCATCAATAACGTCGATGGGCTCCATCCTGATTTAAAACGCGCAGCGCATCATGCTTAATACCATGAATGTTTGGTATTTCTTCGTATTAGCTATGTTGATAGCGATGAATACTTTAACTCGAACAATACCAGCCTGCAATTATCAGAATGATTCAATAGTTAATGAACTGCATTTTTCCCGACAGTATATACAGATTCAGGCTCATGTTATTTCTAAGTTGATCTGAGGCTAGGAATAGAGTTGTGTTTGTAAATGAGAGTGTATGAAGAGTGATTAAGACACGACATTGAGATATGTTATGACCATGCGTTTGTAGTTGCACGAAATAAAGCCAATATCAATTATCAGATTCAAGACGGGTGAATAAACTTCAATGTTCAAATTAATGTAACATTCGGAGCCGTCTACATCGTACTGTCGGTGATTAAATTCAGATGTTCGCCAAGCCCAAGCTTCCTTTGAAATTACTCATTGAGCAGTAAAATTCAGACGAATGAGTTCCATGTTGTGGAATAGAAAAAACTATGATCAACGGTTCGCCGCATTCCATTGGTTTTCCGTTCATCCGGAACCATGACTTACCGTATATCAGGTAGTGGTTCAAACGAGGAGGTTCAGTTGAAGGCAACCTTTAACTGGAGAACACCATGGAATACTTTAGAAAATTAATGTCTGCTATTGGATTGGCCCCAGGGTCAAGTTCGAAAGTTGATTTCATTTCGAATCTCCCTCTAGAAATATCGCAAAATATTCTCCAGTTGCTTGATGCACGCAGTCTTATAAACTCCGCGAGTGTCTGCAGGAACTGGCATATTGTTTGCAAGAGCAACTGCACATTGACCAAATCCATTCGATTCCATCTGCGTCGACAGAAACGCCAGCTCATGCAAGGTACAGGAAAAACGACATACACCAAGACGCATCTCCCAAAGAAAAATCGTCATCTGTTCAAATGCCCAGTCACGTTCGACATCAAACACTTGACACAAAGTACGCACAATTCAAATTCGACGGAAAGAAAGATATCGCAATCATCGAAATATCTTCACCAGAATCAGAGAGCACTATCGACCCAGAGGACTGCAAAGTTCCGTTAATTGATTTGGGAAGCACTCGAACTGAGGACACATGTGGATATCCGACGAGTTCTGAGGAATAATTCAATGTATATACCGGTTATAGATATCTCCAGACTATTCCGATATTAACTTTTCGGAGAAAAAGGGGTCAAAATATTTTGGAATCGATACTGAAATTCGCGCATCAACAATAACGTCGATGGGCTCCATCCTGATTTAAAACGCCCAACGCATCATGCTTAATACCATGAATGTTTGGTATTTCTTCGTATTAGCTATGTTGATAGCGATGAATACTTTAACTCGAAGAATACTAGCCTGCAGTTATCAGAATGATGCAATAGTTAATGAACTGCATTTTTCCCGACAGTATATACAGATTCAGGCTCATGTTATTTTTAAGTTGATCTAAGGCTAGGAATAGAGTTGTGTTTGTAAATGAGAGTGTATGAAGAGTGATTAAGACACGACATTGAGATATGTTATGACCATGCGTTTGTAGTTGCACGAAATAAAGCCAATATCAACCATCAGATTCAAGACGGGTGAATAAATTTCAATGTTCAAATTAATGTAACATTCGGAGCCGTCTGCATCGAACTGTCGGTGATTAAATTCAATTGTTCGCCAAGCCCAAGCTTCCTTTGAAATTACTCATTGAGCAGTAAAATTCAGACGAATGAGTTCCATGTTGTGGAATAGAAAAAACTATGATCAACGGTTCGCCGCATTCCATTGGTTTTTCGTTCATCCGGAAACATGACTTACCGTATATAAGGTAGTGGTTCAAACGAGAAGGTTCAGTTGAAGGCAACCTTTAACTAGAGAACACCATGGAATACTTTCGGAAATTAATGTCTGCTATTGGATTGGCCACAGGGTCAAGTTCAAAAGTTGATTTCATTTCGAATCTCCCTCTTGAAATATCGCAAAATATTCTCCAGTTGCTTGATGCACGCAGTCTTATAAACTCCGCGAGTGTCTGCAGGAACTGGTATATTGTTTGCAAGAGCAACTGCACATTGACCAAATCCATTCGATTCCATCTGCGTCGACAGAAACGTGAGCTCATGCAACGTACAGGAAAAACGACCTACACCAAGACGCATCTCCCAAAGAAAAATCGTCATCTGTTCAAATGCACAGTCACGTTCGACATCAAATACTTAACACGAAGTACGCATAATTCAAATTCGACTGAAAGAATGATATCGCAATCATCGAAATATCTTCGCCAGAATTAGAGAGCACTATCGACACAGAGGACCGTAAAGTTCCGTTAATTGATTTGGGAAGCACTCGAAGTGAGGACACATGTTGATATCCGACGAGTTCTGAGGAATAATTCAATGTATATACCGGTTATAGATAACTCCAGACTATTCCGATATTAACTTTTCAGAGGAAAAGGGGTCAAAATATTTTGGAATCGATACTGAAATTCGCGCATCAACAATAACGTCGATGGGCTCCATCCTGATTTAAAACGCCCAGCGCATCATGCTTAATACCATGAATGTTTGGTATTTCTTCGTATTAGCTATGTTGATAGCGATGAATACTTTAACTCGAACAATACCAGCCTGCAATTATCAGAATGATTCAATAGTTAATGAACTGCATTTTTCCCGACAGTATATACAGATTCAGGCTCATGTTATTTCTAAGTTGATCTGAGGCTAGGAATAGAGTTGTGTTTGTAAATGAGAGTGTATGAAGAGTGATTAAGACACGACATTGAGATATGTTATGACCATGCGTTTGTAGTTGCACGAAATAAAGCCAATATCAATTATCAGATTCAAGACGGGTGAATAAACTTCAATGTTCAAATTAATGTAACATTCGGAGCCGTCTACATCGTACTGTCGGTGATTAAATTCAGATGTTCGCCAAGCCCAAGCTTCCTTTGAAATTACTCATTGAGCAGTAAAATTCAGACGAATGAGTTCCATGTTGTGGAATAGAAAAAACTATGATCAACGGTTCGCCGCATTCCATTGGTTTTCCGTTCATCCGGAACCATGACTTACCGTATATAAGGTAGTGGTTCAAACGAGGAGGTTCAGTTGAAGGCAACCTTTAACTGGAGAACACCATGGAATACTTTCGGAAATTAATGTCTGCTATTGGATTGGCCCCAGGGTCAAGTTCGAAAGTTGATTTCATTTCGAATCTCCCTCTAGAAATATCGCAAAATATTCTCCAGTTGCTTGATGCACGCAGTCTTATAAACTCCGCGAGTGTCTGCAGGAACTGGCATATTGTTTGCAAGAGCAACTGCACATTGACCAAATCCATTCGATTCCATCTGCGTCGACAGAAACGCCAGCTCATGCAAGGTACAGGAAAAACGACATACACCAAGACGCATCTCCCAAAGAAAAATCGTCATCTGTTCAAATGCCCAGTCACGTTCGACATCAAACACTTAACACGAAGTACGCACAATTCAAATTCGACGGAAAGAAAGATATCGCAATCATCGAAATATCTTCACCAGAATCAGAGAGCACTATCGACAAAGAGGACCGTAAAGTTCCGTTAATTGATTTGAGAAGCACTCGAAGTGAGGACACACGTGGATATCCGACGAGTTCTGAGGAATACTTCAATGTATATACCGGTTATAGATATCTCCAGACTATTCCGATATTAACTTTTCGGAGGAAAAGGGGTCAAAATATTTTGGAATCGATACTGAAATTTGCGCATCAACAATAACGTCGATGGGCTCCATCCTGATTTAAAACGCTCAGCGCGTCATGCTTATTACCATGAATGTTTGGTATTTCTTCGTATTAGCTATGTTGATAGCGATGAATACTGTAACTCGAAGAATACCAGCCTGCAGTTATCAGAATGATTCAATAGTTAATGAACTGCATTTTTCCCGACAGTATATACAGATTCAGGCTCATGTTATTTCTAAGTTGATCTAAGGCTAGGAATAGAGTTGTGTTTGTAAATAAGACTGCATGAAGAGTGACTACGACACGACATTGAGATATGTTATGACCATGCGTTTGTCGTTGCACGAAATAAAGCCAATATCAACCATCAGATTCAAGACGGGTGAATAAACTTCAATGTTCAAATCAATGTAACATTCGGAGCTGTCTACATCGAACTGTCGGTGATTAAATTCAATTGTTCGCCAAGCCCAAGCTTCCTTTGAAATTACTCATTGAGCAGTAAAATTCAGACGAATGAGTTCTATGTTGTGGAATAGAAAAAACTATGATCAACGGTTCGCCGCATTCCATTGTTTTTTCGTTCATCCGGAACGATGACTTACCGTATATAAGGTAGTGGTTCAAACGAGAAGGTTCAGTTGAAGGCAACCTTTAACTGGAGAACACCATGGAATACTTTCGGAAATTAATGTCTGCTATTGGATTGGCCCCAGGGTCAAGTTCGAAAGTTGATTTCATTTCGAATCTCCCTCTAGAAATATCGCAAAATATTCTCCAGTTGCTTGATGCACGCAGTCTTATAAACTCCGCGAGTGTCTGCAGGAACTGGCATATTGTTTGCAAGAGCAACTGCACATTGACCAAATCCATTCGATTCCATCTGCGTCGACAGAAACGCCAGCTCATGCAAGGTACAGGAAAAACGACATACACCAAGACGCATCTCCCAAAGAAAAATCGTCATCTGTTCAAATGCCCAGTCACGTTCGACATCAAACACTTAACACGAAGTACGCACAATTCAAATTCGACGGAAAGAAAGATATCGCAATCATCGAAATATCTTCACCAGAATCAGAGAGCACTATCGACAAAGAGGACCGTAAAGTTCCGTTAATTTATTTGGGAAGCACTCGAAGTGAGAACACATGTGGATATCCGACGAGTTCTGAGGAATACTTCAATGTATATACCGGTTATAGATATCTCCAGACTATTCCGATATTAACTTTTCGGAGGAAAAGGGGTCAAAATATTTTGGAATCGATACTGAAATTCGCGCATCAACAATAACGTCGATGGGCTCCATCCTGATTTAAAAAGCCCAGCGCATCATGCTTAATACCATGAATGTTTGGTATTTCTTCGTATTAGCTATGTTGATAGCGATGAATACTTTAACTCGAACAATACCAGCCTGCAATTATCAGAATGATTCAATAGTTAATGAACTGCATTTTTCGCGACAGTATATACAGATTCAGGCTCATGTTATTTGTAAGTTGATCTAAGGCTAAAAATAGAAATGTGTTTGTAAATGAAACTGCATGAAGAGTGATTAAGACACGACATTGAGATATGTTATGACCATGCGTTTGTAGTTGCACGAAATAAAGCCAATATCAACCATCAGATTCAAGACGGGTGAATAAATTTCAATGTTCAAATTAATGTAACATTCGGAGCCGTCTGCATCGAACTGTCGGTGATTAAATTCAATTGTTCGCCAAGCCCAAGCTTCCTTTGAAATTACTCATTGAGCAGTAAAATTCAGACGAATGAGTTCCATGTTGTGGAATAGAAAAAACTATGATCAACGGTTCGCCGCATTCCATTGGTTTTTCGTTCATCCGGAAACATGACTTACCGTATATAAGGTAGTGGTTCAAACGAGAAGGTTCAGTTGAAGGCAACCTTTAACTAGAGAACACCATGGAATACTTTCGGAAATTAATGTCTGCTATTGGATTGGCCACAGGGTCAAGTTCAAAAGTTGATTTCATTTCGAATCTCCCTCTTGAAATATCGCAAAATATTCTCCAGTTGCTTGATGCACGCAGTCTTATAAACTCCGCGAGTGTCTGCAGGAACTGGTATATTGTTTGCAAGAGCAACTGCACATTGACCAAATCCATTCGATTCCATCTGCGTCGACAGAAACGTGAGCTCATGCAACGTACAGGAAAAACGACCTACACCAAGACGCATCTCCCAAAGAAAAATCGTCATCTGTTCAAATGCACAGTCACGTTCGACATCAAATACTTAACACGAAGTACGCATAATTCAAATTCGACTGAAAGAATGATATCGCAATCATCGAAATATCTTCGCCAGAATTAGAGAGCACTATCGACACAGAGGACCGTAAAGTTCCGTTAATTGATTTGGGAAGCACTCGAAGTGAGGACACATGTTGATATCCGACGAGTTCTGAGGAATAATTCAATGTATATACCGGTTATAGATAACTCCAGACTATTCCGATATTAACTTTTCAGAGGAAAAGGGGTCAAAATATTTTGGAATCGATACTGAAATTCGCGCATCATCAATAACGTCGATGGGCTCCATCCTGATTTAAAACGCGCAGCGCATCATGCTTAATACCATGAATGTTTGGTATTTCTTCGTATTAGCTATGTTGATAGCGATGAATACTTTAACTCGAACAATACCAGCCTGCAATTATCAGAATGATTCAATAGTTAATGAACTGCATTTTTCCCGACAGTATATACAGATTCAGGCTCATGTTATTTCTAAGTTGATCTGAGGCTAGGAATAGAGTTGTGTTTGTAAATGAGAGTGTATGAAGAGTGATTAAGACACGACATTGAGATATGTTATGACCATGCGTTTGTAGTTGCACGAAATAAAGCCAATATCAATTATCAGATTCAAGACGGGTGAATAAACTTCAATGTTCAAATTAATGTAACATTCGGAGCCGTCTACATCGTACTGTCGGTGATTAAATTCAGATGTTCGCCAAGCCCAAGCTTCCTTTGAAATTACTCATTGAGCAGTAAAATTCAGACGAATGAGTTCCATGTTGTGGAATAGAAAAAACTATGATCAACGGTTCGCCGCATTCCATTGGTTTTCCGTTCATCCGGAACCATGACTTACCGTATATCAGGTAGTGGTTCAAACGAGGAGGTTCAGTTGAAGGCAACCTTTAACTGGAGAACACCATGGAATACTTTAGAAAATTAATGTCTGCTATTGGATTGGCCCCAGGGTCAAGTTCGAAAGTTGATTTCATTTCGAATCTCCCTCTAGAAATATCGCAAAATATTCTCCAGTTGCTTGATGCACGCAGTCTTATAAACTCCGCGAGTGTCTGCAGGAACTGGCATATTGTTTGCAAGAGCAACTGCACATTGACCAAATCCATTCGATTCCATCTGCGTCGACAGAAACGCCAGCTCATGCAAGGTACAGGAAAAACGACATACACCAAGACGCATCTCCCAAAGAAAAATCGTCATCTGTTCAAATGCCCAGTCACGTTCGACATCAAACACTTGACACAAAGTACGCACAATTCAAATTCGACGGAAAGAAAGATATCGCAATCATCGAAATATCTTCACCAGAATCAGAGAGCACTATCGACCCAGAGGACTGCAAAGTTCCGTTAATTGATTTGGGAAGCACTCGAACTGAGGACACATGTGGATATCCGACGAGTTCTGAGGAATAATTCAATGTATATACCGGTTATAGATATCTCCAGACTATTCCGATATTAACTTTTCGGAGAAAAAGGGGTCAAAATATTTTGGAATCGATACTGAAATTCGCGCATCAACAATAACGTCGATGGGCTCCATCCTGATTTAAAACGCCCAACGCATCATGCTTAATACCATGAATGTTTGGTATTTCTTCGTATTAGCTATGTTGATAGCGATGAATACTTTAACTCGAAGAATACTAGCCTGCAGTTATCAGAATGATGCAATAGTTAATGAACTGCATTTTTCCCGACAGTATATACAGATTCAGGCTCATGTTATTTTTAAGTTGATCTAAGGCTAGGAATAGAGTTGTGTTTGTAAATGAGAGTGTATGAAGAGTGATTAAGACACGACATTGAGATATGTTATGACCATGCGTTTGTAGTTGCACGAAATAAAGCCAATATCAACCATCAGATTCAAGACGGGTGAATAAATTTCAATGTTCAAATTAATGTAACATTCGGAGCCGTCTGCATCGAACTGTCGGTGATTAAATTCAATTGTTCGCCAAGCCCAAGCTTCCTTTGAAATTACTCATTGAGCAGTAAAATTCAGACGAATGAGTTCCATGTTGTGGAATAGAAAAAACTATGATCAACGGTTCGCCGCATTCCATTGGTTTTTCGTTCATCCGGAAACATGACTTACCGTATATAAGGTAGTGGTTCAAACGAGAAGGTTCAGTTGAAGGCAACCTTTAACTAGAGAACACCATGGAATACTTTCGGAAATTAATGTCTGCTATTGGATTGGCCACAGGGTCAAGTTCAAAAGTTGATTTCATTTCGAATCTCCCTCTTGAAATATCGCAAAATATTCTCCAGTTGCTTGATGCACGCAGTCTTATAAACTCCGCGAGTGTCTGCAGGAACTGGTATATTGTTTGCAAGAGCAACTGCACATTGACCAAATCCATTCGATTCCATCTGCGTCGACAGAAACGTGAGCTCATGCAACGTACAGGAAAAACGACCTACACCAAGACGCATCTCCCAAAGAAAAATCGTCATCTGTTCAAATGCACAGTCACGTTCGACATCAAATACTTAACACGAAGTACGCATAATTCAAATTCGACTGAAAGAATGATATCGCAATCATCTAAATATCTTCGCCAGAATTAGAGAGCACTATCGACACAGAGGACCGTAAAGTTCCGTTAATTGATTTGGGAAGCACTCGAAGTGAGGACACATGTTGATATCCGACGAGTTCTGAGGAATAATTCAATGTATATACCGGTTATAGATAACTCCAGACTATTCCGATATTAACTTTTCAGAGGAAAAGGGGTCAAAATATTTTGGAATCGATACTGAAATTCGCGCATCAACAATAACGTCGATGGGCTCCATCCTGATTTAAAACGCCCAGCGCATCATGCTTAATACCATGAATGTTTGGTATTTCTTCGTATTAGCTATGTTGATAGCGATGAATACTTTAACTCGAACAATACCAGCCTGCAATTATCAGAATGATTCAATAGTTAATGAACTGCATTTTTCCCGACAGTATATACAGATTCAGGCTCATGTTATTTCTAAGTTGATCTGAGGCTAGGAATAGAGTTGTGTTTGTAAATGAGAGTGTATGAAGAGTGATTAAGACACGACATTGAGATATGTTATGACCATGCGTTTGTAGTTGCACGAAATAAAGCCAATATCAATTATCAGATTCAAGACGGGTGAATAAACTTCAATGTTCAAATTAATGTAACATTCGGAGCCGTCTACATCGTACTGTCGGTGATTAAATTCAGATGTTCGCCAAGCCCAAGCTTCCTTTGAAATTACTCATTGAGCAGTAAAATTCAGACGAATGAGTTCCATGTTGTGGAATAGAAAAAACTATGATCAACGGTTCGCCGCATTCCATTGGTTTTCCGTTCATCCGGAACCATGACTTACCGTATATCAGGTAGTGGTTCAAACGAGGAGGTTCAGTTGAAGGCAACCTTTAACTGGAGAACACCATGGAATACTTTCGAAAATTAATGTCTGCTATTGGATTGGCCCCAGGGTCAAGTTCGAAAGTTGATTTCATTTCGAATCTCCCTCTAGAAATATCGCAAAATATTCTCCAGTTGCTTGATGCACGCAGTCTTATAAACTCCGCGAGTGTCTGCAGGAACTGGCATATTGTTTGCAAGAGCAACTGCACATTGACCAAATCCATTCGATTCCATCTGCGTCGACAGAAACGCCAGCTCATGCAAGGTACAGGAAAAACGACATACACCAAGACGCATCTCCCAAAGAAAAATCGTCATCTGTTCAAATGCCCAGTCACGTTCGACATCAAACACTTGACACGAAGTACGCACAATTCAAATTCGACGGAAAGAAAGATATCGCAATCATCGAAATATCTTCACCAGAATCAGAGAGCACTATCGACCCAGAGGACTGCAAAGTTCCGTTAATTGATTTGGGAAGCACTCGAACTGAGGACACATGTGGATATCCGACGAGTTCTGAGGAATAATTCAATGTATATACCGGTTATAGATATCTCCAGACTATTCCGATATTAACTTTTCGGAGAAAAAGGGGTCAAAATATTTTGGAATCGATACTGAAATTCGCGCATCAACAATAACGTCGATGGGCTCCATCCTGATTTAAAACGCCCAACGCATCATGCTTAATACCATGAATGTTTGGTATTTCTTCGTATTAGCTATGTTGATAGCGATGAATACTTTAACTCGAAGAATACTAGCCTGCAGTTATCAGAATGATGCAATAGTTAATGAACTGCATTTTTCCCGACAGTATATACAGATTCAGGCTCATGTTATTTTTAAGTTGATCTAAGGCTAGGAATAGAGTTGTGTTTGTAAATGAGAGTGTATGAAGAGTGATTAAGACACGACATTGAGATATGTTATGACCATGCGTTTGTAGTTGCACGAAATAAAGCCAATATCAATTATCAGATTCAAGACGGGTGATTAAACTTCAATGTTCAAATTAATGTAACATTCGGAGCCGTCTACATCGTACTGTCGGTGATTAAATTCAGATGTTCGCCAAGCCCAAGCTTCCTTTGAAATTACTCATTGAGCAGTTAAATTCAGACGAATGAGTTCCATGTTGTGGAATAGAAAAAACTATGATCAACGGTTCGCCGCATTCCATTGTTTTTTCGTTCATCCGGAACCATGACTTACCGTATATAAGGTAGTGGTTCAAACGAGAAGGTTCAGTTGAAGGCAACCTTTAACTAGAGAACACCATGGAATACTTTCGGAAATTAATGTCTGCTATTGGATTGGCCCCAGGGTCAAGTTCAAAAGTTGATTTCATTTCGAATCTCCCTCTTGAAATATCGCAAAATATTCTCCAGTTGCTTGACGCACGCAGTCTTATAAACTCCGCGAGTGTCTGCAGAAACTGGTATATTGTTTGCAAGAGCAACTGCACATTGACCAAATCCATTCGATTCCATCTGCGTCGACAGAAACGTGAGCTCATGCAAGGTACAGGAAAAACGACCTACACCAAGACGCATCTCCCAAAGAAAAATCGTCATCTGTTCAAATGCACAGTCACGTTCGACATCAAACACTTAACACGAAGTACGCACGATTCAAATTCGACGGAAAGAAAGATATCGCAATCATCGAAATATCTTCACCAGAATCAGAGAGCACTATCGACAAAGAGGACCGTAAAGTTCCGTTAATTGATTTGAGAAGCACTCGAAGTGAGGACACACGTGGATATCCGACGAGTTCTGAGGAATAATTCAATGTATATTTTGGTTACAGATATCTCCAGACTATTCCGATATTAACTTTTCGAAGGAAAAGGGGTCAAAATATTTTGGAATTGATACTGAAATTTGCGCATCAACAATAACGTCGATGGGCTCCATCCTGATTTAAAACGCTCAGCGCGTCATGCTTATTACCATGAATGTTTGGTATTTCTTCGTATTAGCTATGTTGATAGCGATGAATACTGTAACTCGAAGAATACCAGCCTGCAGTTATCAGAATGATTCAATAGTTAATGAACTGCATTTTTCCCGACAGTATATACAGATTCAGGCTCATGTTATTTCTAAGTTGATCTAAGGCTAGGAATAGAGTTGTGTTTGTAAATAAGACTGCATGAAGAGTGACTACGACACGACATTGAGATATGTTATGACCATGCGTTTGTCGTTGCACGAAATAAAGCCAATATCAACCATCAGATTCAAGACGGGTGAATAAACTTCAATGTTCAAATCAATGTAACATTCGGAGCTGTCTACATCGAACTGTCGGTGATTAAATTCAATTGTTCGCCAAGCCCAAGCTTCCTTTGAAATTACTCATTATTATTATTTAGCATTTCCCCCTGCCTGCAGGTACTGCGCCTATTGCAGGGTCGGCCCGGGTCAGTAGCCAGTCCCCCCTGGGGACCTGGTCCGGATTAGTAACCAGGCCCCCATGCGGCCGCATCCGACTTCCCCCTCTACCTCGCATTTGCCATGGCATTGCTGCCATGGGCATAGGAAAACTGCGGAAAACCTATGCCGATGTAGCCGGTCTCGAGATCGCCTCACGGCACCGGAGCTACGTCACGTTTCGTCGAGAATGTAAACACGGACTACAGCTGTATACATGTGACCCCCACAGGTAGAGTACCTGTGTGTGTCCCACGTATACATCTGGAGCTTCATCACGTCCGTATTTACATTTCTCAACGAAAATCGACGGCACCGGGAATCGAACCCGCGACCTACCGATGTTCTGGTTTAGAGGCTAGTACTCTAACCGCTAGACCATCCCACCGGACTCTTTGAAATTACTCATTGAGCAGTAAAATTCAGACGAATGAGTTCCATGTTGTGGAATAGAAAAAACTATGATCAACGGTTCGCCGCATTCCATTGTTTTTTCGTTCATCCGGAACGATGACTTACCGTATATAAGGTAGTGGTTCAAACGAGAAAGTTCAGTTGAAGGCAACCTTTAACTAGAGAACACCATGGAATACTTTCGGAAATTAATGTCTGCTATTGGATTGGCCCCAGGGTCAAGTTCCAAAGTTGATTTCATTTCGAATCTCCCTCTTGAAATATCGCAAAATATTCTCCAGTTGCTTGACGCACGCAGTCTTATAAACTCCGCGAGTGTCTGCAGAAACTGGTATATTGTTTGCAAGAGTTACTGCACATTGACCAAATCCATTCGATTCCATCTGCGTCGACAGAAACGTGAGCTCATGCAAGGTACAGGAAAAACGACCTACACCAAGACGCATCTCCCAAAAAAAAAAAAATCGTCATCTGTTCAAATGCACAGTCACGTTCGACATCAAACACTTAACACGAAGTACGCACAATTCAAATTCGACGGAAAGAAAGATATCGCAATCATCGAAATATCTTCACCAGAATCAGAGAGCACTATCGACAAAGAGGACCGTAAAGTTCCGTTAATTGATTTGAGAAGCACTCGAAGTGAGGACACACGTGGATATCCGACGAGTTCTGAGGAATAATTCAATGTATATATTGGTTACAGATATCTCCAGACTATTCCGATATTAACTTTTCGAAGGAAAAGGGGTCAAAATATTTTGGAATTGATGCTGAAATTTGCGCATCAACAATAACGTCGATGGGCTCCATCCTGATTTAAAAAACTCAACGCGTCATGCTTATTACCATGAATGTTTGGTATTTCTTCGTATTAGCTATGTTGATAGCGATGAATGCTGTAACTCGAAGAATACCAGCCTGCAGTTATCAGAATGATTCAATAGTTAATGAACTGCATTTTTCCCGACAGTATATACAGATTCAGGCTCATGTTATTTCTAAGTTGATCTAAGGCTAGGAATAGAGTTGTGTTTGTAAATAAGACTGCATGAAGAGTGATTAAGACACGACATTGAGATATGTTATGACCATGCGTTTGTAGTTGCACGAAATAAAGCCAATATCAACCATCAGATTCAAGACGGGTGAATAAATTTCAATGTTCAAATTAATGTAACATTCGGAGCCGTCTGCATCGAACTGTCGGTGATTAAATTCAATTGTTCGCCAAGCCCAAGCTTCCTTTGAAATTACTCATTGAGCAGTAAAATTCAGACGAATGAGTTCCATGTTGTGGAATAGAAAAAACTATGATCAACGGTTCGCCGCATTCCATTGGTTTTTCGTTCATCCGGAAACATGACTTACCGTATATAAGGTAGTGGTTCAAACGAGAAGGTTCAGTTGAAGGCAACCTTTAACTAGAGAACACCATGGAATACTTTCGGAAATTAATGTCTGCTATTGGATTGGCCCCAGGGTCAAGTTCAAAAGTTGATTTCATTTCGAATCTCCCTCTTGAAATATCGCAAAATATTCTCCAGTTGCTTGATGCACGCAGTCTTATAAACTCCGCGAGTGTCTGCAGGAACTGGTATATTGTTTGCAAGAGCAACTGCACATTGACCAAATCCATTCGATTCCATCTGCGTCGACAGAAACGTGAGCTCATGCAACGTACAGGAAAAACGACCTACACCAAGACGCATCTCCCAAAGAAAAATCGTCATCTGTTCAAATGCCCAGTCACGTTCGACATCAAACACTTGACACGAAGTACGCACAATTCAAATTCGACGGAAAGAAAGATATCGCAATCATCGAAATATCTTCACCAGAATCAGAGAGCACTATCGACCCAGAGGACTGCAAAGTTCCGTTAATTGATTTGGGAAGCACTCGAACTGAGGACACATGTGGATATCCGACGAGTTCTGAGGAATAATTCAATGTATATACCGGTTATAGATATCTCCAGACTATTCCGATATTAACTTTTCGGAGAAAAAGGGGTCAAAATATTTTGGAATCGATACTGAAATTCGCGCATCAACAATAACGTCGATGGGCTCCATCCTGATTTAAAGCGCCCAACGCATCATGCTTAATACCATGAATGTTTGGTATTTCTTCGTATTAGCTATGTTGATAGCGATGAATACTTTAACTCGAAGAATACTAGCCTGCAGTTATCAGAATGATGCAAGAGTTAATGAACTGCATTTTTCCCGACAGTATATACAGATTCAGGCTCATGTTATTTTTAAGTTGATCTAAAGCTAGGAATAGAGTTGTGTTTGTAAATGAGAGTGTATGAAGAGTGATTAAGACACGACATTGAGATATGTTATGACCATGCGTTTGTAGTTGCACGAAATAAAGCCAATATCAATTATCAGATTCAAGACGGGTGAATAAACTTCAATGTTCAAATTAATGTAACATTCGGAGCCGTCTACATCGTACTGTCGGTGATTAAATTCAGATGTTCGCCAAGCCCAAGCTTCCTTTGAAATTACTCATTGAGCAGTAAAATTCAGACGAATGAGTTCCATGTTGTGGAATAGAAAAAACTATGATCAACGGTTCGCCGCATTCCATTGTTTTTTCGTTCATCCGGAACCATGACTTACCGTATATAAGGTAGTGGTTCAAACGACAAGGTTCAGTTGAAGGCAACCTTTAACTAGAGAACACCATGGAATACTTTCGGAAATTAATGTCTGCTATTGGATTGGCCCCAGGGTCAAGTTCAAAAGTTGATTTCATTTCGAATCTCCCTCTTGAAATATCGCAAAATATTCTCCAGTTGCTTGACGCACGCAGTCTTATAAACTCCGCGAGTGTCTGCAGAAACTGGTATATTGTTTGCAAGAGCAACTGCACATTGACCAAATCCATTCGATTCCATCTGCGTCGACAGAAACGTGAGCTCATGCAAGGTACAGGAAAAACGACCTACACCAAGACGCATCTCCCAAAGAAAAATCGTCATCTGTTCAAATGCACAGTCACGTTCGACATCAAACACTTAACACGAAGTACGCACAATTCAAATTCGACGGAAAGAAAGATATCGCAATCATCGAAATATCTTCACCAGAATCAGAGAGCACTATCGACAAAGAGGACCGTAAAGTTCCGTTAATTGATTTGAGAAGCACTCGAAGTGAGGACACACGTGGATATCCGACGAGTTCTGAGGAATAATTCAATGTATATTTTGGTTACAGATATCTCCAGACTATTCCGATATTAACTTTTCGAAGGAAAAGGGGTCAAAATATTTTGGAATTGATACTGAAATTTGCGCATCAACAATAACGTCGATGGGCTCCATCCTGATTTAAAACGCTCAGCGCGTCATGCTTATTACCATGAATGTTTGGTATTTCTTCGTATTAGCTATGTTGATAGCGATGAATACTGTAACTCGAAGAATACCAGCCTGCAGTTATCAGAATGATTCAATAGTTAATGAACTGCATTTTTCCCGACAGTATATACAGATTCAGGCTCATGTTATTTCTAAGTTGATCTAAGGCTAGGAATAGAGTTGTGTTTGTAAATAAGACTGCATGAAGAGTGACTACGACACGACATTGAGATATGTTATGACCATGCGTTTGTCGTTGCACGAAATAAAGCCAATATCAACCATCAGATTCAAGACGGGTGAATAAACTTCAATGTTCAAATCAATGTAACATTCGGAGCTGTCTACATCGAACTGTCGGTGATTAAATTCAATTGTTCGCCAAGCCCAAGCTTCCTTTGAAATTACTCATTGAGCAGTAAAATTCAGACGAATGAGTTCTATGTTGTGGAATAGAAAAAACTATGATCAACGGTTCGCCGCATTCCATTGTTTTTTCGTTCATCCGGAACGATGACTTACCGTATATAAGGTAGTGGTTCAAACGAGAAGGTTCAGTTGAAGGCAACCTTTAACTAGAGAACACCATGGAATACTTTCGGAAATTAATGTCTGCTATTGGATTGGCCCCAGGGTCAAGTTCCAAAGTTGATTTCATTTCGAATCTCCCTCTTGAAATATCGCAAAATATTCTCCAGTTGCTTGACGCACGCAGTCTTATAAACTCCGCGAGTGTCTGCAGAAACTGGTATATTGTTTGCAAGAGCAACTGCACATTGACCAAATCCATTCGATTCCATCTGCGTCGACAGAAACGTGAGCTCATGCAAGGTACAGGAAAAACGACCTACACCAAGACGCATCTCCCAAAGAAAAATCGTCATCTGTTCAAATGCACAGTCACGTTCGACATCAAACACTTAACACGAAGTACGCACAATTCAAATTCGACGGAAAGAAAGATATCGCAATCATCGAAATATCTTCGCCAGAATTAGAGAGCACTATCGACACAGAGGACCGTAAAGTTCCGTTAATTGATTTGGGAAGCACTCGAAGTGAGGACACATGTTGATATCCGACGAGTTCTGAGGAATAATTCAATGTATATACCGGTTATAGATAACTCCAGACTATTCCGATATTAACTTTTCGGAGGAAAAGGGGTCAAAATATTTTGGAATCGATACTGAAATTCGCGCATCAACAATAACGTCGATGGGCTCCATCCTGATTTAAAACGCCCAGCGCATCATGCTTAATACCATGAATGTTTGGTATTTCTTCGTATTAGCTATGTTGATAGCGATGAATACTTTAACTCGAACAATACCAGCCTGCAATTATCAGAATGATTCAATAGTTAATGAACTGCATTTTTCCCGACAGTATATACAGATTCAGGCTCATGTTATTTCTAAGTTGATCTGAGGCTAGGAATAGAGTTGTGTTTGTAAATGAGAGTGTATGAAGAGTGATTAAGACACGACATTGAGATATGTTATGACCATGCGTTTGTAGTTGCACGAAATAAAGCCAATATCAATTATCAGATTCAAGACGGGTGAATAAACTTCAATGTTCAAATTAATGTAACATTCGGAGCCGTCTACATCGTACTGTCGGTGATTAAATTCAGATGTTCGCCAAGCCCAAGCTTCCTTTGAAATTACTCATTGAGCAGTAAAATTCAGACGAATGAGTTCCATGTTGTGGAATAGAAAAAACTATGATCAACGGTTCGCCGCATTCCATTGGTTTTCCGTTCATCCGGAACCATGACTTACCGTATATAAGGTAGTGGTTCAAACGAGGAGGTTCAGTTGAAGGCAACCTTTAACTGGAGAACACCATGGAATACTTTCGGAAATTAATGTCTGCTATTGGATTGGCCCCAGGGTCAAGTTCGAAAGTTGATTTCATTTCGAATCTCCCTCTAGAAATATCGCAAAATATTCTCCAGTTGCTTGATGCACGCAGTCTTATAAACTCCGCGAGTGTCTGCAGGAACTGGCATATTGTTTGCAAGAGCAACTGCACATTGACCAAATCCATTCGATTCCATCTGCGTCGACAGAAACGCCAGCTCATGCAAGGTACAGGAAAAACGACATACACCAAGACGCATCTCCCAAAGAAAAATCGTCATCTGTTCAAATGCCCAGTCACGTTCGACATCAAACACTTAACACGAAGTACGCACAATTCAAATTCGACGGAAAGAAAGATATCGCAATCATCGAAATATCTTCACCAGAATCAGAGAGCACTATCGACAAAGAGGACCGTAAAGTTCCGTTAATTGATTTGAGAAGCACTCGAAGTGAGGACACACGTGGATATCCGACGAGTTCTGAGGAATACTTCAATGTATATACCGGTTATAGATATCTCCAGACTATTCCGATATTAACTTTTCGGAGGAAAAGGGGTCAAAATATTTTGGAATCGATACTGAAATTTGCGCATCAACAATAACGTCGATGGGCTCCATCCTGATTTAAAACGCTCAGCGCGTCATGCTTATTACCATGAATGTTTGGTATTTCTTCGTATTAGCTATGTTGATAGCGATGAATACTGTAACTCGAAGAATACCAGCCTGCAGTTATCAGAATGATTCAATAGTTAATGAACTGCATTTTTCCCGACAGTATATACAGATTCAGGCTCATGTTATTTCTAAGTTGATCTAAGGCTAGGAATAGAGTTGTGTTTGTAAATAAGACTGCATGAAGAGTGACTACGACACGACATTGAGATATGTTATGACCATGCGTTTGTCGTTGCACGAAATAAAGCCAATATCAACCATCAGATTCAAGACGGGTGAATAAACTTCAATGTTCAAATCAATGTAACATTCGGAGCTGTCTACATCGAACTGTCGGTGATTAAATTCAATTGTTCGCCAAGCCCAAGCTTCCTTTGAAATTACTCATTGAGCAGTAAAATTCAGACGAATGAGTTCTATGTTGTGGAATAGAAAAAACTATGATCAACGGTTCGCCGCATTCCATTGTTTTTTCGTTCATCCGGAACGATGACTTACCGTATATAAGGTAGTGGTTCAAACGAGAAGGTTCAGTTGAAAGCAACCTTTAACTAGAGAACACCATGGAATACTTTCGGAAATTAATGTCTGCTATTGGATTGGCCCCAGGGTCAAGTTCCAAAGTTGATTTCATTTCGAATCTCCCTCTTGAAATATCGCAAAATATTCTCCAGTTGCTTGACGCACGCAGTCTTATAAACTCCGCGAGTGTCTGCAGAAACTGGTATATTGTTTGCAAGAGCAACTGCACATTGACCAAATCCATTCGATTCCATCTGCGTCGACAGAAACGTGAGCTCATGCAAGGTACAGGAAAAACGACCTACACCAAGACGCATCTCCCAAAAAAAAATCGTCATCTGTTCAAATGCACAGTCACGTTCGACATCAAACACTTAACACGAAGTACGCACAATTCAAATTCGACGGAAAGAAAGATATCGCAATCATCGAAATATCTTCGCCAGAATTAGAGAGCACTATCGACACAGAGGACCGTAAAGTTCCGTTAATTGATTTGGGAAGCACTCGAAGTGAGGACACATGTTGATATCCGACGAGTTCTGAGGAATAATTCAATGTATATACCGGTTATAGATAAGTCCAGACTATTCCGATATTAACTTTTCGGAGGAAAAGGGGTCAAAATATTTTGGAATCGATACTGAAATTCGCGCATCAACAATAACGTCGATGGGCTCCATCCTGATTTAAAACGCCCAGCGCATCATGCTTAATACCATGAATGTTTGGTATTTCTTCGTATTAGCTATGTTGATAGCGATGAAAACTTTAACTCGAACAATACCAGCCTGCAATTATCAGAATGATTCAATAGTTAATGAACTGCATTTTTCCCGATAGTATATACAGATTCAGGCTCATGTTATTTCTAAGTTGATCTGAGGCTAGGAATAGAGTTGTGTTTGTAAATGAGAGTGTATGAAGAGTGATTAAGACACGACATTGAGATATGTTATGACCATGCGTTTGTAGTTGCACGAAATAAAGCCAATATCAATTATCAGATTCAAGACGGGTGAATAAACTTCAATGTTCAAATTAATGTAACATTCGGAGCCGTCTACATCGTACTGTCGGTGATTAAATTCAGATGTTCGCCAAGCCCAAGCTTCCTTTGAAATTACTCATTGAGCAGTAAAATTCAGACGAATGAGTTCCATGTTGTGGAATAGAAAAAACTATGATCAACGGTTCGCCGCATTCCATTGGTTTTCCGTTCATCCGGAACCATGACTTACCGTATATAAGGTAGTGGTTCAAACGAGGAGGTTCAGTTGAAGGCAACCTTTAACTGGAGAACACCATGGAATACTTTCGGAAATTAATGTCTGCTATTGGATTGGCCCCAGGGTCAAGTTCGAAAGTTGATTTCATTTCGAATCTCCCTCTAGAAATATCGCAAAATATTCTCCAGTTGCTTGATGCACGCAGTCTTATAAACTCCGCGAGTGTCTGCAGGAACTGGCATATTGTTTGCAAGAGCAACTGCACATTGACCAAATCCATTCGATTCCATCTGCGTCGACAGAAACGCCAGCTCATGCAAGGTACAGGAAAAACGACATACACCAAGACGCATCTCCCAAAGAAAAATCGTCATCTGTTCAAATGCCCAGTCACGTTCGACATCAAACACTTAACACGAAGTACGCACAATTCAAATTCGACGGAAAGAAAGATATCGCAATCATCGAAATATCTTCACCAGAATCAGAGAGCACTATCGACAAAGAGGACCGTAAAGTTCCGTTAATTTATTTGGGAAGCACTCGAAGTGAGAACACATGTGGATATCCGACGAGTTCTGAGGAATACTTCAATGTATATACCGGTTATAGATATCTCCAGACTATTCCGATATTAACTTTTCGGAGGAAAAGGGGTCAAAATATTTTGGAATCGATACTGAAATTCGCGCATCAACAATAACGTCGATGGGCTCCATCCTGATTTAAAAAGCCCAGCGCATCATGCTTAATACCATGAATGTTTGGTATTTCTTCGTATTAGCTATGTTGATAGCGATGAATACTTTAACTCGAACAATACCAGCCTGCAATTATCAGAATGATTCAATAGTTAATGAACTGCATTTTTCGCGACAGTATATACAGATTCAGGCTCATGTTATTTGTAAGTTGATCTAAGGCTAAAAATAGAAATGTGTTTGTAAATGAAACTGCATGAAGAGTGATTAAGACACGACATTGAGATATGTTATGACCATGCGTTTGTAGTTGCACGAAATAAAGCCAATATCAACCATCAGATTCAAGACGGGTGAATAAATTTCAATGTTCAAATTAATGTAACATTCGGAGCCGTCTGCATCGAACTGTCGGTGATTAAATTCAATTGTTCGCCAAGCCCAAGCTTCCTTTGAAATTACTCATTGAGCAGTAAAATTCAGACGAATGAGTTCCATGTTGTGGAATAGAAAAAACTATGATCAACGGTTCGCCGCATTCCATTGGTTTTTCGTTCATCCGGAAACATGACTTACCGTATATAAGGTAGTGGTTCAAACGAGAAGGTTCAGTTGAAGGCAACCTTTAACTAGAGAACACCATGGAATACTTTCGGAAATTAATGTCTGCTATTGGATTGGCCACAGGGTCAAGTTCAAAAGTTGATTTCATTTCGAATCTCCCTCTTGAAATATCGCAAAATATTCTCCAGTTGCTTGATGCACGCAGTCTTATAAACTCCGCGAGTGTCTGCAGGAACTGGTATATTGTTTGCAAGAGCAACTGCACATTGACCAAATCCATTCGATTCCATCTGCGTCGACAGAAACGTGAGCTCATGCAACGTACAGGAAAAACGACCTACACCAAGACGCATCTCCCAAAGAAAAATCGTCATCTGTTCAAATGCACAGTCACGTTCGACATCAAATACTTAACACGAAGTACGCATAATTCAAATTCGACTGAAAGAATGATATCGCAATCATCGAAATATCTTCGCCAGAATTAGAGAGCACTATCGACACAGAGGACCGTAAAGTTCCGTTAATTGATTTGGGAAGCACTCGAAGTGAGGACACATGTTGATATCCGACGAGTTCTGAGGAATAATTCAATGTATATACCGGTTATAGATAACTCCAGACTATTCCGATATTAACTTTTCAGAGGAAAAGGGGTCAAAATATTTTGGAATCGATACTGAAATTCGCGCATCATCAATAACGTCGATGGGCTCCATCCTGATTTAAAACGCGCAGCGCATCATGCTTAATACCATGAATGTTTGGTATTTCTTCGTATTAGCTATGTTGATAGCGATGAATACTTTAACTCGAACAATACCAGCCTGCAATTATCAGAATGATTCAATAGTTAATGAACTGCATTTTTCCCGACAGTATATACAGATTCAGGCTCATGTTATTTCTAAGTTGATCTGAGGCTAGGAATAGAGTTGTGTTTGTAAATGAGAGTGTATGAAGAGTGATTAAGACACGACATTGAGATATGTTATGACCATGCGTTTGTAGTTGCACGAAATAAAGCCAATATCAATTATCAGATTCAAGACGGGTGAATAAACTTCAATGTTCAAATTAATGTAACATTCGGAGCCGTCTACATCGTACTGTCGGTGATTAAATTCAGATGTTCGCCAAGCCCAAGCTTCCTTTGAAATTACTCATTGAGCAGTAAAATTCAGACGAATGAGTTCCATGTTGTGGAATAGAAAAAACTATGATCAACGGTTCGCCGCATTCCATTGTTTTTTCGTTCATCCGGAACGATGACTTACCGTATATAAGGTAGTGGTTCAAACGAGAAGGTTCAGTTGAAGGCAACCTTTAACTAGAGAACACCATGGAATACTTTCGGAAATTAATGTCTGCTATTGGATTGGCCCCAGGGTCAAGTTCCAAAGTTGATTTCATTTCGAATCTCCCTCTTGAAATATCGCAAAATATTCTCCAGTTGCTTGATGCACGCAGTCTTATAAACTCCGCGAGTGTCTGCAGGAACTGGTATATTGTTTGCAAGAGCAACTGCACATTGACCAAATCCATTCGATTCCATCTGCGTCGACAGAAACGTGAGCTCATGCAACGTACAGGAAAAACGACCTACACCAAGACGCATCTCCCAAAGAAAAATCGTCATCTGTTCAAATGCCCAGTCACGTTCGACATCAAACACTTGACACGAAGTACGCACAATTCAAATTCGACGGAAAGAAAGATATCGCAATCATCGAAATATCTTCACCAGAATCAGAGAGCACTATCGACCCAGAGGACTGCAAAGTTCCGTTAATTGATTTGGGAAGCACTCGAACTGAGGACACATGTGGATATCCGACGAGTTCTGAGGAATAATTCAATGTATATACCGGTTATAGATATCTCCAGACTATTCCGATATCAACTTTTCGGAGAAAAAGGGGTCAAAATATTTTGGAATCGATACTGAAATTCGCGCATCAACAATAACGTCGATGGGCTCCATCCTGATTTAAAACGCCCAACGCATCATGCTTAATACCATGAATGTTTGGTATTTCTTCGTATTAGCTATGTTGATAGCGATGAATACTTTAACTCGAAGAATACTAGCCTGCAGTTATCAGAATGATGCAATAGTTAATGAACTGCATTTTTCCCGACAGTATATACAGATTCAGGCTCATGTTATTTTTAAGTTGATCTAAAGCTAGGAATAGAGTTGTGTTTGTAAATGAGAGTGTATGAAGAGTGATTAAGACACGACATTGAGATATGTTATGACCATGCGTTTGTAGTTGCACGAAATAAAGCCAATATCAATTATCAGATTCAAGACGGGTGAATAAACTTCAATGTTCAAATTAATGTAACATTCGGAGCCGTCTACATCGTACTGTCGGTGATTAAATTCAGATGTTCGCCAAGCCCAAGCTTCCTTTGAAATTACTCATTGAGCAGTTAAATTCATACGAATGAGTTCCATGTTGTGGAATAGAAAAAACTATGATCAACGGTTCGCCGCATTCCATTGTTTTTTCGTTCATCCGGAACCATGACTTACCGTATATAAGGTAGTGGTTCAAACGAGAAGGTTCAGTTGAAGGCAACCTTTAACTAGAGAACACCATGGAATACTTTCGGAAATTAATGTCTGCTATTGGATTGGCCCCAGGGTCAAGTTCAAAAGTTGATTTCATTTCGAATCTCCCTCTTGAAATATCGCAAAATATTCTCCAGTTGCTTGACGCACGCAGTCTTATAAACTCCGCGAGTGTCTGCAGAAACTGGTATATTGTTTGCAAGAGCAACTGCACATTGACCAAATCCATTCGATTCCATCTGCGTCGACAGAAACGTGAGCTCATGCAAGGTACAGGAAAAACGACCTACACCAAGACGCATCTCCCAAAGAAAAATCGTCATCTGTTCAAATGCACAGTCACGTTCGACATCAAACACTTAACACGAAGTACGCACAATTCAAATTCGACGGAAAGAAAGATATCGCAATCATCGAAATATCTTCACCAGAATCAGAGAGCACTATCGACAAAGAGGACCGTAAAGTTCCGTTAATTGATTTGAGAAGCACTCGAAGTGAGGACACACGTGGATATCCGACGAGTTCTGAGGAATAATTCAATGTATATTTTGGTTACAGATATCTCCAGACTATTCCGATATTAACTTTTCGAAGGAAAAGGGGTCAAAATATTTTGGAATCGATACTGAAATTTGCGCATCAACAATAACGTCGATGGGCTCCATCCTGATTTAAAACGCTCAGCGCGTCATGCTTATTACCATGAATGTTTGGTATTTCTTCGTATTAGCTATGTTGATAGCGATGAATACTGTAACTCGAAGAATACCAGCCTGCAGTTATCAGAATGATTCAATAGTTAATGAACTGCATTTTTCCCGACAGTATATACAGATTCAGGCTCATGTTATTTCTAAGTTGATCTAAGGCTAGGAATAGAGTTGTGTTTGTAAATAAGACTGCATGAAGAGTGACTACGACACGACATTGAGATATGTTATGACCATGCGTTTGTCGTTGTACGAAATAAAGCCAATATCAACCATCAGATTCAAGACGGGTGAATAAACTTCAATGTTTAAATCAATGTAACATTCGGAGCTGTCTACATCGAACTGTCGGTGATTAAATTCAATTGTTCGCCAAGCCCGAGCTTCCTTTGAAATTACTCATTGAGCAGTAAAATTCAGACGAATGAGTTCCATGTTGTGGAATAGAAAAAACTATGATCAACGGTTCGCCGCATTCCATTGTTTTTTCGTTCATCCGGAACGATGACTTACCGTATATAAGGTAGTGGTTCAAACGAGAAGGTTCAGTTGAAGGCAACCTTTAACTAGAGAACACCATGGAATACTTTCGGAAATTAATGTCTGCTATTGGATTGGCCCCAGGGTCAAGTTCCAAAGTTGATTTCATTTCGAATCTCCCTCTTGAAATATCGCAAAATATTCTCCAGTTGCTTGACGCACGCAGTCTTATAAACTCCGCGAGTGTCTGCAGAAACTGGTATATTGTTTGCAAGAGCAACTGCACATTGACCAAATCCATTCGATTCCATCTGCGTCGACAGAAACGTGAGCTCATGCAAGGTACAGGAAAAACGACCTACACCAAGACGCATCTCCCAAAAAAAATCGTCATCTGTTCAAATGCACAGTCACGTTCGACATCAAACACTTAACACGAAGTACGCACAATTCAAATTCGACGGAAAGAAAGATATCGCAATCATCGAAATATCTTCGCCAGAATTAGAGAGCACTATCGACACAGAGGACCGTAAAGTTCCGTTAATTGATTTGGGAAGCACTCGAAGTGAGGACACATGTTGATATCCGACGAGTTCTGAGGAATAATTCAATGTATATACCGGTTATAGATAACTCCAGACTATTCCGATATTAACTTTTCGGAGGAAAAGGGGTCAAAATATTTTGGAATCGATACTGAAATTCGCGCATCAACAATAACGTCGATGGGCTCCATCCTGATTTAAAACGCCCAGCGCATCATGCTTAATACCATGAATGTTTGGTATTTCTTCGTATTAGCTATGTTGATAGCGATGAATACTTTAACTCGAACAATACCAGCCTGCAATTATCAGAATGATTCAATAGTTAATGAACTGCATTTTTCCCGACAGTATATACAGATTCAGGCTCATGTTATTTCTAAGTTGATCTGAGGCTAGGAATAGAGTTGTGTTTGTAAATGAGAGTGTATGAAGAGTGATTAAGACACGACATTGAGATATGTTATGACCATGCGTTTGTAGTTGCACGAAATAAAGCCAATATCAATTATCAGATTCAAGACGGGTGAATAAACTTCAATGTTCAAATTAATGTAACATTCGGAGCCGTCTACATCGTACTGTCGGTGATTAAATTCAGATGTTCGCCAAGCCCAAGCTTCCTTTGAAATTACTCATTGAGCAGTAAAATTCAGACGAATGAGTTCCATGTTGTGGAATAGAAAAAACTATGATCAACGGTTCGCCGCATTCCATTGGTTTTCCGTTCATCCGGAACCATGACTTACCGTATATAAGGTAGTGGTTCAAACGAGGAGGTTCAGTTGAAGGCAACCTTTAACTGGAGAACACCATGGAATACTTTCGGAAATTAATGTCTGCTATTGGATTGGCCCCAGGGTCAAGTTCGAAAGTTGATTTCATTTCGAATCTCCCTCTAGAAATATCGCAAAATATTCTCCAGTTGCTTGATGCACGCAGTCTTATAAACTCCGCGAGTGTCTGCAGGAACT
The DNA here is from genome assembly GCA_947507545.1 of Clistopyga incitator. Taxonomy (NCBI): domain Eukaryota; kingdom Metazoa; phylum Arthropoda; class Insecta; order Hymenoptera; family Ichneumonidae; genus Clistopyga; species Clistopyga incitator. Next base: position 9,079,062 of record OX382182.1, on the reverse strand, counting down.
GGCATATTGTTTGCAAGAGCAACTGCACATTGACCAAATCCATTCGATTCCATCTGCGTCGACAGAAACGCCAGCTCATGCAAGGTACAGGAAAAACGACATACACCAAGACGCATCTCCCAAAGAAAAATCGTCATCTGTTCAAATGCCCAGTCACGTTCGACATCAAACACTTGACACGAAGTACGCACAATTCAAATTCGACGGAAAGAAAGATATCGCAATCATCGAAATATCTTCACCAGAATCAGAGAGCACTATCGACCCAGAGGACTGCAAAGTTCCGTTAATTGATTTGGGAAGCACTCGAACTGAGGACACATGTGGATATCCGACGAGTTCTGAGGAATAATTCAATGTATATACCGGTTATAGATATCTCCAGACTATTCCGATATTAACTTTTCGGAGAAAAAGGGGTCAAAATATTTTGGAATCGATACTGAAATTCGCGCATCAACAATAACGTCGATGGGCTCCATCCTGATTTAAAACGCCCAACGCATCATGCTTAATACCATGAATGTTTGGTATTTCTTCGTATTAGCTATGTTGATAGCGATGAATACTTTAACTCGAACAATACCAGCCTGCAATTATCAGAATGATTCAATAGTTAATGAACCGCATTTTTCCCGACAGTATATACAGATTCAGGCTCATGTTATTTCTAAGTTGATCTAAGGCTAGGAATAGAGTTGTGTTTGTAAATAAGACTGCATGAAGAGTGACTAAGACACGACATTGAGATATGTTATGACCATGCGTTTGTCGTTGCACGAAATAAAGCCAATATCAACCATCAGATTCAAGACGGGTGAATAAACTTCAATGTTCAAATCAATGTAACATTCGGAGCTGTCTACATCGAACTGTCGGTGATTAAATTCAATTGTTCGCCAAGCCCAAGCTTCCTTTGAAATTACTCATTGAGCAGTAAAATTCAGACGAATGAGTTCCATGTTGTGGAATAGAAAAAACTATGATCAACGGTTCGCCGCATTCCATTGTTTTTTCGTTCATCCGGAACCATGACTTACCGTATATAAGGTAGTGGTTCAAACGAGAAGGTTCAGTTGAAGGCAACCTTTAACTAGAGAACACCATGGAATACTTTCGGAAATTAATGTCTGCTATTGGATTGGCCCCAGGGTCAAGTTCCAAAGTTGATTTCATTTCGAATCTCCCTCTTGAAATATCGCAAAATATTCTCCAGTTGCTTGACGCACGCAGTCTTATAAACTCCGCGAGTGTCTGCAGAAACTGGTATATTGTTTGCAAGAGCAACTGCACATTGACCAAATCCATTCGATTCCATCTGCGTCGACAGAAACGTGAGCTCATGCAAGGTACAGGAAAAACGACCTACACCAAGACGCATCTCCCAAAAAAAAATCGTCATCTGTTCAAATGCACAGTCACGTTCGACATCAAACACTTAACACGAAGTACGCACAATTCAAATTCGACGGAAAGAAAGATATCGCAATCATCGAAATATCTTCACCAGAATCAGAGAGCACTATCGACAAAGAGGACCGTAAAGTTCCGTTAATTGATTTGAGAAGCACTCGAAGTGAGGACACACGTGGATATCCGACGAGTTCTGAGGAATAATTCAATGTATATATTGGTTACAGATATCTCCAGACTATTCCGATATTAACTTTTCGAAGGAAAAGGCGTCAAAATATTTTGGAATTGATACTGAAATTTGCGCATCAACAATAACGTCGATGGGCTCCATCCTGATTTAAAACGCTCAACGCGTCATGCTTATTACCATGAATGTTTGGTATTTCTTCGTATTAGCTATGTTGATAGCGATGAATGCTGTAACTCGAAGAATACCAGCCTGCAGTTATCAGAATGATTCAATAGTTAATGAACTGCATTTTTCCCGACAGTATATACAGATTCAGGCTCATGTTATTTCTAAGTTGATCTAAGGCTAGGAATAGAGTTGTGTTTGTAAATCAGACTGCATGAAGAGTGATTAAGACACGACATTGAGATATGTTATGACCATGCGTTTGAAGTTGCACGAAATAAAGCCAGTATCAACCATCAGATTCATGACGGGTGAATAAACTTCAATGTTCAAATTAATGTAACATTCGGAGCCGTCTACATCGAACTGTCGGTGATTAAATTCAATTGTTCGCCAAGCCCAAGCTTCCTTTGAAATTACTCATTGAGCAGTAAAATTCAGACGAATGAGTTCCATGTTGTGGAATAGAAAAAACTATGATCAACGGTTCGCCGCATTCCATTGGTTTTTCGTTCATCCGGAACCATGACTTACCGTATATAAGGTAGTGGTTAAAACGAGAAGGTTCAGTTGAAGGCAACTTTTAACTAGAGAACACCATGGAATACTTTCGGAAATTAATGTCTGCTATTGGATTGTCCCCAGGGTCAAGTTCAAAAGTTGATTTCATTTCGAATCTCCCTCTAGAAATATCGCAAAATATTCTCCAGTTGCTTGATGCACGCAGTCTTATAAACTCAGCGAGTGTCTGCAGGAACTGGCATATTGTTTGGAAGAACAACTGCATATTGACCAAATCCATTCGATACCATCTGCCTCGATTGAACCGTGAGCTCATGCAAGGTACAGGAAAAACGACCTACACCAAGATGCATTTCCCAAAGAAAAATCGTCATCTGTTCTAATGCCCAGTCACGTTCGACATCAAACACTTAACACGAAGTACGCACAATTCAAATTCGACGGAAAGAAAGATATCGCAATCATCGAAATATCTTCACCAGAATCAGAGAGCACTATCGACAAAGAGGACCGTAAAGTTCCGTTAATTGATTTGAGAAGCACTCGAAGTGAGGACACATGTGGATATCCGACGAGTTCTGAGGAATAATTCAATGTATATACTGGTTATAGATATCTCCAGACTATTCCGATATTAACTTTTCGAAGGAAAAGGGGTCGAAATATTTTGGAATTGATACTGAAATTTGCACATCAACAATAACGTCGATGGGCTCCATCCTGATTTACAACGTCCAGCGCGTCATGCTTAATACCATGAATGTTTGGTATTTCTTCGTATTAGCTATGTTCATAGCGATGAATACTTTAACTCGAAGAATACTAGCCTGCAGTTATCAGAATGATGCAATAGTTAATGAACTGCATTTTTCCCGACAGTATATACAGATTCAGGCTCATGTTATTTTTAAGTTGATCTAAGGCTAGGAATAGAGTTGTGTTTGTAAATGAGAGTGTATGAAGAGTGATTAAGACACGACATTGAGATATGTTATGACCATGCGTTTGTAGTTGCACGAAATAAAGCCAATATCAATTATCAGATTCAAGACGGGTGAATAAACTTCAATGTTCAAATTAATGTAACATTCGGAGCCGTCTACATCGTACTGTCGGTGATTAAATTCAGATGTTCGCCAAGCCCAAGCTTCCTTTGAAATTACTCATTGAGCAGTTAAATTCAGACGAATGAGTTCCATGTTGTGGAATAGAAAAAACTATGATCAACGGTTCGCCGCATTCCATTGTTTTTTCGTTCATCCGGAACCATGACTTACCGTATATAAGGTAGTGGTTCAAACGAGAAGGTTCAGTTGAAGGCAACCTTTAACTAGAGAACACCATGGAATACTTTCGGAAATTAATGTCTGCTATTGGATTGGCCCCAGGGTCAAGTTCAAAAGTTAATTTCATTTCGAATCTCCCTCTTGAAATATCGCAAAATATTCTCCAGTTGCTTGACGCACGCAGTCTTATAAACTCCGCGAGTGTCTGCAGAAACTGGTATATTGTTTGCAAGAGCAACTGCACATTGACCAAATCCATTCGATTCCATCTGCGTCGACAGAAACGTGAGCTCATGCAAGGTACAGGAAAAACGACCTACACCAAGACGCATCTCCCAAAGAAAAATCGTCATCTGTTCAAATGCACAGTCACGTTCGACATCAAACATTTAACACGAAGTACGCACAATTCAAATTCGACGGAAAGAAAGATATCGCAATCATCGAAATATCTTCACCAGAATCAGAGAGCACTATCGACAAAGAGGACCGTAAAGTTCCGTTAATTGATTTGAGAAGCACTCGAAGTGAGGACACACGTGGATATCCGACGAGTTCTGAGGAATATTTCAATTTATATTTTGGTTACAGATATCTCCAGACTATTCCGATATTAACTTTTCGAAGGAAAAGGGGTCAAAATATTTTGGAATTGATACTGAAATTTGCGCATCAACAATAACGTCGATGGGCTCCATCCTGATTTAAAACGCTCAGCGCGTCATGCTTATTACCATGAATGTTTGGTATTTCTTCGTATTAGCTATGTTGATAGCGATGAATACTGTAACTTGAAGAATACCAGCCTGCAGTTATCAGAATGATTCAATAGTTAATGAACTGCATTTTTCCCGACAGTATATACAGATTCAGGCTCATGTTATTTCTAAGTTGATCTAAGGCTAGGAATAGAGTTGTGTTTGTAAATAAGACTGCATGAAGAGTGACTAAGACACGACATTGAGATATGTTATGACCATGCGTTTGTCGTTGCACGAAATAAAGCCAATATGAACCATCAGATTCAAGACGGGTGAATAAACTTCAATGTTCAAATCAATGTAACATTCGGAGCTGTCTACATCGAACTGTCGGTGATTAAATTCAATTGTTCGCCAAGCCCAAGCTTCCTTTGAAATTACTCATTGAGCAGTAAAATTCAGACGAATGAGTTCCATGTTGTGGAATAGAAAAAACTATGATCAACGGTTCGCCGCATTCCATTGTTTTTTCGTTCATCCGGAACCATGACTTACCGTATATAAGGTAGTGGTTCAAACGAGAAGGTTCAGTTGAAGGCAACCTTTAACTAGAGAACACCATGGAATACTTTCGGAAATTAATGTCTGCTATTGGATTGGCCCCAGGGTCAAGTTCAAAAGTTGATTTCATTTCGAATCTCCCTCTTGAAATATCGCAAAATATTCTCCAGTTGCTTGATGCACGCAGTCTTATTAACTCCGCGAGTGTCTGCAGGAACTGGTATATTGTTTGCAAGAGCAACTGCACATTGACCAAATCCATTCGATTCCATCTGCGTCGACAGAAACGTGAGCTCATGCAAGGTACAGGAAAAACGACCTACACCAAGACGCATCTACCAAAGAAAAATCGTCATCTGTTCAAATGCCCAGTCACGTTCGACATCAAACACTCAACACGAAGTACGCATAATTCAAATTCGACTGGAAGAAAGATATCACAATCATCGAAATATCTTTACCAGAATCAGAGAGCACTATCGACAAAGAGGACCGTAAAGTTCCGTTAATTGATTTTGGAAGCACTCGAAGTGAGGACACATGTGGATATCCGACGAGTTCTGAGGAATAATTCAATGTATATACTAGTTATAGATATCACCAGACTATTCCGATATTAACTTTTCGAAGGAAAAGGGGTCAAAATATTTTGGACTTGATACTGAAATTTGCGCATCAACAATAACGTCGATGGGCTCCAGCCTGATTTAAAACGCTCAACGCGTCATGCTTATTACCATGAATGTTTGGTATTTCTTCGTATTAGCTATGTTGATAGCGATGAATACTGTAACTCGAAGAATACCAGCCTGCAGTTATCAGAATGATTCAATAGTTAATGAACTGCATTTTTCCCGACAGTATATACAGATTCAGGCTCATGTTATTTCTAAGTTGATCTAAGGCTAGGAATAGAATTGTGTTTGTAAATAAGACTGCATGAAGAGTGATTAAGACACGACATTGAGATATGTTATGACCATGCGTTTGAAGTTGCACGAAATAAAGCCAGTATCAACCATCAGATTCATGACGGGTGAATAAACTTCAATGTTCAAATTAATGTAACATTCGGAGCCGTCTACATCGAACTGTCGGTGATTAAATTCAATTGTTCGCCAAGCCCAAGCTTCCTTTAAAATTACTCATTGAGCAGTAAAATTCAGACGAATGAGTTCCATGTTGTGGAATAGAAAAAACTATGATCAACGGTTCGCCGCATTCCATTGGTTTTCCGTTCATCCGGAACCATGACTTACCGTATATAAGGTAGTGGTTCAAACGAGGAGGTTCAGTTGAAGGCAACCTTTAACTAGAGAACACCATGGAATACTTTCGGAAATTAATGTCTGCTATTGGATTGGCCCCAGGGTCAAGTTCAAAAGTTGATTTCATTTCGAATCTCCCTCTAGAAATATCGCAAAATATTCTCCAGTTGCTTGATGCACGCAGTCTTATAAACTCCGCGAGTGTCTGCAGGAACTGGTATATTGTTTGCAAGAGCAACTGCACATTGACCAAATCCATTCGATTCCATCTGCGTCGACAGAAACGTGAGCTCATGCAACGTACAGGAAAAACGACCTACACCAAGACGCATCTCCCAAAGAAAAATCGTCATCTGTTCAAATGCACAGTCACGTTCGACATCAAATACTTAACACGAAGTACGCATAATTCAAATTCGACTGAAAGAATGATATCGCAATCATCGAAATATCTTCGCCAGAATTAGAGAGCACTATCGACACAGAGGACCGTAAAGTTCCGTTAATTGATTTGGGAAGCACTCGAAGTGAGGACACATGTTGATATCCGACGAGTTCTGAGGAATAATTCAATGTATATACCGGTTATAGATAACTCCAGACTATTCCGATATTAACTTTTCGGAGGAAAAGGGGTCAAAATATTTTGGAATCGATACTGAAATTCGCGCATCAACAATAACGTCGATGGGCTCCATCCTGATTTAAAACGCCCAGCGCATCATGCTTAATACCATGAATGTTTGGTATTTCTTCGTATTAGCTATGTTGATAGCGATGAATACTTTAACTCGAACAATACCAGCCTGCAATTATCAGAATGATTCAATAGTTAATGAACTGCATTTTTCCCGACAGTATATACAGATTCAGGCTCATGTTATTTCTAAGTTGATCTGAGGCTAGGAATAGAGTTGTGTTTGTAAATGAGAGTGTATGAAGAGTGATTAAGACACGACATTGAGATATGTTATGACCATGCGTTTGTAGTTGCACGAAATAAAGCCAATATCAATTATCAGATTCAAGACGGGTGAATAAACTTCAATGTTCAAATTAATGTAACATTCGGAGCCGTCTACATCGTACTGTCGGTGATTAAATTCAGATGTTCGCCAAGCCCAAGCTTCCTTTGAAATTACTCATTGAGCAGTAAAATTCAGACGAATGAGTTCCATGTTGTGGAATAGAAAAAACTATGATCAACGGTTCGCCGCATTCCATTGTTTTTTTGTTCATCCGGAACCATGACTTACCGTATATAAGGTAGTGGTTCAAACGAGAAGGTTCAGTTGAAGGCAACCTTTAACTAGAGAACACCATGGAATACTTTCGGAAATTAATGTCTGCTATTGGATTGGCCCCAGGGTCAAGTTCAAAAGTTGATTTCATTTCGAATCTCCCTCTTGAAATATCGCAAAATATTCTCCAGTTGCTTGATGCACGCAGTCTTATAAACTCCGCGAGTGTCTGCAGGAACTGGTATATTGTTTGCAAGAGCAACTGCACATTGACCAAATCCATTCGATTCCATCTGCGTCGACAGAAACGTGAGCTCATGCAAGGTACAGGAAAAACGACCTACACCAAGACGCATCTACCAAAGAAAAATCGTCATCTGTTCAAATGCCCAGTCACGTTCGACATCAAACACTCAACACGAAGTACGCATAATTCAAATTCGACTGAAAGAAAGATATCACAATCATCGAAATATCTTTACCAGAATCAGAGAGCACTATCGACAAAGAGGACCGTAAAGTTCCGTTAATTGATTTTGGAAGCACTCGAAGTGAGGACACATGTGGATATCCGACGAGTTCTGAGGAATAATTCAATGTATATACCGGTTATAGATATCTCCAGACTATTCCGATATTAACTTTTCGGAGAAAAAGGGGTCAAAATATTTTGGAATCGATACTGAAATTCGCGCATCAACAATAACGTCGATGGGCTCCATCCTGATTTAAAACGCCCAACGCATCATGCTTAATACCATGAATGTTTGGTATTTCTTCGTATTAGCTATGTTGATAGCGATGAATACTTTAACTCGAACAATACCAGCCTGCAATTATCAGAATGATTCAATAGTTAATGAACTGCATTTTTCCCGACAGTATATACAGATTCAGGCTCATGTTATGTCTAAGTTGATCTAAGGCTAGGAATAGAGTTGTGTTTGTAAATAAGACTGCATGAAGAGTGATTAAGACACGACAGTGAGATATGTTATGACCATGCGTTTGAAGTTGCACGAAATAAAGCCAATATCAACCATCAGATTCATGACGGGTGAATAAACTTCAATGTTCAAATTAATGTAACATTCGGAGCCGTCTACATCGAACTGTCGGTGATTAAATTCAATTGTTCGCCAAGCCCAAGCTTCCTTTAAAATTACTCATTGAGCAGTAAAATTCAGACGAATGAGTTCCATGTTGTGGAATAGAAAAAACTATGATCAACGGTTCGCCGCATTCCATTGGTTTTCCGTTCATCCGGAACCATGACTTACCGTATATAAGGTAGTGGTTCAAACGAGGAGGTTCAGTTGAAGGCAACCTTTAACTAGAGAACACCATGGAATACTTTCGGAAATTAATGTCTGCTATTGGATTGGCCCCAGGGTCAAGTTCAAAAGTTGATTTCATTTCGAATCTCCCTCTAGAAATATCGCAAAATATTCTCCAGTTGCTTGATGCACGCAGTCTTATAAACTCCGCGAGTGTCTGCAGGAACTGGTATATTGTTTGCAAGAGCAACTGCACATTGACCAAATCCATTCGATTCCATCTGCGTCGACAGAAACGTGAGCTCATGCAACGTACAGGAAAAACGACCTACACCAAGACGCATCTCCCAAAGAAAAATCGTCATCTGTTCAAATGCACAGTCACGTTCGACATCAAATACTTAACACGAAGTACGCATAATTCAAATTCGACTGAAAGAATGATATCGCAATCATCGAAATATCTTCGCCAGAATTAGAGAGCACTATCGACACAGAGGACCGTAAAGTTCCGTTAATTGATTTGGGAAGCACTCGAAGTGAGGACACATGTTGATATCCGACGAGTTCTGAGGAATAATTCAATGTATATACCGGTTATAGATAACTCCAGACTATTCCGATATTAACTTTTCGGAGGAAAAGGGGTCAAAATATTTTGGAATCGATACTGAAATTCGCGCATCAACAATAACGTCGATGGGCTCCATCCTGATTTAAAACGCCCAGCGCATCATGCTTAATACCATGAATGTTTGGTATTTCTTCGTATTAGCTATGTTGATAGCGATGAATACTTTAACTCGAACAATACCAGCCTGCAATTATCAGAATGATTCAATAGTTAATGAACTGCATTTTTCCCGACAGTATATACAGATTCAGGCTCATGTTATTTCTAAGTTGATCTGAGGCTAGGAATAGAGTTGTGTTTGTAAATGAGAGTGTATGAAGAGTGATTAAGACACGACATTGAGATATGTTATGACCATGCGTTTGTAGTTGCACGAAATAAAGCCAATATCAATTATCAGATTCAAGACGGGTGAATAAACTTCAATGTTCAAATTAATGTAACATTCGGAGCCGTCTACATCGTACTGTCGGTGATTAAATTCAGATGTTCGCCAAGCCCAAGCTTCCTTTGAAATTACTCATTGAGCAGTAAAATTCAGACGAATGAGTTCCATGTTGTGGAATAGAAAAAACTATGATCAACGGTTCGCCGCATTCCATTGTTTTTTTGTTCATCCGGAACCATGACTTACCGTATATAAGGTAGTGGTTCAAACGAGAAGGTTCAGTTGAAGGCAACCTTTAACTAGAGAACACCATGGAATACTTTCGGAAATTAATGTCTGCTATTGGATTGGCCCCAGGGTCAAGTTCAAAAGTTGATTTCATTTCGAATCTCCCTCTTGAAATATCGCAAAATATTCTCCAGTTGCTTGATGCACGCAGTCTTATAAACTCCGCGAGTGTCTGCAGGAACTGGTATATTGTTTGCAAGAGCAACTGCACATTGACCAAATCCATTCGATTCCATCTGCGTCGACAGAAACGTGAGCTCATGCAAGGTACAGGAAAAACGACCTACACCAAGACGCATCTACCAAAGAAAAATCGTCATCTGTTCAAATGCCCAGTCACGTTCGACATCAAACACTCAACACGAAGTACGCATAATTCAAATTCGACTGAAAGAAAGATATCACAATCATCGAAATATCTTTACCAGAATCAGAGAGCACTATCGACAAAGAGGACCGTAAAGTTCCGTTAATTGATTTTGGAAGCACTCGAAGTGAGGACACATGTGGATATCCGACGAGTTCTGAGGAATAATTCAATGTATATACCGGTTATAGATATCTCCAGACTATTCCGATATTAACTTTTCGGAGAAAAAGGGGTCAAAATATTTTGGAATCGATACTGAAATTCGCGCATCAACAATAACGTCGATGGGCTCCATCCTGATTTAAAACGCCCAACGCATCATGCTTAATACCATGAATGTTTGGTATTTCTTCGTATTAGCTATGTTGATAGCGATGAATACTTTAACTCGAACAATACCAGCCTGCAGTTATCAGAATGATTCAATAGTTAATGAACTGCATTTTTCCCGACAGTATATACAGATTCAGGCTCATGTTATGTCTAAGTTGATCTAAGGCTAGGAATAGAGTTGTGTTTGTAAATAAGACTGCATGAAGAGTGATTAAGACACGACAGTGAGATATGTTATGACCATGCGTTTGAAGTTGCACGAAATAAAGCCAATATCAACCATCAGATTCATGACGGGTGAATAAACTTCAATGTTCAAATTAATGTAACATTCGGAGCCGTCTACATCGAACTGTCGGTGATTAAATTCAATTGTTCGCCAAGCCCAAGTGTTCAGGAATTAGCAAAATAAAATCAGCCGTTGCGCGGCCTCGGGTTTGGTTTCGTGCGCGGCCGCTGACGCTGGCGGCGCCACCTTCCGGGCACTGCGGTTGCGAGCGCTACGCGCCGGCGTGAGCCGCTTCTTCATCGAATTGCCGTAACGACTCTTCCTTCTCGATCCATCAGCGAAGTGAGCAACACGTGTTTTCGGGCTCTTCTCGGCCTTTGCCGAAATTCTCGGGTTACATTCAAATTTCGGGTCGGTTTTTCTCTCCTTCAATTCACGGGATATTCACGGGATCGGTTTCAGAATCGGGTCAGGGCTTTTCGAGCTCCCTGGCTTCACGGGAAAAACCGGGAAATATCGGGAAAAACATTCAACGTGTTCTCGCTACCACTTTGTTTTTCGGGTCGTGCGGCATTTTCGGGGCCAACGGGCGGGACTTCTTGGCATCGAATCTTAATTAATTCCGGGACAACACTCACTGTAATCAATAATCCTTTTTTTTGTGTTATTGTTGAAAATAAACATTTGTTATTTTTTTGTAATTAAATCACGTGCACCCTCTTTGTAAAAACCACCTACACCAGACTCCTTACAAAACATTTTTGGTCCTTCGAGCCGGATATGGTGGCAAAGTGTCGTGCAGTGAGTGCTTACAGCAGTGAGTGTACGGGACTGGGACTTCGGGTTAGCGGGTATTCGTGCGGCGGCCATTAGTGAAGCCGGCCGGCTCAGCACGTCACGGGTGATCGAGCGCCATCGATCAAGAGCGGAGCGCGCGTCTCGGGCGGCCATCTTGGACTCGACCACTGCCACGGCGTCTCTCTCCTGCGCATAACATCACGGCAGAAGATTGGTGAGTCTTTCTCGGGTGATTCTTGGTGGCGCGGGACGGGACCACTCAAGACTACGCGAGTGCGCATTGGACATTTCTCGGGACTTCGGGAATTTTCGCGAGGACTTCGGTTACATTCGGGTACATTTCGGTTCTTTCTTACAACACTCGGTGCGGTATTGTGTGACAAGCGGACATTTTTCTGGGAACTTTCGGACATCTTCGGTCATATTTCGATTTCTTCATCATATATTCAGTGCGGTTTCGGGAACATTCGGACATTTTCGGGATCATTCGGATATTTTTTGGTCACTTTTCTAATTTTTCTCCTCCACTCGCGGGTTTCGGGTTTCCATTATTCATTGAGTGAATATTCAGTGCCGTTGAATATTGTTCGGGCATCTTCGGACTTTTCGGGAATGTTTCGGGACATTTCGAATTTCATTCTAACGGACTTTGTTTATTTGAGCCATGGCTGACGACGACACCAAGCCTACACCTATGGAGGGGGAAGGCGACATCAAGGCATCATCTGTGCCTTCTTCCGCTCCTACCTTGGGTGTATCGTCGGGCACCGGGAAATCACGTTCCAGGTCGGGATCACGTGATCCATCACCTGCTGCGCCAGCCGCTCACGGGACGGGTTCATTGGCACTCAAGATCATCACTCAAAATTCGCGGGTCAATATTCTCCAGGCACTATACAAGCGGGTTACGGATACTGATTCATCAGGATTCTCGATTTCGGAGCTCGACGCCATTCGACTTCAGGCCAACGATCTTTGGGCAAAGTTCTCCGTTGTTCATGACGTCATTACTGAAGCCTGCACTTCAGACTTCATGAACAGCCCATACGTGGTGGAGAACACGTATTCTCGGGCAATCAGTCTTCACTGCGACCTCAACAGCAGGATCGCGCGGCTCCGGGACGAGATTCAAACCTCACGGGCTTCGGCGGAATCGGGTTCATCGGGGCAGTCTGCCGGCGGGAGCCGACTGCAGCTGCCAAAAATCGCACTGCCTACCTTCACGGGAGCTTACTCAGAGTGGTGCTCTTTTCGGGACCTATTCACTGCACTGGTTCGGGAAAATTCAGCGATCACCGACGTGGAGAGGATGCACTACCTTCGAACATCAACTTCCGGGGAAGCGGCCAAATTAATTGCCAGTTTGGCCATCGAGGCGGACTCATTTTCAACGGCTTGGGAGACTCTCCTTGACAGATACGAGAATAAACGGATCCTTGTATCCTCTCATTTGGAGAGCCTATTCAACACGGCAACCATCGCTCCACGCTCGGCACGGGATCTACATTCGCTACTTCACACCATTACGGAGGCATGCAATTCATTACGGGCATTGGGTGCACCCATCGATAGCTGGGATTGGGTGCTCGTCTTCGTCATCTCCAGGCGTTTGGATACTCCAACACGGGAAGCTTGGGAGATCAAGGCAGGGCAGTCTCGGGAACCTCCAACATTCTCGGAACTTCGGGCCTTCCTCGCAAATCGGGCACGGGCACTAGAGGGCGCTGAGGTGGGCAAAAATAACTCAGCCCCGCAATCGGGATCGGGATCGGATCAACGGGCATCAACTTCGCGGATCACGGGCACACGGGTTCACTCAGTCACTACCGCAACCATGCCAAGGACCTGTGCATACTGCCAGGAAAATCACTACATCGGGACTTGCCCCCGATTTCGGCAGCTACCAAACGAAGCACGTCGGGAGCAAGTCGGGAAACTTCGGCTCTGTTTCAACTGTTTGGGACATCACAATGGCGGGACTTGTCAGGTCACCACTCGCTGCAAGGAGTGTGATCGGGATCGGCGGGACTTCTTCAGGCCATACACGCGGGACATCATCTTCAAGGGCTCAATCTAGCAGACCCTGATTTCACTTCTCCAAGAGCGGTCGACTTCATATTGGGAGCGGATGTTTACGGGCAAATCATTCGGCCGGGCATAAGACGGGGGGCGGCGGAAGCTCCTGTTGCACAGGATACCATGTTCGGGTGGGTCGTCGTCGGGCCGACTTCTGTCAATCTTTCCTCACCAGGGCTAGTTCATCACGCCGTCGTTGATCACGGATTTCAGGAGTTGCAGGAACTCCTCAAGAAATTCTGGGTACAAGAGGAGACCCCTTCCGATTCAACAACACCACTGACGGCTGATGAACAGGATTGCGAGTCTCACTTCATTTCCACGCATTCGCGTGATTCCACGGGTCGATATGTCGTTCGGCTTCCATTCAAATCGGGATTGGTTCAATTGGGTGGGTCCTATCATACTGCAGTAGCCTGCCTTCGGCGTCTACAACGAAAATTCACTCGGGATGCGGCATATCAAAAATTGTACACGGGCTTTCTGGACGAATACAAGACTCTTCAACACATGGTTCAAACTTCACCTACTTCAATTCATCGGGATCGGGCCTATTATCTTCCTCACCACGGGGTGTTGAAAGAAAACAGTACCACGACTAAATTACGAGTCGTCTTCAACGGGTCAAGTAAAACGGATTCGGGAATTTCTCTCAACGATCTCTTGCACACGGGTGCAAAGCTGCAACGAGATATTTCGGACGTTCTTCTTTGGGTACGGCGGCATCGGTTCATTTTTGCAACGGATATTGCCAAGATGTTTCGGCAAATTCGGGTTCATCGGGCGGATTGGGATCACCAACGGATACTTTGGGTGGACAATCACGGGAATACAGTGCCGTATCAGCTGACCACTGTCACCTACGGTACTCGGCCAGCACCATTCCTCGCTGTACGGGTCCTCCTTCAGCTGGTGAAGGATGAAGGCGAGAGATATCCGAAAGCGGTCCCCCCTCTTACAATGGGGAGATATGTGGACGATATCTACGGGGGTGCTGATGATCTTCAGGGACTTACGATTCAGGCGCAACAATTAATCGGCATTTGCACGGCGGGCGGGTTTCCTCTCGCGAAGTGGCAGAGCAACGTTCAAGCTCTGCTCCTCAACCTCGGGGTAACCTCCAGTTCGGAGACTTCGCGTTCTTTCAAAGACTGCGAGACCAAGATTCTCGGACTTTCTTGGTTTCCAGATACAGACGGATTCAAATTCACGACAACTCCTTCTTCGGTCGGGAACGGGATAACCAAACGGGTACTTCTCTCGGAAATTGCTCAACTATACGATCCATTGGGTTTTCTTTCACCGGTAGTCATACGGGCCAAAATTCTCCTTCAACGACTATGGTTGGAGAAGCTGTCTTGGGATGACCCTGTTTCCACAGACGTCTCTCGACAATGGGCGGAATTTCGTCGGGAACTAGCTCAACTCCACACCATCACGGTTCCGCGATGGCTCCACATCACGGCCAATACCACGGTGGAAATTCACGGGCTTTCGGATGCCTCACAACTGGCAATGGGAGCTGTCGTCTACGTTCGGGTTACGGGACCTGGAGACACGGTAAAAGTCTCCATGGTATGTTCAAAAACGAAGGTTGCGCCAATCAAGCGGCTTACAATTCCACGGCTCGAGCTTGCAGCAGCGGTACTGCTGGCTAAGCTCACTCGGTACGTTCAAACTACACTGGAACTCGGGAATTCATCGGTCACTCTATGGACAGATTCATCGGTTGCACTTACTTGGGTAACAAATCATCCTTCACGTTGGAAGGAATTTGTTCGGAATCGGGTTTCATTGATTCACGAGCTCTTACCACAGGCTCAATGGAGATTCACACCGGGGCGGGACAATCCAGCAGATTGTGCATCACGGGGGCTAACCATCATTCAGCTCGAGCGATTTCAACAATGGTGGGACGGGCCACACTGGTTAGCAAAAAATTCATTCCATTGGCCAATTCATTTCATCGGGACGGCGGATTCAGCGGCGCTCGAAGAGCGACCAGGTCTCACATTCTCGGTCTCAACAAACTCTTCGTCGGTCTTCAATCTCATTCATCGGTATTCGTCATTCACTCGGTTGTTGAGAATTACTTCACTACTCTTCAAGGCGCTTACAAACCTGAAGGGAAAGCGGGACGGGCGGAACGGGGAATTCATCACAGCGGGAGACCTGGAACATTCAAGGCTTTATTGGGTAAGAGCCATACAGGGAGCCTACTTTTCATCGGAGATCAAAATACTTTCATCGGGTCAACTACTTCCAAAATCGCATCCTTTCACGCGATTAACGGGGTTCATAGATTTCAACGGGATTCTACGGGTAGGAGGACGACTGAAACACTCAGCCTTACAACCTGAGAGTAAACATTCAGCTATCCTCCCGCGGGTTTCTCCATTAACGGAACTACTCATCGCAGATGCTCATCAACGGACACTTCACGGGGGTACACAAATCACATTAGCACATCTGCGACGACAATACTGGATCATCGGAGGACGGGCTCCGGTGCGGTCTTTCATCCTGCGTTGCGTACGGTGCGCACGCTTACGGGGAATCAAGGCACAACAACTGATGGGACAGTTGCCCCTAAATCGGGTTACACCTTCACGGGCCTTCTTATTCACGGGAGTCGATTATGCCGGGCCAATTTCACTCAAAAGTTGGCGGGGTCGCGGGAATCGAAGACACAAGGGGTGGCTCTGCATTTTCGTCTGCTTTTCAACTTCGGCACTTCACATTGAGGCGGTCACTGACTATACAACGGAAACCTTCATTGCTGCATTCCGACGTTTCACCGGGAGACGGGGCATCTGCCACACGCTCTACAGCGACTGTGGCACCAATTTTCAAGGCGCGGACGCAGAACTGAAGAAGTTATTCAAAGCCGGGACTCAAGAGTCAAATCAAATTGCCACGTTGCTGGCTAATGACGGGACTTCATGGACTTTCAATCCACCGGGCGCTCCACACATGGGCGGGAAATGGGAAGCAGCGGTCAAGTCAGTGAAGCATCACCTCCGACGGACGATCGGCGAGTCAAGCCTCACATACGAAGAATTTACGACTCTTCTTATACAAATTGAGGCTGTCCTCAACTCTCGTCCGTTGGAACCTCTGTCGGATGATCCGGATGATCTATCCGTTCTCACACCCGGGCATTTTCTCATCGGGGAGGCACTCACCACGGTTCCAGAACCATCACTTCGGGAAACAAACACTGCCCGCTTATCACGCTGGCAATTCATCCAGGAACGGCTTCAACATTTTTGGGATCATTGGGCTTCAGGATATCTTCAACAGCAGCAAGCGATTTCAAAGTGGCATCATCCTTCACACCACATTCGGGTCGGGTCAATGGTCTTGCTGACCAACGAGAATTCGCCTCCTGCAAAATGGGCACTCGCAAGAGTGATTCAACTTCATCCGGGACAGGACGGGCTCACACGGGTAGTCACCATCAAAACGGCGACCTCCACCTTCAAACGACCAATTGCAAAGTTGGCGCTTCTTCCGATTCATCACCCGGATTCTTCAATCGCCAGCACTGCTGTCGATGGGGGGCGGAATGTTCAGGAATTAGCAAAATAAAATCAGCCGTTGCGCGGCCTCGGGTTTGGTTTCGTGCGCGGCCGCTGACGCTGGCGGCGCCACTTTCCGGGCACTGCGGTTGCGAGCGCTACGCGCCGGCGCGAGCCGCTTCTTCATCGAATTGCCGTAACGACTCTTCCTTCTCGATCCATCAGCGAAGTGAGCAACACGTGTTTTCGGGCTCTTCTCGGCCTTTGCCGAAATTCTCGGGTTACATTCAAATTTCGGGTCGGTTTTTCTCTCCTTCAATTCACGGGATATTCACGGGATCGGTTTCAGAATCGGGTCAGGGCTTTTCGAGCTCCCTGGCTTCACGGGAAAAACCGGGAAATATCGGGAAAAACATTCAACGTGTTCTCGCTACCACTTTGTTTTTCGGGTCGTGCGGCATTTTCGGGGCCAACGGGCGGGACTTCTTGGCATCGAATCTTAATTAATTCCGGGACAACACTCACTGTAATCAATAATCCTTTTTTTTGTGTTATTGTTGAAAATAAACATTTGTTATTTTTTTGTAATTAAATCACGTGCACCCTCTTTGTAAAAACCACCTACACCAGACTCCTTACAAAACACCAAGCTTCCTTTGAAATTACTCATTGAGCAGTAAAATTCAGACGAATGAGTTCCATGTTGTGGAATAGAAAAAACTCTGATCAACGGTTCGCCGCATTCCATTGTTTTTTCGTTCATCCGGAACCATGACTTACCGTATATAAGGTAGTGGTTCAAACGAGAAGGTTCAGTTGAAGGCAACCTTTAACTAGAGAACACCATGGAATACTTTCGGAAATTAATGTCTGCTATTGGATTGGCCCCAGGGTCAAGTTCAAAAGTTGATTTCATTTCGAATCTCCCTCTAGAAATATCGCAAAATATTCTCCAGTTGCTTGATGCACGCAGTCTTATAAACTCCGCGAGTGTCTGCAGGAACTGGTATATTGTTTGCAAGAGCAACTGCACATTGACCAAATCCATTCGATTCCATCTGCGTCGACAGAAACGTGAGCTCATGCAACGTACAGGAAAAACGACCTACACCAAGACGCATCTCCCAAAGAAAAATCGTCATCTGTTCAAATGCACAGTCACGTTCGACATCAAATACTTAACACGAAGTACGCATAATTCAAATTCGACTGAAAGAATGATATCGCAATCATCGAAATATCTTCGCCAGAATTAGAGAGCACTATCGACACAGAGGACCGTAAAGTTCCGTTAATTGATTTGGGAAGCACTCGAAGTGAGGACACATGTTGATATCCGACGAGTTCTGAGGAATAATTCAATGTATATACCGGTTATAGATAACTCCAGACTATTCCGATATTAACTTTTCGGAGGAAAAGGGGTCAAAATATTTTGGAATCGATACTGAAATTCGCGCATCAACAATAACGTCGATGGGCTCCATCCTGATTTAAAACGCCCAGCGCATCATGCTTAATACCATGAATGTTTGGTATTTCTTCGTATTAGCTATGTTGATAGCGATGAATACTTTAACTCGAACAATACCAGCCTGCAATTATCAGAATGATTCAATAGTTAATGAACTGCATTTTTCCCGACAGTATATACAGATTCAGGCTCATGTTATTTCTAAGTTGATCTGAGGCTAGGAATAGAGTTGTGTTTGTAAATGAGAGTGTATGAAGAGTGATTAAGACACGACATTGAGATATGTTATGACCATGCGTTTGTAGTTGCACGAAATAAAGCCAATATCAATTATCAGATTCAAGACGGGTGAATAAACTTCAATGTTCAAATTAATGTAACATTCGGAGCCGTCTACATCGTACTGTCGGTGATTAAATTCAGATGTTCGCCAAGCCCAAGCTTCCTTTGAAATTACTCATTGAGCAGTAAAATTCAGACGAATGAGTTCCATGTTGTGGAATAGAAAAAACTATGATCAACGGTTCGCCGCATTCCATTGGTTTTCCGTTCATCCGGAATGCTATCCATGTTGATAGCGATGAATACTTTAACTCGAACAATACCAGCCTGCAATTATCAGAATGATTCAATAGTTAATGAACTGCATTTTTCGCGACAGTATATACAGA
This sequence comes from Clistopyga incitator, assembly GCA_947507545.1. Taxonomy (NCBI): domain Eukaryota; kingdom Metazoa; phylum Arthropoda; class Insecta; order Hymenoptera; family Ichneumonidae; genus Clistopyga; species Clistopyga incitator. Next base: position 9,059,653 of record OX382182.1, on the reverse strand, counting down.
TTCAGGCTCATGTTATTTCTAAGTTGATCTGAGGCTAGGAATAGAGTTGTGTTTGTAAATGAGAGTGTATGAAGAGTGATTAAGACACGACATTGAGATATTTTATGACCATGCGTTTGTAGTTGCACGAAATAAAGCCAATATCAATTATCAGATTCAAGACGGGTGAATAAACTTCAATGTTCAAATTAATGTAACATTCGGAGCCGTCTACATCGTACTGTCGGTGATTAAATTCAATTGTTCGCCAAGCCCAAGCTTCCTTTAAAATTACTCATTGCGCAGTAAAATTCAGACGAATGAGTTCCATGTTGTGGAGTAGAAAAAACTATGATCAACGGTTCGCCGCATTCCATTGGTTTTCCGTTCATCCGGAACCATGACTTACCGTATATAAGGTAGTGGTTCAAACGAGGAGGTTCAGTTGAAGGCAACCTTTAACTGGAGAACACCATGGAATACTTTCGGAAATTAATGTCTGCTATTGGATTGGCCCCAGGGTCAAGTTCGAAAGTTGATTTCATTTCGAATCTCCCTCTAGAAATATCGCAAAATATTCTCCAGTTGCTTGATGCACGCAGTCTTATAAACTCCGCGAGTGTCTGCAGGAACTGGCATATTGTTTGCAAGAGCAACTGCACATTGACCAAATCCATTCGATTCCATCTGCGTCGACAGAAACGCCAGCTCATGCAAGGTACAGGAAAAACGACATACACCAAGACGCATCTCCCAAAGAAAAATCGTCATCTGTTCAAATGCCCAGTCACGTTCGACATCAAACACTTGACACGAAGTACGCACAATTCAAATTCGACGGAAAGAAAGATATCGCAATCATCGAAATATCTTCACCAGAATCAGAGAGCACTATCGACCCAGAGGACTGCAAAGTTCCGTTAATTGATTTGGGAAGCACTCGAACTGAGGACACATGTGGATATCCGACGAGTTCTGAGGAATAATTCAATGTATATACCGGTTATAGATATCTCCAGACTATTCCGATATTAACTTTTCGGAGAAAAAGGGGTCAAAATATTTTGGAATCGATACTGAAATTCGCGCATCAACAATAACGTCGATGGGCTCCATCCTGATTTAAAACGCCCAACGCATCATGCTTAATACCATGAATGTTTGGTATTTCTTCGTATTAGCTATGTTGATAGCGATGAATACTTTAACTCGAACAATACCAGCCTGCACATATCAGAATGATTCAATAGTTAATGAACTGCATTTTTCCCGACAGTATATACAGATTCAGGCTCATGTTATGTCTAAGTTGATCTAAGGCTAGGAATAGAGTTGTGTTTGTAAATAAGACTGCATGAAGAGTGATTAAGACACGACAGTGAGATATGTTATGACCATGCGTTTGAAGTTGCACGAAATAAAGCCAATATCAACCATCAGATTCATGACGGGTGAATAAACTTCAATGTTCAAATTAATGTAACATTCGGAGCCGTCTACATCGAACTGTCGGTGATTAAATTCAATTGTTCGCCAAGCCCAAGCTTCCTTTGAAATTACTCATTGAGCAGTAAAATTCAGACGAATGAGTTCCATGTTGTGGAATAGAAAAAACTATGATCAACGGTTCGCCGCATTCCATTGTTTTTTCGTTCATCCGGAACCATGACTTACCGTATATAAGGTAGTGGTTCAAACGAGAAGGTTCAGTTGAAGGCAACCTTTAACTAGAGAACACCATGGAATACTTTCGGAAATTAATGTCTGCTATTGGATTGGCCCCAGGGTCAAGTTCAAAAGTTGATTTCATTTCGAATCTCCCTCTTGAAATATCGCAAAATATTCTCCAGTTGCTTGATGCACGCAGTCTTAAAAACTCCGCGAGTGTCTGCAGGAACTGGTATATTGTTTGCAAGAGCAACTGCACATTGACCAAATCCATTCGATTCCATCTGCGTCGACAGAAACGTGAGCTCATGCAAGGTACAGGAAAAACGACCTACACCAAGACGCATCTACCAAAGAAAAATCGTCATCTGTTCAAATGCCCAGTCACGTTCGACATCAAACACTTAACACGAAGTACGCAGAATTCAAATTCGACTGAAAGAAAGATATCACAATCATCGAAATATCTTTACCAGAATCAGAGAGCACTATCGACAAAGAGGACCGTAAAGTTACGTTAATTGATTTTGGAAGCACTCGAAGTGAGGACACATGTGGATATCCGACGAGTTCTGAGGAATAATTCAATGTATATACTGGTTATAGATATCTCCAGACTATTCCGATATTAACCTTTCGAAGGAAAAGGGGTCGAAATATTTTGGAATTGATACTGAAATTTGCACATCAACAATAACGTCGATGGGCTCCATCCTGTTTTAAAACGTCCAGCGCGTCATGCTTAATACCATAAATGTTTGGTATTTCTTCGTATTAGCTATGTTGATAGCGATGAATACTTTAACTCGACGAATACTAGCCTGCAGTTATCAGAATGATGCAATAGTTAATGAACTGCATTTTTCCCGACAGTATATACAGATTCAGGCTCATGTTATTTTTAAGTTGATCTAAGGCTAGGAATAGAGTTGTGTTTGTAAATGAGAGTGTATGAAGAGTGATTAAGACACGACATTGAGATATGTTATGACCATGCGTTTGTAGTTGCACGAAATAAAGCCAATATCAATTATCAGATTCAAGACGGGTGAATAAACTTCAATGTTCAAATTAATGTAACATTCGGAGCCGTCTACATCGAACTGTCGGTGATTAAATTCAATTGTTCGCCAAGCCCAAGCTTCCTTTGAAATTACTCATTGAGCAGTAAAATTCAGACGAATGAGTTCCATGTTGTGGAATAGAAAAAACTATGATCAACGGTTCGCCGCATTCCATTGGTTTTTCGTTCATCCGGAACCATGACTTACCGTATATAAGGTAGTGGTTAAAACGAGAAGGTTCAGTTGAAGGCAACTTTTAACTAGAGAACACCATGGAATACTTTCGGAAATTAATGTCTGCTATTGGATTGGCCCCAGGGTCAAGTTCAAAAGTTGATTTCATTTCGAATCTCCCTCTAGAAATATCGCAAAATATTCTCCAGTTGCTTGATGCACGCAGTCTTATAAACTCAGCGAGTGTCTGCAGGAACTGGCATATTGTTTGCAAGAGCAACTGCACATTGACCAAATCCATTCGATTCCATCTGCGTCGACAGAAACGTGAGCTCATGCAAGGTACAGGAAAAACGACCTACGCCAAGACGCATCTCCCAAAGAAAAATCGTCATCTGTTCAAATGCCCAGTCACGTTCGACATCAAACACTTGACATGAAGTACGCACAATTCAAATTCGACGGAAAGAAAGATATCGCAATCATCGAAATATCTTCACCAGAATCAGAGAGCACTATCGACACAGAGGACTGTAAAGTTCCGTTAATTGATTTGGGAAGCACTCGAAGTGAGGACACATGTGGATATCCGACGAGTTCTGAGGAATAATTCAATGTATATACCGGTTATAGATATCTCCAGACTATTCCGATATTAACTTTTCGGAGGAAAAGGGGTCAAAATATTTTGGAATCGATACTGAAATTCGCGCATCAACAATAACGTCGATGGGCTCCATCCTGATTTAAAACGCCCAGCGCATCATGCTTAATACCATGAATGTTTGGTATTTCTTCGTATTAGCTATGTTGATAGCGATGAATACTTTAACTCGAACAATACCAGCCTGCAATTATCAGAATGATTCATTAGTTAATGAACTGCATTTTTCCCGACAGTATATACAGATTCAGGCTCATATTATTTCTAAGTTGATCTAAGTCTAGGAATAGAAATGTGTTTGTAAATGAAACTGCATGAAGAGTGATTAAGACACGACATTGAGATATGTTATGACCATGCGTTTGTAGTTGCACGAAATAAAGCCAATATCAACCATCAGATTCAAGACGGGTGAATAAACTTCAATGTTCAAATTAATGTAACATTCGGAGCCGTCTACATCGAACTGTCGGTGATTAAATTCAATTGTTCGCCAAGCCCAAGCTTCCTTTGAAATTACTCATTGAGCAGTAAAATTCAGACGAATGAGTTCCATGTTGTGGAATAGAAAAAACTATGATCAACGGTTCGCCGCATTCCATTGTTTTTTCGTTCATCCGGAACCATGACTTACCGTATATAAGGTAGTGGTTCAAACGAGGAGGTTCAGTTGAAGGCAACCTTTAACTAGAGAACACCATGGAATACTTTCGGAAATTAATGTCTGCTATTGGATTGGCCCCAGGGTCAAGTTCAAAAGTTGATTTCATTTCGAATCTCCCTCTTGAAATATCGCAAAATATTCTCCAGTTGCTTGATGCACGCAGTCTTAAAAACTCCGCGAGTGTCTGCAGGAACTGGTATATTGTTTGCAAGAGCAACTGCACATTGACCAAATCCATTCGATTCCATCTGCGTCGACAGAAACGTGAGCTCATGCAAGGTCCAGGATAAACGACCTACACCAAGACGCATCTCCCAAAGAAAAATCGTCATCTGTTCAAATGCCCAGTCACGTTCGACATCAAACACTTAACACGAAGTACGCATAATTCAAATTCGACTGAAAGAAAGATATCACAATCATCGAAATATCTTTACCAGAATCAGAGAGCGATATCGACAAAGAGGACCGTAAAGTTCCGTTAATTGATTTTGGAAGCACTCGAAGTGAGGACACATGTGGATATCCGACGAGTTCTGAGGAATAATTCAATGTATATACCGGTTATAGATATCTCCAGACTATTCCGATATTAACTTTTCGGAGCAAAAGGGGTCAAAATATTTTGAAATCGATACTGAAATTCGCGCATCAACAATAACGTCGATGGGCTCCATCCTGATTTAAAACGTCCAGCGCGTCATGCTTAATACCATGAATGTTTGGTATTTCTTCGTATTAGCTATGTTTATAGCGATGAATACTTTAACTCGAAGAATACTAGCCTGCAGTTATCAGAATGATGCAATAGTTAATGAACTGCATTTTTCCCGACAGTATATACAGATTCAGGCTCATGTTATTTCTAAGTTGATCTAAGGCTAGGAATAGAGTTGTGTTTGTAAATAAGACTGCATGAAGAGTGATTAAGACACGACATTAAGATATGTTATGACCATGCGTTTGAAGTTGCACGAAATAAAGCCAATATCAACCATCAGATTCATGACGGTACAATAAACTTCAATGTTCAAATTAATGTAACATTCTGAGCCGTCTACATCGAACTCTCGGTGATTAAATTCAATTGTTCGCCAAGCCCAAGCTTCCTTTGAAATTACTCATTGAGCAGTAAAATTCAGACGAATGAGTTCCATGTTGTGGAATAGAAAGAACTATGATCAACGGTTCGCCGCATTCCATTGGTTTTTCGTTCATCCGGAACCATGACTTACCGTATATAAGGTAGTGGTTCAAACGAGAAGGTTCAGTTGAAGGCAACCTTTAACTAGAGAACACCATGGAATACTTTCGGAAATTAATGTCTGCTATTGGATTGGCCCCAGGGTCAAGTTCAAAAGTTGATTTCATTTCGAATCTCGCTCTTGAAATATCGCAAAATATTCTCCAGTTGCTTGATGCACGCAGTCTTATAAACTCCGCGAGTGTCTGCAGGAACTGGTATATTGTTTGCAAGAGCAACTGCACATTGACCAAATCCATTCGATTCCATCTGCGTCGACAGAAACGTGAGCTCATGCAAGGTACAGGAAAAACGACCTACACCAAGACGCATCTCCCAAAGAAAAATCGTCATCTGTTCAAATGCCCAGTCACGTTCGACATCAAACACTTAACACGAAGTACGTCATAATTCAAATTCGACTGAAAGAAAGATATCACAATCATCGAAATATCTTTACCAGAATCAGAGAGCACTATCGACAAAGAGGACCGTAAAGTTCCGTTAATTGATTTTGGAAGCACTCGAAGTGAGGACACATGTGGATATCCGACGAGTTCTGAGGAATAATTCAATGTATATACTGGTTATAGATATCACCAGACTATTCCGATATTAACTTTTCGAAGGAAAAGGGGTCAAAATATTTTGGAATTGATACTGAAATTTGCGCATCAACAGTAACGTCGATGGGCTCCATCCTGATTTAAAACGTCCAGCGCGTCATGCTTAATACCATGAATGTTTGGTATTTCTTCGTATTAGCTATGTTGATTGCGATGAATACTTTAACTCGAAGAATACTAGCCTGCAGTTATCAGAATGATGCAATAGTTAATGAACTGCATTTTTCCCGACAGTATATACAGATTCAGGCTCATGTTATTTTTAAGTTGATCTAAGGCTAGGAATAGAGTTGTGTTTGTAAATGAGACTGCATGAAGAGTGATTAAGACACGACATTGAGATATGTTATGACCATGCGTTTGAAGTTGCACGAAATAAAGCCAATATCAACCATCAGATTCAAGACGGGTGAATAAACTTCAATGTTCAAATTAATGTAACATCCGGAGCCGTCTACATCGAACTGTCGGTGATTAAATTCAATTGTTCGCCAAGCCCAAGCTTCCTTTGACATTACTCATTGAGCAGTAAAATTCAGACGAATGAGTTCCTTGTTGTAGAATAGAAAAAACTATGATCAACGGTTCGCCGCATTCCATTGGTTTTTCGTTCATCCGGAACCATGACTTACCGTATATAAGGTAGTGGTTAAAACGAGAAGGTTCAGTTGAAGGCAACTTTTAACTAGAGAACACCATGGAATACTTTCGGAAATTAATGTCTGCTATTGGATTGGCCCCAGGGTCAAGTTCAAAAGTTGATTTCATTTCGAATCTCCCTCTTGAAATATCGCAAAATATTCTCCAGTTGCTTGATGCACGCAGTCTTATAAACTCCGCGAGTGTCTGCAGGAACTGGTATATTGTTTGCAAGAGCAACTGCACATTGACCAAATCCAATCGATTCCATCTGCGTCGACAGAAACGTGAGCTCATGCAAGGTACAGGAAAAACGACCTACACCAAGACGCATCTCCCAAAGAAAAATCGTCATCTGTTCAAATGCCCAGTCACGTTCGACATCAAACACTTAACACGAAGTACGCATAATTCAAATTCGACTGAAAGAAAGATATCACAATCATCGAAATATCTTTACCAGAATCAGAGAGCACTATCGACAAAGAGGACCGTAAAGTTCCGTTAATTGATTTTGGAAGCACTCGAAGTGAGGACACATGTGGATATCCGACGAGTTCTGAGGAATAATTCAATGTATATACCGGTTATAGATATCTCCAGACTATTCCGATATTAACTTTTCGGAGCAAAAGGGGTCAAAATATTTTGGAATCGATACTGAAATTCGCGCATCAACAGTAACGTCGATAGGCTCCATCCTGATTTAAAACGTCCAGCGCGTCATGCTTAATACCATGAATGTTTGGTATTTTTTCGTATTAGCTATGTTTATAGCGATGAATACTTGAACTCGAAGAATACTAGCCTGCAGTTATCAGAATGATGCAATAGTTAATGAACTGCATTTTTCCCGACAGTATATACAGATTCAGGCTCATGTTATTTCTAAGTTGATCTAAGGCTAGGAATAGAGTTGTGTTTGTAAATAAGACTGCATGAAGAGTGATTAAGACACGACATCGAGATATGTTATGACCATGCGTTTGAAGTTGCACGAAATAAAGCCAATATCAACCATCAGATTCATGACGGGTGAATAAACTTCAATGTTCTAATTAATGTAACATTCTGAGCCGTCTACATCGAACTCTCGGTGATTAAATTCAATTGTTCGCCAAGCCCAAGCTTCCTTTGAAATTACTCATTGAGCAGTAAAATTCAGACGAATGAGTTCCATGTTGCGGAATAGAAAAAACTATGATCAACGGTTCGCCGCATTCCATTGGTTTTTCGTTCATCCGGAACCATGACTTACCGTATATAAGGTAGTGGTTTAAACGAGAAGGTTCAGTTGAAGGCAACCTTTAACTAGAGAACACCATGGAATACTTTCGGAACTTAATGTCTGCTATTGGATTGGCCCCAGGGTCAAGTTCAAAAGTTGATTTCATTTCGAATCTCCCTCTAGAAATATCGCAAACTATTCTCCAGTTGCTTGATGCACGCAGTCTTATAAACTCCGCGAGTGTCTGCAGGAACTGGCATATTGTTTGCAAGAGCAACTGCACATTGACCAAATCCATTCGATTCCATCTGCGTCGACAGAAACGTGAGCTCATGCAAGGTACAGGAAAAACGACCTACGCCAAGACGCATCTCCCAAAGAAAAATCGTCATCTGTTCAAATGCCCAGTCACGTTCGACATCAAATACTTAACACGAAGTACGCATAATTACAATTCGACTGAAAGAATGATATCGCAATCATCGAAATATCTTCGCCAGAATTAGAGAGCACTATCGACACAGAGGACCGTAAAGTTCCGTTAATTGATTTGGTAAGCACTCGAAGTGAGGACACATGTGGATATCCGACGAGTTCTGAGGAATAATTCAATGTATATACCGGTTATAGATATCTCCAGACTATTCCGATATTAACTTTTCGGAGAAAAAGGGGTCAAAATATTTTGGAATCGATACTGAAATTCGCGCATCAACAATAACGTCGATGGGCTCCATCCTGATTTAAAACGCCCAGCGCATCATGCTTAATACCATGAATGTTTGGTATTTCTTCGTATTAGCTATGTTGATAGCGATGAATACTTTAACTCGAAGAATACTAGCCTGCAGTTATCAGAATGATGCAATAGTTAATGAACTGCATTTTTCCCGACAGTATATACAGATTCAGGCTCATGTTATTTTTAAGTTGATCTAAGGCTAGGAATAGAGTTGTGTTTGTAAATGAGAGTGCATGAAGAGTGATTAAGACACGACATTGAGATATGATATGACCATGCGTTTGTAGTTGCACGAAATAAAGCTAATATCAATTATCAGATTCAAGACGGGTGAATAAACTTCAATGTTTAAATTAATGTAACATTCGGAGCCGTCTACATCGTACTGTCGGTGATTAAATTCAGATGTTCGCCAAACCCAAGCTTCCTTTGAAATTACTCATTGAGCACTAAAATTCAGACGAATGAGTTCCATGTTGTGGAATAGAAAAAACTATGATCAACGGTTCGCCGCATTCCATTGGTTTTCCGTTCATCCGGAACCATGACTTACCGTATATAAGGTAGTGGTTCAAACGAGAAGGTTCAGTTGAAGGCAACCTTTCACTGGAGAACACCATGGAATACTTTCGGAAATTAATGTCTGCTATTGGATTGGCCCCAGGGTCAAGTTCGAAAGTTGATTTCATTTCGAATCTCCCTCTAGAAATATCGCAAAATATTCTCCAGTTGCTTGATGCACGCAGTCTTATAAACTCCGCGAGTGTCTGCAGGAACTGGCTGTTGTTTGCAAGAGCAACTGCACATTGACCAAATCCATTCGATTCCATCCGCGTCGACAGAAACGTCAGCTCATGCTAGGTACAGGAAAAACGACATACACCAAGACGCATCTCCCAAAGAAAAATCGTCATCTGTTCAAATGCCCAGTCACGTTCGACATCAAACACTTAACACGAAGTACGCGTAATTCAAATTCGACTGAAAGAAAGATATCACAATCATCGAAATATCTTTACCAGAATCAGAGAGCACTATCGACAAAGAGGACCGTAAAGTTCCGTTAATTGATTTTGGAAGCACTCGAAGTGAGGACACATGTGGATATCCGACGAGTTCTGAGGAATAATTCAATGTATATACTGGTTATAGATATCACCAGACTATTCCGATATTAACTTTTCGAAGGGAAAGGGGTCAAAATATTTTGGAATTGATACTGAAATTTGCGCATCAACAATAACGTCGATGGGCTCCATCCTGATTTAAAACGTCCAGCGCGTCATGCTTAATACCATGAATGTTTGGTATTTCTTCGTATTAGCTATGTTTATAGCGATGAATACTTTAACTCGAAGAATACTAGCCTGCAGTTATCAGAATGATGCAATAGTTAATGAACTGCATTTTTCCCGACAGTATATACAGATTCAGGCTCATGTTATTTCTAAGTTGATCTAAGGCTAGGAATAGAGTTGTGTTTGTAAATAAGACTGCATGAAGAGTGATTAAGACACGACATTGAGATATGTTATGACCATGCGTTTGAAGTTGCACGAAATAAACCCAATATCAACCATCAGATTCAAGACGGGTGAATAAACTTCAATGTTCAAATTAATGTAACATCCGGAGCCGTCTACATCGAACTGTCGGTGATAAAATTCAATTGTTCGCCAAGCCCAAGGTTCCTTTGACATTACTCATTGAGCAGTAAAATTCAGACGAATGAGTTCCTTGTTGTGGAATAGAAAAAACTATGATCAACGGTTCGCCGCATTCCATTGGTTTTTCGTTCATCCGGAACCATGACTTACCGTATATAAGGTAGTGGTTAAAACGAGAAGGTTCAGTTGAAGGCAACTTTTAACTAGAGAACACCATGGAATACTTTCGGAAATTAATGTCTGCTATTGGATTGGCCCCAGGGTCAAGTTCAAAAGTTGATTTCATTTCGAATCTCCCTCTTGAAATATCGCAAAATATTCTCCAGTTGCTTGATGCACGCAGTCTTATAAACTCCGCGAGTGTCTCCAGGAACTGGTATATTGTTTGCAAGAGCAACTGCATATTGACCAAATCCATTCGATTCCATCTGCGTCGACAGAAACGTGAGCTCATGCAAGGTACAGGAAAAACGACCTACACCAAGACGCATCTCCCAAAGAAAAATCGTCATCTGTTCAAATGCCCAGTCACGTTCGACATCAAACACTTAACACGAAGTACGCATAATTCAAATTCGACTGAAAGAAAGATATCACAATCATCGAAATATCTTTACCAGAATCAGAGAGCACTATCGACAAAGAGGACCGTAAAGTTCCGTTAATTGATTTTGGAAGCACTCGAAGTGAGGACACATGTGGATATCCGACGAGTTCTGAGGAATAATTCAATGTATATACTGGTTATAGATATCACCAGACTATTCCGATATTAACTTTTCGAAGGAAAAGGGGTCAAAATATTTTGGAATTGATACTGGAATTTGCGCATCAACAATAACGTCGATGGGCTCCATCCTGATTTAAAACGTCCAGCGCGTCATGCTTAATACCATGAATGTTTGGTATTTCTTCGTATTAGCTATGTTTATAGCGATGAATACTTTAACTCGAAGAATACTAGCCTGCAGTTATCAGAATGATGCAATAGTTAATGAACTGCATTTTTCCCGACAGTATATACAGATTCAGGCTCATGTTATTTCTAAGTTGATCTAAGGCTAGGAATAGAGTTGTGTTTGTAAATAAGACTGCATGAAGAGTGATTAAGACACGACATTGAGATATGTTATGACCATGCGTTTGAAGTTGCACGAAATAAACCCAATATCAACCATCAGATTCAAGACGGGTGAATAAACTTCAATGTTCAAATTAATGTAACATCCGGAGCCGTCTACATCGAACTGTCGGTGATAAAATTCAATTGTTCGCCAAGCCCAAGCTTCCTTTGACATTACTCATTGAGCAGTAAAATTCAGACGAATGAGTTCCTTGTTGTGGAATAGAAAAAACTATGATCAACGGTTCGCCGCATTCCATTGGTTTTTCGTTCATCCGGAACCATGACTTACCGTATATAAGGTAGTGGTTAAAACGAGAAGGTTCAGTTGAAGGCAACTTTTAACTAGAGAACACCATGGAATACTTTCGGAAATTAATGTCTGCTATTGGATTGGCCCCAGGGTCAAGTTCAAAAGTTGATTTCATTTCGAATCTCCCTCTTGAAATATCGCAAAATATTCTCCAGTTGCTTGATGCACGCAGTCTTATAAACTCCGCGAGTGTCTGCAGGAACTGGTATATTGTTTGCAAGAGCAACTGCACATTGACCAAATCCAATCGATTCCATCTGCGTCGACAGAAACGTGAGCTCATGCAAGGTACAGGAAAAACGACCTACACCAAGACGCATCTCCCAAAGAAAAATCGTCATCTGTTCAAATGCCCAGTCACGTTCGACATCAAACACTTAACACGAAGTACGCATAATTCAAATTCGACTGAAAGAAAGATATCACAATCATCGAAATATCTTTACCAGAATCAGAGAGCACTATCGACAAAGAGGACCGTAAAGTTCCGTTAATTGATTTTGGAAGCACTCGAAGTGAGGACACATGTGGATATCCGACGAGTTCTGAGGAATAATTCAATGTATATACCGGTTATAGATATCTCCAGACTATTCCGATATTAACTTTTCGGAGCAAAAGGGGTCAAAATATTTTGGAATCGATACTGAAATTCGCGCATCAACAGTAACGTCGATGGGCTCCATCCTGATTTAAAACGTCCAGCGCGTCATGCTTAATACCATGAATGTTTGGTATTTTTTCGTATTAGCTATGTTTATAGCGATGAATACTTGAACTCGAAGAATACTAGCCTGCAGTTATCAGAATGATGCAATAGTTAATGAACTGCATTTTTCCCGACAGTATATACAGATTCAGGCTCATGTTATTTCTAAGTTGATCTAAGGCTAGGAATAGAGTTGTGTTTGTAAATAAGACTGCATGAAGAGTGATTAAGACACGACATCGAGATATGTTATGACCATGCGTTTGAAGTTGCACGAAATAAAGCCAATATCAACCATCAGATTCATGACGGGTGAATAAACTTCAATGTTCTAATTAATGTAACATTCTGAGCCGTCTACATCGAACTCTCGGTGATTAAATTCAATTGTTCGCCAAGCCCAAGCTTCCTTTGAAATTACTCATTGAGCAGTAAAATTCAGACGAATGAGTTCCATGTTGCGGAATAGAAAAAACTATGATCAACGGTTCGCCGCATTCCATTGGTTTTTCGTTCATCCGGAACCATGACTTACCGTATATAAGGTAGTGGTTTAAACGAGAAGGTTCAGTTGAAGGCAACCTTTAACTAGAGAACACCATGGAATACTTTCGGATCTTAATGTCTGCTATTGGATTGGCCCCAGGGTCAAGTTCAAAAGTTGATTTCATTTCGAATCTCCCTCTAGAAATATCGCAAACTATTCTCCAGTTGCTTGATGCACGCAGTCTTATAAACTCCGCGAGTGTCTGCAGGAACTGGCATATTGTTTGCAAGAGCAACTGCACATTGACCAAATCCATTCGATTCCATCTGCATCGACAGAAACGTGAGCTCATGCAAGGTACAGGAAAAACGACCTACGCCAAGACGCATCTCCCAAAGAAAAATCGTCATCTGTTCAAATGCCCAGTCACGTTCGACATCAAATACTTAACACGAAGTACGCATAATTACAATTCGACTGAAAGAATGATATCGCAATCATCGAAATATCTTCGCCAGAATTAGAGAGCACTATCGACACAGAGGACCGTAAAGTTCCGTTAATTGATTTGGTAAGCACTCGAAGTGAGGACACATGTGGATATCCGACGAGTTCTGAGGAATAATTCAATGTATATACCGGTTATAGATATCTCCAGACTATTCCGATATTAACTTTTCGGAGAAAAAGGGGTCAAAATATTTTGGAATCGATACTGAAATTCGCGCATCAACAATAACGTCGATGGGCTCCATCCTGATTTAAAACGCCCAGCGCATCATGCTTAATACCATGAATGTTTGGTATTTCTTCGTATTAGCTATGTTGATAGCGATGAATACTTTAACTCGAAGAATACTAGCCTGCAGTTATCAGAATGATGCAATAGTTAATGAACTGCATTTTTCCCGACAGTATATACAGATTCAGGCTCATGTTATTTTTAAGTTGATCTAAGGCTAGGAATAGAGTTGTGTTTGTAAATGAGAGTGCATGAAGAGTGATTAAGACACGACATTGAGATATGATATGACCATGCGTTTGTAGTTGCACGAAATAAAGCTAATATCAATTATCAGATTCAAGACGGGTGAATAAACTTCAATGTTTAAATTAATGTAACATTCGGAGCCGTCTACATCGTACTGTCGGTGATTAAATTCAGATGTTCGCCAAACCCAAGCTTCCTTTGAAATTACTCATTGAGCAGTAAAATTCAGACGAATGAGTTCCATGTTGTGGAATAGAAAAAACTATGATCAACGGTTCGCCGCATTCCATTGGTTTTCCGTTCATCCGGAACCATGACTTACCGTATATAAGGTAGTGGTTCAAACGAGAAGGTTCAGTTGAAGGCAACCTTTCACTGGAGAACACCATGGAATACTTTCGGAAATTAATGTCTGCTATTGGATTGGCCCCAGGGTCAAGTTCGAAAGTTGATTTCATTTCGAATCTCCCTCTAGAAATATCGCAAAATATTCTCCAGTTGCTTGATGCACGCAGTCTTATAAACTCCGCGAGTGTCTGCAGGAACTGGCTGTTGTTTGCAAGAGCAACTGCACATTGACCAAATCCATTCGATTCCATCCGCGTCGACAGAAACGTCAGCTCATGCTAGGTACAGGAAAAACGACATACACCAAGACGCATCTCCCAAAGAAAAATCGTCATCTGTTCAAATGCCCAGTCACGTTCGACATCAAACACTTAACACGAAGTACGCATAATTCAAATTCGACTGAAAGAAAGATATCACAATCATCGAAATATCTTTACCAGAATCAGAGAGCACTATCGACAAAGAGGACCGTAAAGTTCCGTTAATTGATTTTGGAAGCACTCGAAGTGAGGACACATGTGGATATCCGACGAGTTCTGAGGAATAATTCAATGTATATACTGGTTATAGATATCACCAGACTATTCCGATATTAACTTTTCGAAGGGAAAGGGGTCAAAATATTTTGGAATTGATACTGAAATTTGCGCATCAACAATAACGTCGATGGGCTCCATCCTGATTTAAAACGTCCAGCGCGTCATGCTTAATACCATGAATGTTTGGTATTTCTTCGTATTAGCTATGTTTATAGCGATGAATACTTTAACTCGAAGAATACTAGCCTGCAGTTATCAGAATGATGCAATAGTTAATGAACTGCATTTTTCCCGACAGTATATACAGATTCAGGCTCATGTTATTTCTAAGTTGATCTAAGGCTAGGAATAGAGTTGTGTTTGTAAATAAGACTGCATGAAGAGTGATTAAGACACGACATTGAGATATGTTATGACCATGCGTTTGAAGTTGCACGAAATAAACCCAATATCAACCATCAGATTCAAGACGGGTGAATAAACTTCAATGTTCAAATTAATGTAACATCCGGAGCCGTCTACATCGAACTGTCGGTGATAAAATTCAATTGTTCGCCAAGCCCAAGGTTCCTTTGACATTACTCATTGAGCAGTAAAATTCAGACGAATGAGTTCCTTGTTGTGGAATAGAAAAAACTATGATCAACGGTTCGCCGCATTCCATTGGTTTTTCGTTCATCCGGAACCATGACTTACCGTATATAAGGTAGTGGTTAAAACGAGAAGGTTCAGTTGAAGGCAACTTTTAACTAGAGAACACCATGGAATACTTTCGGAAATTAATGTCTGCTATTGGATTGGCCCCAGGGTCAAGTTCAAAAGTTGATTTCATTTCGAATCTCCCTCTTGAAATATCGCAAAATATTCTCCAGTTGCTTGATGCACGCAGTCTTATAAACTCCGCGAGTGTCTGCAGGAACTGGTATATTGTTTGCAAGAGCAACTGCATATTGACCAAATCCATTCGATTCCATCTGCGTCGACAGAAACGTGAGCTCATGCAAGGTACAGGAAAAACGACCTACACCAAGACGCATCTCCCAAAGAAAAATCGTCATCTGTTCAAATGCCCAGTCACGTTCGACATCAAACACTTAACACGAAGTACGCATAATTCAAATTCGACTGAAAGAAAGATATCACAATCATCGAAATATCTTTACCAGAATCAGAGAGCACTATCGACAAAGAGGACCGTAAAGTTCCGTTAATTGATTTTGGAAGCACTCGAAGTGAGGACACATGTGGATATCCGACGAGTTCTGAGGAATAATTCAATGTATATACTGGTTATAGATATCACCAGACTATTCCGATATTAACTTTTCGAAGGAAAAGGGGTCAAAATATTTTGGAATTGATACTGGAATTTGCGCATCAACAATAACGTCGATGGGCTCCATCCTGATTTAAAACGTCCAGCGCGTCATGCTTAATACCATGAATGTTTGGTATTTCTTCGTATTAGCTATGTTTATAGCGATGAATACTTTAACTCGAAGAATACTAGCCTGCAGTTATCAGAATGATGCAATAGTTAATGAACTGCATTTTTCCCGACAGTATATACAGATTCAGGCTCATGTTATTTCTAAGTTGATCTAAGGCTAGGAATAGAGTTGTGTTTGTAAATAAGACTGCATGAAGAGTGATTAAGACACGACATTGAGATATGTTATGACCATGCGTTTGAAGTTGCACGAAATAAACCCAATATCAACCATCAGATTCAAGACGGGTGAATAAACTTCAATGTTCAAATTAATGTAACATCCGGAGCCGTCTACATCGAACTGTCGGTGATTAAATTCAATTGTTCGCCAAGCCCAAGCTTCCTTTGAAATTACTCATTGAGCAGTAAAATTCAGACGAATGAGTTCCTTGTTGTGGAATAGAAAAAACTATGATCAACGGTTCGCCGCATTCCATTGGTTTTTCGTTCATCCGGAACCATGACTTACCGTATATAAGGTAGTGGTTTGAACGAGAAGGTTCAGTTGAAGGCAACTTTTAACTAGAGAACACCATGGAATACTTTCGGAAATTAATGTCTGCTATTGGATTGGCCCCAGGGTCAAGTTCAAAAGTTGATTTCATTTCGAATCTCCCTCTTGAAATATCGCAAAATATTCTCCAGTTGCTTGATGCACGCAGTCTTATAAACTCCGCGAGTGTCTGCAGGAACTGGTATATTGTTTGCAAGAGCAACTGCACATTGACCAAATCCATTCGATTCCATCTGCGTCGACAGAAACGTGAGCTCATGCAAGGTACAGGAAAAATGACCTACACCAAGACGCATCTCCCAAAGAAAAATCGTCATCTGTTCAAATGCCCAGTCACGTTCGACATCAAACACTTAACACGAAGTACGCATAATTCAAATTCGACTGAAAGAAAGATATCACAATCATCGAAATATCTTTACCAGAATCAGAGAGCACTATCGACAAAGAGGACCGTAAAGTTTCGTTAATTGATTTTGGAAGCACTCGAAGTGAGGACACATGTGGATATCCGACGAGTTCTGAGGAATAATTCAATGTATATACTGGTTATAGATATCACCAGACTATTCCGATATCAACTTTTCGAAGGAAAAGGGGTCAAAATATTTTGGAATTGATACTGAAATTTGCGCATCAACAGTAACGTCGATGGGCTCCATCCTGATTTAAAACGTCCAGCGCGTCATGCTTAATACCATGAATGTTTGGTATTTCTTAGTATTAGCTATGTTGATTGCGATGAATACTTTAACTCGAAGAATACTAGCCTGCAGTTATCAGAATGATGCAATAGTTAATGAACTGCATTTTTCCCGACAGTATATACAGATTCAGGCTCATGTTATTTCTAAGTTGATCTAAGGCTAGGAATAGAGTTGTGTTTGTAAATAAGACTGCATGAAGAGTGATTAAGACACGACATTGAGATATGTTATGACCATGCGTTTGAAGTTGCACGAAATAAACCCAATATCAACCATCAGATTCAAGACGGGTGAATAAACTTCAATGTTCAAATTAATGTAACATCCGGAGCCGTCTACATCGAACTGTCGGTGATAAAATTCAATTGTTCGCCAAGCCCAAGCTTCCTTTGACATTACTCATTGAGCAGTAAAATTCAGACGAATGAGTTCCTTGTTGTGGAATAGAAAAAACTATGATCAACGGTTCGCCGCATTCCATTGGTTTTTCGTTCATCCGGAACCATGACTTACCGTATATAAGGTAGTGGTTAAAACGAGAAGGTTCAGTTGAAGGCAACTTTTAACTAGAGAACACCATGGAATACTTTCGGAAATTAATGTCTGCTATTGGATTGGCCCCAGGGTCAAGTTCGAAAGTTGATTTCATTTCGAATCTCCCTCTAGAAATATCGCAAAATATTCTCCAGTTGCTTGATGCACGCAGTCTTATAAACTCCGCGAGTGTCTGCAGGAACTGGCTGTTGTTTGCAAGAGCAACTGCACATTGACCAAATCCATTCGATTCCATCCGCGTCGACAGAAACGTCAGCTCATGCTAGGTACAGGAAAAACGACATACACCAAGACGCATCTCCCAAAGAAAAATCGTCATCTGTTCAAATGCCCAGTCACGTTCGACATCAAACACTTAACACGAAGTACGCATAATTCAAATTCGACTGAAAGAAAGATATCACAATCATCGAAATATCTTTACCAGAATCAGAGAGCACTATCGACAAAGAGGACCGTAAAGTTCCGTTAATTGATTTTGGAAGCACTCGAAGTGAGGACACATGTGGATATCCGACGAGTTCTGAGGAATAATTCAATGTATATACCGGTTATAGATATCTCCAGACTATTCCGATATTAACTTTTCGGAGCAAAAGGGGTCAAAATATTTTGGAATCGATACTGAAATTCGCGCATCAACAGTAACGTCGATGGGCTCCATCCTGATTTAAAACGTCCAGCGCGTCATGCTTAATACCATGAATGTTTGGTATTTTTTCGTATTAGCTATGTTTATAGCGATGAATACTTGAACTCGAAGAATACTAGCCTGCAGTTATCAGAATGATGCAATAGTTAATGAACTGCATTTTTCCCGACAGTATATACAGATTCAGGCTCATGTTATTTCTAAGTTGATCTAAGGCTAGGAATAGAGTTGTGTTTGTAAATAAGACTGCATGAAGAGTGATTAAGACACGACATCGAGATATGTTATGACCATGCGTTTGAAGTTGCACGAAATAAAGCCAATATCAACCATCAGATTCATGACGGGTGAATAAACTTCAATGTTCTAATTAATGTAACATTCTGAGCCGTCTACATCGAACTCTCGGTGATTAAATTCAATTGTTCGCCAAGCCCAAACTTCCTTTGAAATTACTCATTGAGCAGTAAAATTCAGACGAATGAGTTCCATGTTGCGGAATAGAAAAAACTATGATCAACGGTTCGCCGCATTCCATTGGTTTTTCGTTCATCCGGAACCATGACTTACCGTATATAAGGTAGTGGTTTAAACGAGAAGGTTCAGTTGAAGGCAACCTTTAACTAGAGAACACCATGGAATACTTTCGGATCTTAATGTCTGCTATTGGATTGGCCCCAGGGTCAAGTTCAAAAGTTGATTTCATTTCGAATCTCCCTCTAGAAATATCGCAAACTATTCTCCAGTTGCTTGATGCACGCAGTCTTATAAACTCCGCGAGTGTCTGCAGGAACTGGCATATTGTTTGCAAGAGCAACTGCACATTGACCAAATCCATTCGATTCCATCTGCGTCGACAGAAACGTGAGCTCATGCAAGGTACAGGAAAAACGACCTACGCCAAGACGCATCTCCCAAAGAAAAATCGTCATCTGTTCAAATGCCCAGTCACGTTCGACATCAAATACTTAACACGAAGTACGCATAATTACAATTCGACTGAAAGAATGATATCGCAATCATCGAAATATCTTCGCCAGAATTAGAGAGCACTATCGACACAGAGGACCGTAAAGTTCCGTTAATTGATTTGGTAAGCACTCGAAGTGAGGACACATGTGGATATCCGACGAGTTCTGAGGAATAATTCAATGTATATACCGGTTATAGATATCTCCAGACTATTCCGATATTAACTTTTCGGAGAAAAAGGGGTCAAAATATTTTGGAATCGATACTGAAATTCGCGCATCAACAATAACGTCGATGGGCTCCATCCTGATTTAAAACGCCCAGCGCATCATGCTTAATACCATGAATGTTTGGTATTTCTTCGTATTAGCTATGTTGATAGCGATGAATACTTTAACTCGAAGAATACTAGCCTGCAGTTATCAGAATGATGCAATAGTTAATGAACTGCATTTTTCCCGACAGTATATACAGATTCAGGCTCATGTTATTTTTAAGTTGATCTAAGGCTAGGAATAGAGTTGTGTTTGTAAATGAGAGTGCATGAAGAGTGATTAAGACACGACATTGAGATATGATATGACCATGCGTTTGTAGTTGCACGAAATAAAGCTAATATCAATTATCAGATTCAAGACGGGTGAATAAACTTCAATGTTTAAATTAATGTAACATTCGGAGCCGTCTACATCGTACTGTCGGTGATTAAATTCAGATGTTCGCCAAACCCAAGCTTCCTTTGAAATTACTCATTGAGCACTAAAATTCAGACGAATGAGTTCCATGTTGTGGAATAGAAAAAACTATGATCAACGGTTCGCCGCATTCCATTGGTTTTCCGTTCATCCGGAACCATGACTTACCGTATATAAGGTAGTGGTTCAAACGAGAAGGTTCAGTTGAAGGCAACCTTTCACTGGAGAACACCATGGAATACTTTCGGAAATTAATGTCTGCTATTGGATTGGCCCCAGGGTCAAGTTCGAAAGTTGATTTCATTTCGAATCTCCCTCTAGAAATATCGCAAAATATTCTCCAGTTGCTTGATGCACGCAGTCTTATAAACTCCGCGAGTGTCTGCAGGAACTGGCTGTTGTTTGCAAGAGCAACTGCACATTGACCAAATCCATTCGATTCCATCCGCGTCGACAGAAACGTCAGCTCATGCTAGGTACAGGAAAAACGACATACACCAAGACGCATCTCCCAAAGAAAAATCGTCATCTGTTCAAATGCCCAGTCACGTTCGACATCAAACACTTAACACGAAGTACGCGTAATTCAAATTCGACTGAAAGAAAGATATCACAATCATCGAAATATCTTTACCAGAATCAGAGAGCACTATCGACAAAGAGGACCGTAAAGTTCCGTTAATTGATTTTGGAAGCACTCGAAGTGAGGACACATGTGGATATCCGACGAGTTCTGAGGAATAATTCAATGTATATACTGGTTATAGATATCACCAGACTATTCCGATATTAACTTTTCGAAGGGAAAGGGGTCAAAATATTTTGGAATTGATACTGAAATTTGCGCATCAACAATAACGTCGATGGGCTCCATCCTGATTTAAAACGTCCAGCGCGTCATGCTTAATACCATGAATGTTTGGTATTTCTTCGTATTAGCTATGTTTATAGCGATGAATACTTTAACTCGAAGAATACTAGCCTGCAGTTATCAGAATGATGCAATAGTTAATGAACTGCATTTTTCCCGACAGTATATACAGATTCAGGCTCATGTTATTTCTAAGTTGATCTAAGGCTAGGAATAGAGTTGTGTTTGTAAATAAGACTGCATGAAGAGTGATTAAGACACGACATTGAGATATGTTATGACCATGCGTTTGAAGTTGCACGAAATAAACCCAATATCAACCATCAGATTCAAGACGGGTGAATAAACTTCAATGTTCAAATTAATGTAACATCCGGAGCCGTCTACATCGAACTGTCGGTGATAAAATTCAATTGTTCGCCAAGCCCAAGGTTCCTTTGACATTACTCATTGAGCAGTAAAATTCAGACGAATGAGTTCCTTGTTGTGGAATAGAAAAAACTATGATCAACGGTTCGCCGCATTCCATTGGTTTTTCGTTCATCCGGAACCATGACTTACCGTATATAAGGTAGTGGTTAAAACGAGAAGGTTCAGTTGAAGGCAACTTTTAACTAGAGAACACCATGGAATACTTTCGGAAATTAATGTCTGCTATTGGATTGGCCCCAGGGTCAAGTTCAAAAGTTGATTTCATTTCGAATCTCCCTCTTGAAATATCGCAAAATATTCTCCAGTTGCTTGATGCACGCAGTCTTATAAACTCCGCGAGTGTCTCCAGGAACTGGTATATTGTTTGCAAGAGCAACTGCATATTGACCAAATCCATTCGATTCCATCTGCGTCGACAGAAACGTGAGCTCATGCAAGGTACAGGAAAAACGACCTACACCAAGACGCATCTCCCAAAGAAAAATCGTCATCTGTTCAAATGCCCAGTCACGTTCGACATCAAACACTTAACACGAAGTACGCATAATTCAAATTCGACTGAAAGAAAGATATCACAATCATCGAAATATCTTTACCAGAATCAGAGAGCACTATCGACAAAGAGGACCGTAAAGTTCCGTTAATTGATTTTGGAAGCACTCGAAGTGAGGACACATGTGGATATCCGACGAGTTCTGAGGAATAATTCAATGTATATACTGGTTATAGATATCACCAGACTATTCCGATATTAACTTTTCGAAGGAAAAGGGGTCAAAATATTTTGGAATTGATACTGGAATTTGCGCATCAACAATAACGTCGATGGGCTCCATCCTGATTTAAAACGTCCAGCGCGTCATGCTTAATACCATGAATGTTTGGTATTTCTTCGTATTAGCTATGTTTATAGCGATGAATACTTTAACTCGAAGAATACTAGCCTGCAGTTATCAGAATGATGCAATAGTTAATGAACTGCATTTTTCCCGACAGTATATACAGATTCAGGCTCATGTTATTTCTAAGTTGATCTAAGGCTAGGAATAGAGTTGTGTTTGTAAATAAGACTGCATGAAGAGTGATTAAGACACGACATTGAGATATGTTATGACCATGCGTTTGAAGTTGCACGAAATAAACCCAATATCAACCATCAGATTCAAGACGGGTGAATAAACTTCAATGTTCAAATTAATGTAACATCCGGAGCCGTCTACATCGAACTGTCGGTGATAAAATTCAATTGTTCGCCAAGCCCAAGCTTCCTTTGACATTACTCATTGAGCAGTAAAATTCAGACGAATGAGTTCCTTGTTGTGGAATAGAAAAAACTATGATCAACGGTTCGCCGCATTCCATTGGTTTTTCGTTCATCCGGAACCATGACTTACCGTATATAAGGTAGTGGTTAAAACGAGAAGGTTCAGTTGAAGGCAACTTTTAACTAGAGAACACCATGGAATACTTTCGGAAATTAATGTCTGCTATTGGATTGGCCCCAGGGTCAAGTTCAAAAGTTGATTTCATTTCGAATCTCCCTCTTGAAATATCGCAAAATATTCTCCAGTTGCTTGATGCACGCAGTCTTATAAACTCCGCGAGTGTCTGCAGGAACTGGTATATTGTTTGCAAGAGCAACTGCACATTGACCAAATCCAATCGATTCCATCTGCGTCGACAGAAACGTGAGCTCATGCAAGGTACAGGAAAAACGACCTACACCAAGACGCATCTCCCAAAGAAAAATCGTCATCTGTTCAAATGCCCAGTCACGTTCGACATCAAACACTTAACACGAAGTACGCATAATTCAAATTCGACTGAAAGAAAGATATCACAATCATCGAAATATCTTTACCAGAATCAGAGAGCACTATCGACAAAGAGGACCGTAAAGTTCCGTTAATTGATTTTGGAAGCACTCGAAGTGAGGACACATGTGGATATCCGACGAGTTCTGAGGAATAATTCAATGTATATACCGGTTATAGATATCTCCAGACTATTCCGATATTAACTTTTCGGAGCAAAAGGGGTCAAAATATTTTGGAATCGATACTGAAATTCGCGCATCAACAGTAACGTCGATGGGCTCCATCCTGATTTAAAACGTCCAGCGCGTCATGCTTAATACCATGAATGTTTGGTATTTTTTCGTATTAGCTATGTTTATAGCGATGAATACTTGAACTCGAAGAATACTAGCCTGCAGTTATCAGAATGATGCAATAGTTAATGAACTGCATTTTTCCCGACAGTATATACAGATTCAGGCTCATGTTATTTCTAAGTTGATCTAAGGCTAGGAATAGAGTTGTGTTTGTAAATAAGACTGCATGAAGAGTGATTAAGACACGACATCGAGATATGTTATGACCATGCGTTTGAAGTTGCACGAAATAAAGCCAATATCAACCATCAGATTCATGACGGGTGAATAAACTTCAATGTTCTAATTAATGTAACATTCTGAGCCGTCTACATCGAACTCTCGGTGATTAAATTCAATTGTTCGCCAAGCCCAAGCTTCCTTTGAAATTACTCATTGAGCAGTAAAATTCAGACGAATGAGTTCCATGTTGCGGAATAGAAAAAACTATGATCAACGGTTCGCCGCATTCCATTGGTTTTTCGTTCATCCGGAACCATGACTTACCGTATATAAGGTAGTGGTTTAAACGAGAAGGTTCAGTTGAAGGCAACCTTTAACTAGAGAACACCATGGAATACTTTCGGATCTTAATGTCTGCTATTGGATTGGCCCCAGGGTCAAGTTCAAAAGTTGATTTCATTTCGAATCTCCCTCTAGAAATATCGCAAACTATTCTCCAGTTGCTTGATGCACGCAGTCTTATAAACTCCGCGAGTGTCTGCAGGAACTGGCATATTGTTTGCAAGAGCAACTGCACATTGACCAAATCCATTCGATTCCATCTGCATCGACAGAAACGTGAGCTCATGCAAGGTACAGGAAAAACGACCTACGCCAAGACGCATCTCCCAAAGAAAAATCGTCATCTGTTCAAATGCCCAGTCACGTTCGACATCAAATACTTAACACGAAGTACGCATAATTACAATTCGACTGAAAGAATGATATCGCAATCATCGAAATATCTTCGCCAGAATTAGAGAGCACTATCGACACAGAGGACCGTAAAGTTCCGTTAATTGATTTGGTAAGCACTCGAAGTGAGGACACATGTGGATATCCGACGAGTTCTGAGGAATAATTCAATGTATATACCGGTTATAGATATCTCCAGACTATTCCGATATTAACTTTTCGGAGAAAAAGGGGTCAAAATATTTTGGAATCGATACTGAAATTCGCGCATCAACAATAACGTCGATGGGCTCCATCCTGATTTAAAACGCCCAGCGCATCATGCTTAATACCATGAATGTTTGGTATTTCTTCGTATTAGCTATGTTGATAGCGATGAATACTTTAACTCGAAGAATACTAGCCTGCAGTTATCAGAATGATGCAATAGTTAATGAACTGCATTTTTCCCGACAGTATATACAGATTCAGGCTCATGTTATTTTTAAGTTGATCTAAGGCTAGGAATAGAGTTGTGTTTGTAAATGAGAGTGCATGAAGAGTGATTAAGACACGACATTGAGATATGATATGACCATGCGTTTGTAGTTGCACGAAATAAAGCTAATATCAATTATCAGATTCAAGACGGGTGAATAAACTTCAATGTTTAAATTAATGTAACATTCGGAGCCGTCTACATCGTACTGTCGGTGATTAAATTCAGATGTTCGCCAAACCCAAGCTTCCTTTGAAATTACTCATTGAGCAGTAAAATTCAGACGAATGAGTTCCATGTTGTGGAATAGAAAAAACTATGATCAACGGTTCGCCGCATTCCATTGGTTTTCCGTTCATCCGGAACCATGACTTACCGTATATAAGGTAGTGGTTCAAACGAGAAGGTTCAGTTGAAGGCAACCTTTCACTGGAGAACACCATGGAATACTTTCGGAAATTAATGTCTGCTATTGGATTGGCCCCAGGGTCAAGTTCGAAAGTTGATTTCATTTCGAATCTCCCTCTAGAAATATCGCAAAATATTCTCCAGTTGCTTGATGCACGCAGTCTTATAAACTCCGCGAGTGTCTGCAGGAACTGGCTGTTGTTTGCAAGAGCAACTGCACATTGACCAAATCCATTCGATTCCATCCGCGTCGACAGAAACGTCAGCTCATGCTAGGTACAGGAAAAACGACATACACCAAGACGCATCTCCCAAAGAAAAATCGTCATCTGTTCAAATGCCCAGTCACGTTCGACATCAAACACTTAACACGAAGTACGCATAATTCAAATTCGACTGAAAGAAAGATATCACAATCATCGAAATATCTTTACCAGAATCAGAGAGCACTATCGACAAAGAGGACCGTAAAGTTCCGTTAATTGATTTTGGAAGCACTCGAAGTGAGGACACATGTGGATATCCGACGAGTTCTGAGGAATAATTCAATGTATATACTGGTTATAGATATCACCAGACTATTCCGATATTAACTTTTCGAAGGGAAAGGGGTCAAAATATTTTGGAATTGATACTGAAATTTGCGCATCAACAATAACGTCGATGGGCTCCATCCTGATTTAAAACGTCCAGCGCGTCATGCTTAATACCATGAATGTTTGGTATTTCTTCGTATTAGCTATGTTTATAGCGATGAATACTTTAACTCGAAGAATACTAGCCTGCAGTTATCAGAATGATGCAATAGTTAATGAACTGCATTTTTCCCGACAGTATATACAGATTCAGGCTCATGTTATTTCTAAGTTGATCTAAGGCTAGGAATAGAGTTGTGTTTGTAAATAAGACTGCATGAAGAGTGATTAAGACACGACATTGAGATATGTTATGACCATGCGTTTGAAGTTGCACGAAATAAACCCAATATCAACCATCAGATTCAAGACGGGTGAATAAACTTCAATGTTCAAATTAATGTAACATCCGGAGCCGTCTACATCGAACTGTCGGTGATAAAATTCAATTGTTCGCCAAGCCCAAGGTTCCTTTGACATTACTCATTGAGCAGTAAAATTCAGACGAATGAGTTCCTTGTTGTGGAATAGAAAAAACTATGATCAACGGTTCGCCGCATTCCATTGGTTTTTCGTTCATCCGGAACCATGACTTACCGTATATAAGGTAGTGGTTAAAACGAGAAGGTTCAGTTGAAGGCAACTTTTAACTAGAGAACACCATGGAATACTTTCGGAAATTAATGTCTGCTATTGGATTGGCCCCAGGGTCAAGTTCAAAAGTTGATTTCATTTCGAATCTCCCTCTTGAAATATCGCAAAATATTCTCCAGTTGCTTGATGCACGCAGTCTTATAAACTCCGCGAGTGTCTGCAGGAACTGGTATATTGTTTGCAAGAGCAACTGCATATTGACCAAATCCATTCGATTCCATCTGCGTCGACAGAAACGTGAGCTCATGCAAGGTACAGGAAAAACGACCTACACCAAGACGCATCTCCCAAAGAAAAATCGTCATCTGTTCAAATGCCCAGTCACGTTCGACATCAAACACTTAACACGAAGTACGCATAATTCAAATTCGACTGAAAGAAAGATATCACAATCATCGAAATATCTTTACCAGAATCAGAGAGCACTATCGACAAAGAGGACCGTAAAGTTCCGTTAATTGATTTTGGAAGCACTCGAAGTGAGGACACATGTGGATATCCGACGAGTTCTGAGGAATAATTCAATGTATATACTGGTTATAGATATCACCAGACTATTCCGATATTAACTTTTCGAAGGAAAAGGGGTCAAAATATTTTGGAATTGATACTGGAATTTGCGCATCAACAATAACGTCGATGGGCTCCATCCTGATTTAAAACGTCCAGCGCGTCATGCTTAATACCATGAATGTTTGGTATTTCTTCGTATTAGCTATGTTTATAGCGATGAATACTTTAACTCGAAGAATACTAGCCTGCAGTTATCAGAATGATGCAATAGTTAATGAACTGCATTTTTCCCGACAGTATATACAGATTCAGGCTCATGTTATTTCTAAGTTGATCTAAGGCTAGGAATAGAGTTGTGTTTGTAAATAAGACTGCATGAAGAGTGATTAAGACACGACATTGAGATATGTTATGACCATGCGTTTGAAGTTGCACGAAATAAACCCAATATCAACCATCAGATTCAAGACGGGTGAATAAACTTCAATGTTCAAATTAATGTAACATCCGGAGCCGTCTACATCGAACTGTCGGTGATTAAATTCAATTGTTCGCCAAGCCCAAGCTTCCTTTGAAATTACTCATTGAGCAGTAAAATTCAGACGAATGAGTTCCTTGTTGTGGAATAGAAAAAACTATGATCAACGGTTCGCCGCATTCCATTGGTTTTTCGTTCATCCGGAACCATGACTTACCGTATATAAGGTAGTGGTTTGAACGAGAAGGTTCAGTTGAAGGCAACTTTTAACTAGAGAACACCATGGAATACTTTCGGAAATTAATGTCTGCTATTGGATTGGCCCCAGGGTCAAGTTCAAAAGTTGATTTCATTTCGAATCTCCCTCTTGAAATATCGCAAAATATTCTCCAGTTGCTTGATGCACGCAGTCTTATAAACTCCGCGAGTGTCTGCAGGAACTGGTATATTGTTTGCAAGAGCAACTGCACATTGACCAAATCCATTCGATTCCATCTGCGTCGACAGAAACGTGAGCTCATGCAAGGTACAGGAAAAATGACCTACACCAAGACGCATCTCCCAAAGAAAAATCGTCATCTGTTCAAATGCCCAGTCACGTTCGACATCAAACACTTAACACGAAGTACGCATAATTCAAATTCGACTGAAAGAAAGATATCACAATCATCGAAATATCTTTACCAGAATCAGAGAGCACTATCGACAAAGAGGACCGTAAAGTTTCGTTAATTGATTTTGGAAGCACTCGAAGTGAGGACACATGTGGATATCCGACGAGTTCTGAGGAATAATTCAATGTATATACTGGTTATAGATATCACCAGACTATTCCGATATCAACTTTTCGAAGGAAAAGGGGTCAAAATATTTTGGAATTGATACTGAAATTTGCGCATCAACAGTAACGTCGATGGGCTCCATCCTGATTTAAAACGTCCAGCGCGTCATGCTTAATACCATGAATGTTTGGTATTTCTTAGTATTAGCTATGTTGATTGCGATGAATACTTTAACTCGAAGAATACTAGCCTGCAGTTATCAGAATGATGCAATAGTTAATGAACTGCATTTTTCCCGACAGTATATACAGATTCAGGCTCATGTTATTTCTAAGTTGATCTAAGGCTAGGAATAGAGTTGTGTTTGTAAATAAGACTGCATGAAGAGTGATTAAGACACGACATTGAGATATGTTATGACCATGCGTTTGAAGTTGCACGAAATAAACCCAATATCAACCATCAGATTCAAGACGGGTGAATAAACTTCAATGTTCAAATTAATGTAACATCCGGAGCCGTCTACATCGAACTGTCGGTGATAAAATTCAATTGTTCGCCAAGCCCAAGCTTCCTTTGACATTACTCATTGAGCAGTAAAATTCAGACGAATGAGTTCCTTGTTGTGGAATAGAAAAAACTATGATCAACGGTTCGCCGCATTCCATTGGTTTTTCGTTCATCCGGAACCATGACTTACCGTATATAAGGTAGTGGTTAAAACGAGAAGGTTCAGTTGAAGGCAACTTTTAACTAGAGAACACCATGGAATACTTTCGGAAATTAATGTCTGCTATTGGATTGGCCCCAGGGTCAAGTTCGAAAGTTGATTTCATTTCGAATCTCCCTCTAGAAATATCGCAAAATATTCTCCAGTTGCTTGATGCACGCAGTCTTATAAACTCCGCGAGTGTCTGCAGGAACTGGCTGTTGTTTGCAAGAGCAACTGCACATTGACCAAATCCATTCGATTCCATCCGCGTCGACAGAAACGTCAGCTCATGCTAGGTACAGGAAAAACGACATACACCAAGACGCATCTCCCAAAGAAAAATCGTCATCTGTTCAAATGCCCAGTCACGTTCGACATCAAACACTTAACACGAAGTACGCATAATTCAAATTCGACTGAAAGAAAGATATCACAATCATCGAAATATCTTTACCAGAATCAGAGAGCACTATCGACAAAGAGGACCGTAAAGTTCCGTTAATTGATTTTGGAAGCACTCGAAGTGAGGACACATGTGGATATCCGACGAGTTCTGAGGAATAATTCAATGTATATACCGGTTATAGATATCTCCAGACTATTCCGATATTAACTTTTCGGAGCAAAAGGGGTCAAAATATTTTGGAATCGATACTGAAATTCGCGCATCAACAGTAACGTCGATGGGCTCCATCCTGATTTAAAACGTCCAGCGCGTCATGCTTAATACCATGAATGTTTGGTATTTTTTCGTATTAGCTATGTTTATAGCGATGAATACTTGAACTCGAAGAATACTAGCCTGCAGTTATCAGAATGATGCAATAGTTAATGAACTGCATTTTTCCCGACAGTATATACAGATTCAGGCTCATGTTATTTCTAAGTTGATCTAAGGCTAGGAATAGAGTTGTGTTTGTAAATAAGACTGCATGAAGAGTGATTAAGACACGACATCGAGATATGTTATGACCATGCGTTTGAAGTTGCACGAAATAAAGCCAATATCAACCATCAGATTCATGACGGGTGAATAAACTTCAATGTTCTAATTAATGTAACATTCTGAGCCGTCTACATCGAACTCTCGGTGATTAAATTCAATTGTTCGCCAAGCCCAAACTTCCTTTGAAATTACTCATTGAGCAGTAAAATTCAGACGAATGAGTTCCATGTTGCGGAATAGAAAAAACTATGATCAACGGTTCGCCGCATTCCATTGGTTTTTCGTTCATCCGGAACCATGACTTACCGTATATAAGGTAGTGGTTTAAACGAGAAGGTTCAGTTGAAGGCAACCTTTAACTAGAGAACACCATGGAATACTTTCGGATCTTAATGTCTGCTATTGGATTGGCCCCAGGGTCAAGTTCAAAAGTTGATTTCATTTCGAATCTCCCTCTAGAAATATCGCAAACTATTCTCCAGTTGCTTGATGCACGCAGTCTTATAAACTCCGCGAGTGTCTGCAGGAACTGGCATATTGTTTGCAAGAGCAACTGCACATTGACCAAATCCATTCGATTCCATCTGCGTCGACAGAAACGTGAGCTCATGCAAGGTACAGGAAAAACGACCTACGCCAAGACGCATCTCCCAAAGAAAAATCGTCATCTGTTCAAATGCCCAGTCACGTTCGACATCAAATACTTAACACGAAGTACGCATAATTACAATTCGACTGAAAGAATGATATCGCAATCATCGAAATATCTTCGCCAGAATTAGAGAGCACTATCGACACAGAGGACCGTAAAGTTCCGTTAATTGATTTGGTAAGCACTCGAAGTGAGGACACATGTGGATATCCGACGAGTTCTGAGGAATAATTCAATGTATATACCGGTTATAGATATCTCCAGACTATTCCGATATTAACTTTTCGGAGAAAAAGGGGTCAAAATATTTTGGAATCGATACTGAAATTCGCGCATCAACAATAACGTCGATGGGCTCCATCCTGATTTAAAACGCCCAGCGCATCATGCTTAATACCATGAATGTTTGGTATTTCTTCGTATTAGCTATGTTGATAGCGATGAATACTTTAACTCGAAGAATACTAGCCTGCAGTTATCAGAATGATGCAATAGTTAATGAACTGCATTTTTCCCGACAGTATATACAGATTCAGGCTCATGTTATTTTTAAGTTGATCTAAGGCTAGGAATAGAGTTGTGTTTGTAAATGAGAGTGCATGAAGAGTGATTAAGACACGACATTGAGATATGATATGACCATGCGTTTGTAGTTGCACGAAATAAAGCTAATATCAATTATCAGATTCAAGACGGGTGAATAAACTTCAATGTTTAAATTAATGTAACATCCGGAGCCGTCTACATCGTACTGTCGGTGATTAAATTCAGATGTTCGCCAAACCCAAGGTTCCTTTGACATTACTCATTGAGCAGTAAAATTCAGACGAATGAGTTCCTTGTTGTGGAATAGAAAAAACTATGATCAACGGTTCGCCGCATTCCATTGGTTTTTCGTTCATCCGGAACCATGACTTACCGTATATAAGGTAGTGGTTAAAACGAGAAGGTTCAGTTGAAGGCAACTTTTAACTAGAGAACACCATGGAATACTTTCGGAAATTAATGTCTGCTATTGGATTGGCCCCAGGGTCAAGTTCAAAAGTTGATTTCATTTCGAATCTCCCTCTTGAAATATCGCAAAATATTCTCCAGTTGCTTGATGCACGCAGTCTTATAAACTCCGCGAGTGTCTCCAGGAACTGGTATATTGTTTGCAAGAGCAACTGCATATTGACCAAATCCATTCGATTCCATCTGCGTCGACAGAAACGTGAGCTCATGCAAGGTACAGGAAAAACGACCTACACCAAGACGCATCTCCCAAAGAAAAATCGTCATCTGTTCAAATGCCCAGTCACGTTCGACATCAAACACTTAACACGAAGTACGCATAATTCAAATTCGACTGAAAGAAAGATATCACAATCATCGAAATATCTTTACCAGAATCAGAGAGCACTATCGACAAAGAGGACCGTAAAGTTCCGTTAATTGATTTTGGAAGCACTCGAAGTGAGGACACATGTGGATATCCGACGAGTTCTGAGGAATAATTCAATGTATATACTGGTTATAGATATCACCAGACTATTCCGATATTAACTTTTCGAAGGAAAAGGGTTCAAAATATTTTGGAATTGATACTGGAATTTGCGCATCAACAATAACGTCGATGGGCTCCATCCTGATTTAAAACGTCCAGCGCGTCATGCTTAATACCATGAATGTTTGGTATTTCTTCGTATTAGCTATGTTTATAGCGATGAATACTTTAACTCGAAGAATACTAGCCTGCAGTTATCAGAATGATGCAATAGTTAATGAACTGCATTTTTCCCGACAGTATATACAGATTCAGGCTCATGTTATTTCTAAGTTGATCTAAGGCTAGGAATAGAGTTGTGTTTGTAAATAAGACTGCATGAAGAGTGATTAAGACACGACATTGAGATATGTTATGACCATGCGTTTGAAGTTGCACGAAATAAACCCAATATCAACCATCAGATTCAAGACGGGTGAATAAACTTCAATGTTCAAATTAATGTAACATCCGGAGCCGTCTACATCGAACTGTCGGTGATAAAATTCAATTGTTCGCCAAGCCCAAGCTTCCTTTGACATTACTCATTGAGCAGTAAAATTCAGACGAATGAGTTCCTTGTTGTGGAATAGAAAAAACTATGATCAACGGTTCGCCGCATTCCATTAGTTTTTCGTTCATCCGGAACCATGACTTACCGTATATAAGGTAGTGGTTAAAACGAGAAGGTTCAGTTGAAGGCAACTTTTAACTAGAGAACACCATGGAATACTTTCGGAAATTAATGTCTGCTATTGGATTGGCCCCAGGGTCAAGTTCAAAAGTTGATTTCATTTCGAATCTCCCTCTTGAAATATCGCAAAATATTCTCCAGTTGCTTGATGCACGCAGTCTTATAAACTCCGCGAGTGTCTGCAGGAACTGGTATATTGTTTGCAAGAGCAACTGCACATTGACCAAATCCAATCGATTCCATCTGCGTCGACAGAAACGTGAGCTCATGCAAGGTACAGGAAAAACGACCTACACCAAGACGCATCTCCCAAAGAAAAATCGTCATCTGTTCAAATGCCCAGTCACGTTCGACATCAAACACTTAACACGAAGTACGCATAATTCAAATTCGACTGAAAGAAAGATATCACAATCATCGAAATATCTTTACCAGAATCAGAGAGCACTATCGACAAAGAGGACCGTAAAGTTCCGTTAATTGATTTTGGAAGCACTCGAAGTGAGGACACATGTGGATATCCGACGAGTTCTGAGGAATAATTCAATGTATATACCGGTTATAGATATCTCCAGACTATTCCGATATTAACTTTTCGGAGCAAAAGGGGTCAAAATATTTTGGAATCGATACTGAAATTCGCGCATCAACAGTAACGTCGATGGGCTCCATCCTGATTTAAAACGTCCAGCGCGTCATGCTTAATACCATGAATGTTTGGTATTTTTTCGTATTAGCTATGTTTATAGCGATGAATACTTGAACTCGAAGAATACTAGCCTGCAGTTATCAGAATGATGCAATAGTTAATGAACTGCATTTTTCCCGACAGTATATACAGATTCAGGCTCATGTTATTTCTAAGTTGATCTAAGGCTAGGAATAGAGTTGTGTTTGTAAATAAGACTGCATGAAGAGTGATTAAGACACGACATCGAGATATGTTATGACCATGCGTTTGAAGTTGCACGAAATAAAGCCAATATCAACCATCAGATTCATGACGGGTGAATAAACTTCAATGTTCTAATTAATGTAACATTCTGAGCCGTCTACATCGAACTCTCGGTGATTAAATTCAATTGTTCGCCAAGCCCAAGCTTCCTTTGAAATTACTCATTGAGCAGTAAAATTCAGACGAATGAGTTCCATGTTGCGGAATAGAAAAAACTATGATCAACGGTTCGCCGCATTCCATTGGTTTTTCGTTCATCCGGAACCATGACTTACCGTATATAAGGTAGTGGTTTAAACGAGAAGGTTCAGTTGAAGGCAACCTTTAACTAGAGAACACCATGGAATACTTTCGGATCTTAATGTCTGCTATTGGATTGGCCCCAGGGTCAAGTTCAAAAGTTGATTTCATTTCGAATCTCCCTCTAGAAATATCGCAAACTATTCTCCAGTTGCTTGATGCACGCAGTCTTATAAACTCCGCGAGTGTCTGCAGGAACTGGCATATTGTTTGCAAGAGCAACTGCACATTGACCAAATCCATTCGATTCCATCTGCGTCGACAGAAACGTGAGCTCATGCAAGGTACAGGAAAAACGACCTACGCCAAGACGCATCTCCCAAAGAAAAATCGTCATCTGTTCAAATGCCCAGTCACGTTCGACATCAAATACTTAACACGAAGTACGCATAATTACAATTCGACTGAAAGAATGATATCGCAATCATCGAAATATCTTCGCCAGAATTAGAGAGCACTATCGACACAGAGGACCGTAAAGTTCCGTTAATTGATTTGGTAAGCACTCGAAGTGAGGACACATGTGGATATCCGACGAGTTCTGAGGAATAATTCAATGTATATACCGGTTATAGATATCTCCAGACTATTCCGATATTAACTTTTCGGAGAAAAAGGGGTCAAAATATTTTGGAATCGATACTGAAATTCGCGCATCAACAATAACGTCGATGGGCTCCATCCTGATTTAAAACGCCCAGCGCATCATGCTTAATACCATGAATGTTTGGTATTTCTTCGTATTAGCTATGTTGATAGCGATGAATACTTTAACTCGAAGAATACTAGCCTGCAGTTATCAGAATGATGCAATAGTTAATGAACTGCATTTTTCCCGACAGTATATACAGATTCAGGCTCATGTTATTTTTAAGTTGATCTAAGGCTAGGAATAGAGTTGTGTTTGTAAATGAGAGTGCATGAAGAGTGATTAAGACACGACATTGAGATATGATATGACCATGCGTTTGTAGTTGCACGAAATAAAGCTAATATCAATTATCAGATTCAAGACGGGTGAATAAACTTCAATGTTTAAATTAATGTAACATTCGGAGCCGTCTACATCGTACTGTCGGTGATTAAATTCAGATGTTCGCCAAACCCAAGCTTCCTTTGAAATTACTCATTGAGCAGTAAAATTCAGACGAATGAGTTCCATGTTGTGGAATAGAAAAAACTATGATCAACGGTTCGCCGCATTCCATTGGTTTTCCGTTCATCCGGAACCATGACTTACCGTATATAAGGTAGTGGTTCAAACGAGAAGGTTCAGTTGAAGGCAACCTTTCACTGGAGAACACCATGGAATACTTTCGGAAATTAATGTCTGCTATTGGATTGGCCCCAGGGTCAAGTTCGAAAGTTGATTTCATTTCGAATCTCCCTCTAGAAATATCGCAAAATATTCTCCAGTTGCTTGATGCACGCAGTCTTATAAACTCCGCGAGTGTCTGCAGGAACTGGCTGTTGTTTGCAAGAGCAACTGCACATTGACCAAATCCATTCGATTCCATCCGCGTCGACAGAAACGTCAGCTCATGCTAGGTACAGGAAAAACGACATACACCAAGACGCATCTCCCAAAGAAAAATCGTCATCTGTTCAAATGCCCAGTCACGTTCGACATCAAACACTTAACACGAAGTACGCATAATTCAAATTCGACTGAAAGAAAGATATCACAATCATCGAAATATCTTTACCAGAATCAGAGAGCACTATCGACAAAGAGGACCGTAAAGTTCCGTTAATTGATTTTGGAAGCACTCGAAGTGAGGACACATGTGGATATCCGACGAGTTCTGAGGAATAATTCAATGTATATACTGGTTATAGATATCACCAGACTATTCCGATATTAACTTTTCGAAGGGAAAGGGGTCAAAATATTTTGGAATTGATACTGAAATTTGCGCATCAACAATAACGTCGATGGGCTCCATCCTGATTTAAAACGTCCAGCGCGTCATGCTTAATACCATGAATGTTTGGTATTTCTTCGTATTAGCTATGTTTATAGCGATGAATACTTTAACTCGAAGAATACTAGCCTGCAGTTATCAGAATGATGCAATAGTTAATGAACTGCATTTTTCCCGACAGTATATACAGATTCAGGCTCATGTTATTTCTAAGTTGATCTAAGGCTAGGAATAGAGTTGTGTTTGTAAATAAGACTGCATGAAGAGTGATTAAGACACGACATTGAGATATGTTATGACCATGCGTTTGAAGTTGCACGAAATAAACCCAATATCAACCATCAGATTCAAGACGGGTGAATAAACTTCAATGTTCAAATTAATGTAACATCCGGAGCCGTCTACATCGAACTGTCGGTGATAAAATTCAATTGTTCGCCAAGCCCAAGGTTCCTTTGACATTACTCATTGAGCAGTAAAATTCAGACGAATGAGTTCCTTGTTGTGGAATAGAAAAAACTATGATCAACGGTTCGCCGCATTCCATTGGTTTTTCGTTCATCCGGAACCATGACTTACCGTATATAAGGTAGTGGTTAAAACGAGAAGGTTCAGTTGAAGGCAACTTTTAACTAGAGAACACCATGGAATACTTTCGGAAATTAATGTCTGCTATTGGATTGGCCCCAGGGTCAAGTTCAAAAGTTGATTTCATTTCGAATCTCCCTCTTGAAATATCGCAAAATATTCTCCAGTTGCTTGATGCACGCAGTCTTATAAACTCCGCGAGTGTCTGCAGGAACTGGTATATTGTTTGCAAGAGCAACTGCATATTGACCAAATCCATTCGATTCCATCTGCGTCGACAGAAACGTGAGCTCATGCAAGGTACAGGAAAAACGACCTACACCAAGACGCATCTCCCAAAGAAAAATCGTCATCTGTTCAAATGCCCAGTCACGTTCGACATCAAACACTTAACACGAAGTACGCATAATTCAAATTCGACTGAAAGAAAGATATCACAATCATCGAAATATCTTTACCAGAATCAGAGAGCACTATCGACAAAGAGGACCGTAAAGTTCCGTTAATTGATTTTGGAAGCACTCGAAGTGAGGACACATGTGGATATCCGACGAGTTCTGAGGAATAATTCAATGTATATACTGGTTATAGATATCACCAGACTATTCCGATATTAACTTTTCGAAGGAAAAGGGGTCAAAATATTTTGGAATTGATACTGGAATTTGCGCATCAACAATAACGTCGATGGGCTCCATCCTGATTTAAAACGTCCAGCGCGTCATGCTTAATACCATGAATGTTTGGTATTTCTTCGTATTAGCTATGTTTATAGCGATGAATACTTTAACTCGAAGAATACTAGCCTGCAGTTATCAGAATGATGCAATAGTTAATGAACTGCATTTTTCCCGACAGTATATACAGATTCAGGCTCATGTTATTTCTAAGTTGATCTAAGGCTAGGAATAGAGTTGTGTTTGTAAATAAGACTGCATGAAGAGTGATTAAGACACGACATTGAGATATGTTATGACCATGCGTTTGAAGTTGCACGAAATAAACCCAATATCAACCATCAGATTCAAGACGGGTGAATAAACTTCAATGTTCAAATTAATGTAACATCCGGAGCCGTCTACATCGAACTGTCGGTGATTAAATTCAATTGTTCGCCAAGCCCAAGCTTCCTTTGAAATTACTCATTGAGCAGTAAAATTCAGACGAATGAGTTCCTTGTTGTGGAATAGAAAAAACTATGATCAACGGTTCGCCGCATTCCATTGGTTTTTCGTTCATCCGGAACCATGACTTACCGTATATAAGGTAGTGGTTAAAACGAGAAGGTTCAGTTGAAGGCAACTTTTAACTAGAGAACACCATGGAATACTTTCGGAAATTAATGTCTGCTATTGGATTGGCCCCAGGGTCAAGTTCAAAAGTTGATTTCATTTCGAATCTCCCTCTTGAAATATCGCAAAATATTCTCCAGTTGCTTGATGCACGCAGTCTTATAAACTCCGCGAGTGTCTGCAGGAACTGGTATATTGTTTGCAAGAGCAACTGCACATTGACCAAATCCATTCGATTCCATCTGCGTCGACAGAAACGTGAGCTCATGCAAGGTACAGGAAAAATGACCTACACCAAGACGCATCTCCCAAAGAAAAATCGTCATCTGTTCAAATGCCCAGTCACGTTCGACATCAAACACTTAACACGAAGTACGCATAATTCAAATTCGACTGAAAGAAAGATATCACAATCATCGAAATATCTTTACCAGAATCAGAGAGCACTATCGACAAAGAGGACCGTAAAGTTTCGTTAATTGATTTTGGAAGCACTCGAAGTGAGGACACATTTGGATATCCGACGAGTTCTGAGGAATAATTCAATGTATATACTGGTTATAGATATCACCAGACTATTCCGATATCAACTTTTCGAAGGAAAAGGGGTCAAAATATTTTGGAATTGATACTGAAATTTGCGCATCAACAGTAACGTCGATGGGCTCCATCCTGATTTAAAACGTCCAGCGCGTCATGCTTAATACCATGAATGTTTGGTATTTCTTAGTATTAGCTATGTTGATTGCGATGAATACTTTAACTCGAAGAATACTAGCCTGCAGTTATCAGAATGATGCAATAGTTAATGAACTGCATTTTTCCCGACAGTATATACAGATTCAGGCTCATGTTATTTCTAAGTTGATCTAAGGCTAGGAATAGAGTTGTGTTTGTAAATAAGACTGCATGAAGAGTGATTAAGACACGACATTGAGATATGTTATGACCATGCGTTTGAAGTTGCACGAAATAAACCCAATATCAACCATCAGATTCAAGACGGGTGAATAAACTTCAATGTTCAAATTAATGTAACATCCGGAGCCGTCTACATCGAACTGTCGGTGATAAAATTCAATTGTTCGCCAAGCCCAAGCTTCCTTTGACATTACTCATTGAGCAGTAAAATTCAGACGAATGAGTTCCTTGTTGTGGAATAGAAAAAACTATGATCAACGGTTCGCCGCATTCCATTGGTTTTTCGTTCATCCGGAACCATGACTTACCGTATATAAGGTAGTGGTTAAAACGAGAAGGTTCAGTTGAAGGCAACTTTTAACTAGAGAACACCATGGAATACTTTCGGAAATTAATGTCTGCTATTGGATTGGCCCCAGGGTCAAGTTCAAAAGTTGATTTCATTTCGAATCTCCCTCTTGAAATATCGCAAAATATTCTCCAGTTGCTTGATGCACGCAGTCTTATAAACTCCGCGAGTGTCTGCAGGAACTGGTATATTGTTTGCAAGAGCAACTGCACATTGACCAAATCCAATCGATTCCATCTGCGTCGACAGAAACGTGAGCTCATGCAAGGTACAGGAAAAACGACCTACACCAAGACGCATCTCCCAAAGAAAAATCGTCATCTGTTCAAATGCCCAGTCACGTTCGACATCAAACACTTAACACGAAGTACGCATAATTCAAATTCGACTGAAAGAAAGATATCACAATCATCGAAATATCTTTACCAGAATCAGAGAGCACTATCGACAAAGAGGACCGTAAAGTTCCGTTAATTGATTTTGGAAGCACTCGAAGTGAGGACACATGTGGATATCCGACGAGTTCTGAGGAATAATTCAATGTATATACCGGTTATAGATATCTCCAGACTATTCCGATATTAACTTTTCGGAGCAAAAGGGGTCAAAATATTTTGGAATCGATACTGAAATTCGCGCATCAACAGTAACGTCGATGGGCTCCATCCTGATTTAAAACGTCCAGCGCGTCATGCTTAATACCATGAATGTTTGGTATTTTTTCGTATTAGCTATGTTTATAGCGATGAATACTTGAACTCGAAGAATACTAGCCTGCAGTTATCAGAATGATGCAATAGTTAATGAACTGCATTTTTCCCGACAGTATATACAGATTCAGGCTCATGTTATTTCTAAGTTGATCTAAGGCTAGGAATAGAGTTGTGTTTGTAAATAAGACTGCATGAAGAGTGATTAAGACACGACATCGAGATATGTTATGACCATGCGTTTGAAGTTGCACGAAATAAAGCCAATATCAACCATCAGATTCATGACGGGTGAATAAACTTCAATGTTCTAATTAATGTAACATTCTGAGCCGTCTACATCGAACTCTCGGTGATTAAATTCAATTGTTCGCCAAGCCCAAGCTTCCTTTGAAATTACTCATTGAGCAGTAAAATTCAGACGAATGAGTTCCATGTTGCGGAATAGAAAAAACTATGATCAACGGTTCGCCGCATTCCATTGGTTTTTCGTTCATCCGGAACCATGACTTACCGTATATAAGGTAGTGGTTTAAACGAGAAGGTTCAGTTGAAGGCAACCTTTAACTAGAGAACACCATGGAATACTTTCGGATCTTAATGTCTGCTATTGGATTGGCCCCAGGGTCAAGTTCAAAAGTTGATTTCATTTCGAATCTCCCTCTAGAAATATCGCAAACTATTCTCCAGTTGCTTGATGCACGCAGTCTTATAAACTCCGCGAGTGTCTGCAGGAACTGGCTGTTGTTTGCAAGAGCAACTGCACATTGACCAAATCCATTCGATTCCATCCGCGTCGACAGAAACGTCAGCTCATGCTAGGTACAGGAAAAACGACATACACCAAGACGCATCTCCCAAAGAAAAATCGTCATCTGTTCAAATGCCCAGTCACGTTCGACATCAAACACTTAACACGAAGTACGCATAATTCAAATTCGACTGAAAGAAAGATATCACAATCATCGAAATATCTTTACCAGAATCAGAGAGCACTATCGACAAAGAGGACCGTAAAGTTCCGTTAATTGATTTTGGAAGCACTCGAAGTGAGGACACATGTGGATATCCGACGAGTTCTGAGGAATAATTCAATGTATATACTGGTT
Organism: Clistopyga incitator; assembly: GCA_947507545.1. NCBI lineage: Eukaryota > Metazoa > Arthropoda > Insecta > Hymenoptera > Ichneumonidae > Clistopyga > Clistopyga incitator. Next base: position 9,018,196 of record OX382182.1, on the reverse strand, counting down.
ATAGATATCACCAGACTATTCCGATATTAACTTTTCGAAGGGAAAGGGGTCAAAATATTTTGGAATTGATACTGAAATTTGCGCATCAACAATAACGTCGATGGGCTCCATCCTGATTTAAAACGTCCAGCGCGTCATGCTTAATACCATGAATGTTTGGTATTTCTTCGTATTAGCTATGTTTATAGCGATGAATACTTTAACTCGAAGAATACTAGCCTGCAGTTATCAGAATGATGCAATAGTTAATGAACTGCATTTTTCCCGACAGTATATACAGATTCAGGCTCATGTTATTTCTAAGTTGATCTAAGGCTAGGAATAGAGTTGTGTTTGTAAATAAGACTGCATGAAGAGTGATTAAGACACGACATTGAGATATGTTATGACCATGCGTTTGAAGTTGCACGAAATAAACCCAATATCAACCATCAGATTCAAGACGGGTGAATAAACTTCAATGTTCAAATTAATGTAACATCCGGAGCCGTCTACATCGAACTGTCGGTGATAAAATTCAATTGTTCGCCAAGCCCAAGGTTCCTTTGACATTACTCATTGAGCAGTAAAATTCAGACGAATGAGTTCCTTGTTGTGGAATAGAAAAAACTATGATCAACGGTTCGCCGCATTCCATTGGTTTTTCGTTCATCCGGAACCATGACTTACCGTATATAAGGTAGTGGTTAAAACGAGAAGGTTCAGTTGAAGGCAACTTTTAACTAGAGAACACCATGGAATACTTTCGGAAATTAATGTCTGCTATTGGATTGGCCCCAGGGTCAAGTTCAAAAGTTGATTTCATTTCGAATCTCCCTCTTGAAATATCGCAAAATATTCTCCAGTTGCTTGATGCACGCAGTCTTATAAACTCCGCGAGTGTCTGCAGGAACTGGTATATTGTTTGCAAGAGCAACTGCATATTGACCAAATCCATTCGATTCCATCTGCGTCGACAGAAACGTGAGCTCATGCAAGGTACAGGAAAAACGACCTACACCAAGACGCATCTCCCAAAGAAAAATCGTCATCTGTTCAAATGCCCAGTCACGTTCGACATCAAACACTTAACACGAAGTACGCATAATTCAAATTCGACTGAAAGAAAGATATCACAATCATCGAAATATCTTTACCAGAATCAGAGAGCACTATCGACAAAGAGGACCGTAAAGTTCCGTTAATTGATTTTGGAAGCACTCGAAGTGAGGACACATGTGGATATCCGACGAGTTCTGAGGAATAATTCAATGTATATACTGGTTATAGATATCACCAGACTATTCCGATATTAACTTTTCGAAGGAAAAGGGGTCAAAATATTTTGGAATTGATACTGGAATTTGCGCATCAACAATAACGTCGATGGGCTCCATCCTGATTTAAAACGTCCAGCGCGTCATGCTTAATACCATGAATGTTTGGTATTTCTTCGTATTAGCTATGTTTATAGCGATGAATACTTTAACTCGAAGAATACTAGCCTGCAGTTATCAGAATGATGCAATAGTTAATGAACTGCATTTTTCCCGACAGTATATACAGATTCAGGCTCATGTTATTTCTAAGTTGATCTAAGGCTAGGAATAGAGTTGTGTTTGTAAATAAGACTGCATGAAGAGTGATTAAGACACGACATTGAGATATGTTATGACCATGCGTTTGAAGTTGCACGAAATAAACCCAATATCAACCATCAGATTCAAGACGGGTGAATAAACTTCAATGTTCAAATTAATGTAACATCCGGAGCCGTCTACATCGAACTGTCGGTGATTAAATTCAATTGTTCGCCAAGCCCAAGCTTCCTTTGAAATTACTCATTGAGCAGTAAAATTCAGACGAATGAGTTCCTTGTTGTGGAATAGAAAAAACTATGATCAACGGTTCGCCGCATTCCATTGGTTTTTCGTTCATCCGGAACCATGACTTACCGTATATAAGGTAGTGGTTAAAACGAGAAGGTTCAGTTGAAGGCAACTTTTAACTAGAGAACACCATGGAATACTTTCGGAAATTAATGTCTGCTATTGGATTGGCCCCAGGGTCAAGTTCAAAAGTTGATTTCATTTCGAATCTCCCTCTTGAAATATCGCAAAATATTCTCCAGTTGCTTGATGCACGCAGTCTTATAAACTCCGCGAGTGTCTGCAGGAACTGGTATATTGTTTGCAAGAGCAACTGCACATTGACCAAATCCATTCGATTCCATCTGCGTCGACAGAAACGTGAGCTCATGCAAGGTACAGGAAAAATGACCTACACCAAGACGCATCTCCCAAAGAAAAATCGTCATCTGTTCAAATGCCCAGTCACGTTCGACATCAAACACTTAACACGAAGTACGCATAATTCAAATTCGACTGAAAGAAAGATATCACAATCATCGAAATATCTTTACCAGAATCAGAGAGCACTATCGACAAAGAGGACCGTAAAGTTTCGTTAATTGATTTTGGAAGCACTCGAAGTGAGGACACATGTGGATATCCGACGAGTTCTGAGGAATAATTCAATGTATATACTGGTTATAGATATCACCAGACTATTCCGATATCAACTTTTCGAAGGAAAAGGGGTCAAAATATTTTGGAATTGATACTGAAATTTGCGCATCAACAGTAACGTCGATGGGCTCCATCCTGATTTAAAACGTCCAGCGCGTCATGCTTAATACCATGAATGTTTGGTATTTCTTAGTATTAGCTATGTTGATTGCGATGAATACTTTAACTCGAAGAATACTAGCCTGCAGTTATCAGAATGATGCAATAGTTAATGAACTGCATTTTTCCCGACAGTATATACAGATTCAGGCTCATGTTATTTTTAAATTGATCTAAGGCTAGGGATAGAGTTGTGTTTGTAAATGAGAGTGCATGAAGAGTGATTAAGACACGACATTGAGATATGTTATGACCATGCGTTTGTAGTTGCACGAAATAAAGCCAATATCAACCATCAGATTCAAGACGGGTGAATAAACTTCAATGTTCAAATTAATGTAACATCCGGAGCCGTCTACATCGAACTGTCGGTGATAAAATTCAATTGTTCGCCAAGCCCAAGCTTCCTTTGACATTACTCATTGAGCAGTAAAATTCAGACGAATGAGTTCCTTGTTGTGGAATAGAAAAAACTATGATCAACGGTTCGCCGCATTCCATTGGTTTTTCGTTCATCCGGAACCATGACTTACCGTATATAAGGTAGTGGTTAAAACGAGAAGGTTCAGTTGAAGGCAACTTTTAACTAGAGAACACCATGGAATACTTTCGGAAATTAATGTCTGCTATTGGATTGGCCCCAGGGTCAAGTTCAAAAGTTGATTTCATTTCGAATCTCCCTCTTGAAATATCGCAAAATATTCTCCAGTTGCTTGATGCACGCAGTCTTATAAACTCCGCGAGTGTCTGCAGGAACTGGTATATTGTTTGCAAGAGCAACTGCATATTGACCAAATCCATTCGATTCCATCTGCGTCGACAGAAACGTGAGCTCATGCAAGGTACAGGAAAAACGACCTACACCAAGACGCATCTTCCAAAGAAAAATCATCATCTGTTCAAATGCCCAGTCACGTTCGACATCAAACACTTAACACGAAGTACGCATAATTCAAATTCGACTGAAAGGAAGATATCACAATCATCGAAATATCTTCGCCAGAATTAGAGAGCACTATCGACAAAGAGGACCGTAAAGTTCCGTTAATTGATTTTGGAAGCACTCGAAGTGAGGACACATGTGGATATCCGACGAGTTCTGAGGAATAATTCAATGTATATACTGGTTATAGATATCACCAGACTATTCCGATATTAACTTTTCGAAGGAAAAGGGGTCAAAATATTTTGGAATTGATACTGAAATTTGCGAATCAACAATAACGTCGATGGGCTCCATCCTGATTTAAAACGTCCAGCGCGTCATGCTTAATACCATGAATGTTTGGTATTTCTTCGTATTAGCTATGTTTATAGCGATGAATACTTTAACTCGAAGAATACTAGCCTGCAGTTATCAGAATGATGCAATAGTTAATGAACTGCATTTTTCCCGACAGTATATACAGATTCAGGCTCATGTTATTTCTAAGTTGATCTAAGGCTAGGAATAGATTTGTGTTTGTAAATAAGACTGCATGAAGAGTGATTAAGACACGACATTGAGATATGTTATGACCATGCGTTTGAAGTTGCACGAAATAAACCCAATATCAACCATCAGATTCATGACGGGTGAATAAACTTCAATGTTCAAATTAATGTAATATCCGGAGCCGTCTACATCGAACTGTCGGTGATTAAATTCAATTGTTCGCCAAGCCCAAGCTTCCTTTGAAATTACTCATTGAGCAGTAAAATTCAGACGAATGAGTTCCTTGTTGTGGAATAGAAAAAACTATGATCAACGGTTCGCCGCATTCCATTGGTTTTTCGTTCATCCGGAACCATGACTTACCGTATATAAGGTAGTGGTTAAAACGAGAAGGTTCAGTTGAAGGCAACTTTTAACTAGAGAACACCATGGAATACTTTCGGAAATTAATGTCTGCTATTGGATTGGCCCCAGGGTCAAGTTCAAAAGTTGATTTCATTTCGAATCTCCCTCTAGAAATATCGCAAAATATTCTCCAGTTGCTTGATGCACGCAGTCTTATAAACTCCGCGAGTGTCTGCAGGAACTGGCATATTGTTTGCAAGAGCAACTGCACATTGACCAAATCCATTCGATTCCATCTGCGTCGACAGAAACGTGAGCTCATGCAAGGTACAGGAAAAACGACCTACGCCAAGACGCATCTCCCAAAGAAAAATCGTCATCTGTTCAAATGCCCAGTCACGTTCGACATCAAATACTTAACACGAAGTACGCATAATTACAATTCGACTGAAAGAATGATATCGCAATCATCGAAATATCTTCGCCAGAATTAGAGAGCACTATCGACACAGAGGACCGTAAAGTTCCGTTAATTGATTTGGTAAGCACTCGAAGTGAGGACACATGTGGATATCCGACGAGTTCTGAGGAATAATTCAATGTATATACCGGTTATAGATATCTCCAGACTATTCCGATATTAACTTTTCGGAGGAAAAGGGGTCAAAATATTTTGGAATCGATACTGAAATTCGCGCATCAACAATAACGTCGATGGGCTCCATCCTGATTTAAAACGCCCAGCGCATCATGCTTAATACCATGAATGTTTGGTATTTCTTCGTATTAGCTACGTTGATAGCGATGAATACTTTAACTCGAAGAATACTAGCCTGCAGTTATCAGAATGATGCAATAGTTAATGAACTGCATTTTTCCCGACAGTATATACAGATTCAGGCTCATGTTATTTTTAAGTTGATCTAAGGCTAGGAATAGAGTTGTGTTTGTAAATGAGAGTGCATGAAGAGTGATTAAGACACGACATTGAGATATGTTATGACCATGCGTTTGTAGTTGCACGAAATAAAGCTAATATCAATTATCAGATTCAAGACGGGTGAATAAACTTCAATGTTTAAATTAATGTAACATTCGGAGCCGTCTACATCGTACTGTCGGTGATTAAATTAAGATGTTCGCCAAGCCCAAGCTTCCTTTGAAATTACTCATTGAGCAGTAAAATTCAGACGAATGAGTTCCATGTTGTGGAATAGAAAAAACTATGATCAACGGTTCGCCGCATTCCATTGGTTTTCCGTTCATCCGGAACCATGACTTACCGTATATAAGGTAGTGGTTCAAACGAGGAGGTTCAGTTAAAGGCAACCTTTCACTGGAGAACACCATGGAATACTTTCGGAAATTAATGTCTGCTATTGGATTGGCCCCAGGGTCAAGTTCGAAAGTTGATTTCATTTCGAATCTCCCTCTAGAAATATCGCAAAATATTCTCCAGTTGCTTGATGCACGCAGTCTTATAAACTCCGCGAGTGTCTGCAGGAACTGGCTGTTGTTTGCAAGAGCAACTGCACATTGACCAAATCCATTCGATTCCATCTGCGTCGACAGAAACGTCAGCTCATGCAAGGTACAGGAAAAACGACATACACCAAGACGCATCTCCCAAAGAAAAATCGTCATCTGTTCAAATGCCCAGTCACGTTCGACATCAAACACTTAACACGAAGTACGCATAATTCAAATTCGACTGAAAGAAAGATATCACAATCATTGAAATATCTTTAACAGAATCAGAGAGCACTATCGACAAAGAGGACCGTAAAGTTCCGTTAATTGATTTTGGAAGCACCCGAAGTGAGGACACATGTGGATATCTGACGAGTTCTGAGGAATAATTCAATGTATATACTGGTTATAGATATCACCAGACTATTCCGATATTAACTTTTCGAAGGAAAAGGGGTCAAAATATTTTGGAATTGATACTGAAATTTGCGCATCAACAGTAACGTCGATTGGCTCCATCCTGATTTAAAACGTCCAGCGCGTCATGCTTAATACCATGAATGTTTGGTATTTCTTAGTATTAGCTATGTTGATTGCGATGAATACTTTAACTCGAAGAATACTAGCCTGCAGTTATCAGAATGATGCAATAGTTAATGAACTGCATTTTTCCCGACAGTATATACAGATTCAGGCTCATGTTATTTTTAAGTTGATCTAAGGCTAGGAATAGAGTTGTGTTTGTAAATGAGAGTGCATGAAGAGTGATTAAGACACGACATTGAGATATGTTATGACCATGCGTTTGTAGTTGCACGAAATAAAGCCAACATCAACCATCAGATTCAAGACGGGTGAATAAACTTCAATGTTCAAATTAATGTAACATCCGGAGCCGTCTACATCGAACTGTCGGTGATAAAATTCAATTGTTCGCCAAGCCCAAGCTTCCTTTGACATTACTCATTAAGCAGTAAAATTCAGACGAATGAGTTCCTTGTTGTGGAATAGAAAAAACTATGATCAACGGTTCGCCGCATTCCATTGGTTTTTCGTTCATCCGGAACCATGACTTACCGTATATAAGGTAGTGGTTAAAACGAGAAGGTTCAGTTGAAGGCAATATTTAACTAGAGAACACCATGGAATACTTTCGGAAATTAATGTCTGCTATTGGATTGGCCCCAGGGTCAAGATCAAAAGTTGATTTCATTTCGAATCTCCCTCTTGAAATATCGCAAAATATTCTCCAGTTGCTTGATGCACGCAGTCTTATAAACTCCGCGAGTGTCTGCAGGAACTGGTATATTGTTTGCAAGAGCAACTGCACATTGACCAAATCCATTCGATTCCATCTGCGTCGACAGAAACGTGAGCTCATGCAAGGTACAGGAAAAACGACCTACACCAAGACGCATCTCCCAAAGAAAAATCGTCATCTGTTCAAATGCCCAGTCACGTTCGACATCAAACACTTAACACGAAGTACGCATAATTCAAATTCGACTGAAAGAAAGATATCACAATCATCGAAATATCTTTACCAGAATCAAAGAGCACTATCGACAAAGAGGACCGTAAAGTTCCGTTAATTGATTTTGGAAGCACTCGAAGTGAGGACACATGTGGATATCCGACGAGTTCTGAGGAATAATTCAATGTATATACTGGTTATAGATATCACCAGACTATTCCGATATTAACTTTTCGAAGGAAAAGGGGTCAAAATATTTTGGAATTGATACTGAAATTTGCGCATCAACAGTAACGTCGATTGGCTCCATCCTGATTTAAAACGTCCAGCGCGTCATGCTTAATACCATGAATGTTTGGTATTTCTTCGTATTAGCTATGTTGATTGCGATGAATACTTTAACTCGAAGAATACTAGCCTGCAGTTATCAGAATGATGCAATAGTTAATGAACTGCATTTTTCCCGACAGTATATACAGATTCAGGCTCATGTTATTTCTAAGTTGATCTAAGGCTAGGAATAGATTTGTGTTTGTAAATAAGACTGCATGAAGAGTGATTAAGACACGACATTGAGATATGTTATGACCATGCGTTTGAAGTTGCACGAAATAAACCCAATATCAACCATCAGATTCATGACGGGTGAATAAACTTCAATGTTCAAATTAATGTAATATCCGGAGCCGTCTACATCGAACTGTCGGTGATTAAATTCAATTGTTCGCCAAGCCCAAGCTTCCTTTGAAATTACTCATTGAGCAGTAAAATTCAGACGAATGAGTTCCTTGTTGTGGAATAGAAAAAACTATGATCAACGGTTCGCCGCATTCCATTGGTTTTTCGTTCATCCGGAACCATGACTTACCGTATATAAGGTAGTGGTTAAAACGAGAAGGTTCAGTTGAAGGCAACTTTTAACTAGAGAACACCATGGAATACTTTCGGAAATTAATGTCTGCTATTGGATTGGCCCCAGGGTCAAGTTCAAAAGTTGATTTCATTTCGAATCTCCCTCTAGAAATATCGCAAAATATTCTCCAGTTGCTTGATGCACGCAGTCTTATAAACTCCGCGAGTGTCTGCAGGAACTGGCATATTGTTTGCAAGAGCAACTGCACATTGACCAAATCCATTCGATTCCATCTGCGTCGACAGAAACGTGAGCTCATGCAAGGTACAGGAAAAACGACCTACGCCAAGACGCATCTCCCAAAGAAAAATCGTCATCTGTTCAAATGCCCAGTCACGTTCGACATCAAATACTTAACACGAAGTACGCATAATTACAATTCGACTGAAAGAATGATATCGCAATCATCGAAATATCTTCGCCAGAATTAGAGAGCACTATCGACACAGAGGACCGTAAAGTTCCGTTAATTGATTTGGTAAGCACTCGAAGTGAGGACACATGTGGATATCCGACGAGTTCTGAGGAATAATTCAATGTATATACCGGTTATAGATATCTCCAGACTATTCCGATATTAACTTTTCGGAGGAAAAGGGGTCAAAATATTTTGGAATCGATACTGAAATTCGCGCATCAACAATAACGTCGATGGGCTCCATCCTGATTTAAAACGCCCAGCGCATCATGCTTAATACCATGAATGTTTGGTATTTCTTCGTATTAGCTACGTTGATAGCGATGAATACTTTAACTCGAAGAATACTAGCCTGCAGTTATCAGAATGATGCAATAGTTAATGAACTGCATTTTTCCCGACAGTATATACAGATTCAGGCTCATGTTATTTTTAAGTTGATCTAAGGCTAGGAATAGAGTTGTGTTTGTAAATGAGAGTGCATGAAGAGTGATTAAGACACGACATTGAGATATGTTATGACCATGCGTTTGTAGTTGCACGAAATAAAGCTAATATCAATTATCAGATTCAAGACGGGTGAATAAACTTCAATGTTTAAATTAATGTAACATTCGGAGCCGTCTACATCGTACTGTCGGTGATTAAATTAAGATGTTCGCCAAGCCCAAGCTTCCTTTGAAATTACTCATTGAGCAGTAAAATTCAGACGAATGAGTTCCATGTTGTGGAATAGAAAAAACTATGATCAACGGTTCGCCGCATTCCATTGGTTTTCCGTTCATCCGGAACCATGACTTACCGTATATAAGGTAGTGGTTCAAACGAGGAGGTTCAGTTAAAGGCAACCTTTCACTGGAGAACACCATGGAATACTTTCGGAAATTAATGTCTGCTATTGGATTGGCCCCAGGGTCAAGTTCGAAAGTTGATTTCATTTCGAATCTCCCTCTAGAAATATCGCAAAATATTCTCCAGTTGCTTGATGCACGCAGTCTTATAAACTCCGCGAGTGTCTGCAGGAACTGGCTGTTGTTTGCAAGAGCAACTGCACATTGACCAAATCCATTCGATTCCATCTGCGTCGACAGAAACGTCAGCTCATGCAAGGTACAGGAAAAACGACATACACCAAGACGCATCTCCCAAAGAAAAATCGTCATCTGTTCAAATGCCCAGTCACGTTCGACATCAAACACTTAACACGAAGTACGCATAATTCAAATTCGACTGAAAGAAAGATATCACAATCATTGAAATATCTTTAACAGAATCAGAGAGCACTATCGACAAAGAGGACCGTAAAGTTCCGTTAATTGATTTTGGAAGCACCCGAAGTGAGGACACATGTGGATATCTGACGAGTTCTGAGGAATAATTCAATGTATATACTGGTTATAGATATCACCAGACTATTCCGATATTAACTTTTCGAAGGAAAAGGGGTCAAAATATTTTGGAATTGATACTGAAATTTGCGCATCAACAGTAACGTCGATTGGCTCCATCCTGATTTAAAACGTCCAGCGCGTCATGCTTAATACCATGAATGTTTGGTATTTCTTAGTATTAGCTATGTTGATTGCGATGAATACTTTAACTCGAAGAATACTAGCCTGCAGTTATCAGAATGATGCAATAGTTAATGAACTGCATTTTTCCCGACAGTATATACAGATTCAGGCTCATGTTATTTTTAAGTTGATCTAAGGCTAGGAATAGAGTTGTGTTTGTAAATGAGAGTGCATGAAGAGTGATTAAGACACGACATTGAGATATGTTATGACCATGCGTTTGTAGTTGCACGAAATAAAGCCAACATCAACCATCAGATTCAAGACGGGTGAATAAACTTCAATGTTCAAATTAATGTAACATCCGGAGCCGTCTACATCGAACTGTCGGTGATAAAATTCAATTGTTCGCCAAGCCCAAGCTTCCTTTGACATTACTCATTAAGCAGTAAAATTCAGACGAATGAGTTCCTTGTTGTGGAATAGAAAAAACTATGATCAACGGTTCGCCGCATTCCATTGGTTTTTCGTTCATCCGGAACCATGACTTACCGTATATAAGGTAGTGGTTAAAACGAGAAGGTTCAGTTGAAGGCAATATTTAACTAGAGAACACCATGGAATACTTTCGGAAATTAATGTCTGCTATTGGATTGGCCCCAGGGTCAAGATCAAAAGTTGATTTCATTTCGAATCTCCCTCTTGAAATATCGCAAAATATTCTCCAGTTGCTTGATGCACGCAGTCTTATAAACTCCGCGAGTGTCTGCAGGAACTGGTATATTGTTTGCAAGAGCAACTGCACATTGACCAAATCCATTCGATTCCATCTGCGTCGACAGAAACGTGAGCTCATGCAAGGTACAGGAAAAACGACCTACACCAAGACGCATCTCCCAAAGAAAAATCGTCATCTGTTCAAATGCCCAGTCACGTTCGACATCAAACACTTAACACGAAGTACGCATAATTCAAATTCGACTGAAAGAAAGATATCACAATCATCGAAATATCTTTACCAGAATCAAAGAGCACTATCGACAAAGAGGACCGTAAAGTTCCGTTAATTGATTTTGGAAGCACTCGAAGTGAGGACACATGTGGATATCCGACGAGTTCTGAGGAATAATTCAATGTATATACTGGTTATAGATATCACCAGACTATTCCGATATTAACTTTTCGAAGGAAAAGGGGTCAAAATATTTTGGAATTGATACTGAAATTTGCGCATCAACAGTAACGTCGATTGGCTCCATCCTGATTTAAAACGTCCAGCGCGTCATGCTTAATACCATGAATGTTTGGTATTTCTTCGTATTAGCTATGTTGATTGCGATGAATACTTTAACTCGAAGAATACTAGCCTGCAGTTATCAGAATGATGCAATAGTTAATGAACTGCATTTT